>CM041784.1:51999158-52314773 GCA_023375725.1 Nephotettix cincticeps
TAAAACATTTTCCTCACATTACGTTTTCATATATATTAATATCACCTTTAGCTTGTTATTTTGTATCTGAGCAAACTCAATTGTATGAATATTTCTGCTAATTTCTTTTAAATTAATTCACATGTGAATCACTTTCACTGTTATCCTGGACAAATAAGTCTTGAGTATTGTTAAGGAAAATGATACGCTCAAATATATCTGGGAATCACTAGGGGAATAGAATTTTGATTTAAAAAAGTAAAATCTCTTGCCTCTTACAAAAAGGTCCAGAACATCTGGTTTTCATTTCAGAATTTTAGTGCACAACAAATTCTTAAATAAAAAATAATGTGGCTGAGAGGGGGAGAGCATTCGTAGCTGAGTCTTAAGCACCGATCTCCATTCCTTGGTGTCTTTAGTAGTAGATGCTTCTTGCTTTCAATACTAACAATGTGAACCAAATGACGCTTAGCTTTGGATAAATTACTGATTGATAATTTTGTCTTGGTTGATTCGAACGATTTGAGCGCATGATTGAAGAAGTAGAAGCTTATTTACAATACTTTTGTGCATTGAAATTACTTGCCATGAGTTTGAAAGAATTGCAATTCACTTCATTTTTTTAAGATTAAATAATGATTTGAGGCGATAATTATTAAACACTCATATTTTAATATGTTTACTTTTAAACATTAGGTTGTAAAACATAATAATCAGTTTGTTGAACTCAATTTTAGCAATAAATCAAGAAATAAATTTACTCACTTGGTTTTACAAAATGTTATCACTGGAGCAGTCTGAAATTGCACTTTAAATGGCACTGCATTTAATTTGTTGTGTTTGCTCGGGACTACATTTATCTTATGATCTATATTTGAATTCAAATTTGACATTTTTTTTAAAGTTTCAAACTCCTATTGGATTGATATAAAATTTCATTAAACAAGCATATACTTGATTCAGTTTAACAATTTAAAATAAAGCTACTAGTTTTGTTTTCTATTATATTCCAGTGAAGGGAGTTTAATTTATTTAAAAACCAAATATATACTTTAGCTATAAAGCTAGAAATTCTTTGTTCTAATAGATATATACTATCAGGAAGACGCTGATTTATTTTTTTTAAATTGTCAAATTACTGAAATAACTGAAAACTAAATAAATAATGTTATATTTTTTGTTAATTTTTTATCTTCAAATTTGTAATTACAATTTTAAAGGCCAATGATCTAGAAAAACCAATAATAAACTGTAGGATTTTCAATATCAATATTTAAAAAATATTAATTATGAGTATAAATTTGATACTGTAACTTACGCCAGAAAGGTTTGAATAAATAGACGTAAATAGGTTAAGAATTTACCTAAAGGTTAACCCTTTCCACTACCGTTTTTTAGACTCCAACCACCCCTACATATCCTTGATTTTAATCGGTTTTTTGTGAAAAATTTATTTATTTACTATATTTACATAAATATTACCAAAACTTCTACATATATATCACTATGGTAACCTATTTCTTGGTCACTAAAAATAACTTCATCTGACAACCACAAAAATTTCATTAGTAAACATTTCAATAATAACTATAAATTAAAACACAAACCTCGTCAAAGAAAACAAACAATGCGACCAGTGACCGATATGAAACGAATCAGACACAGATGACTTTGTAACTTTACCAGGGCGGGCGACACAGTTTCCAAAGCCATCTAAATAATAATAGATATGACTTTTTTTCTAAATACTACAATAAGGTTAGGAAGACATCTAAAACTAAACACAATGCTTTTTTAAGGGCAAAACGATAGGAAATGATTATTAAATGGAACACTCAATGTCGGCCCGCAGCCGACTTAGGTAAAAGGGGACATTATTCTATGTCGGCCCATGGCTGACACGGGAATGGAAAGGGTTAAGGATACCGTAGCTAAACTTTTGATGTTGAGTAGTGGATTAATGTGTGATCATTGCAGTATTACATTTTGAGTACCTTTCATTACCATTAATTCCAAAGAAATTTCACTCAGAATACCTAAAATATGTTGGGGTTCTTTTGCTTAGTTCACTAAATTTTAATATTGCTTATCTAAATTGCTTGTATGAATGGTGTATTATAGATGATAATCAGTAGTAGTATGGTTTGTGTATTTATACAACATTGTCTTTTTGAAAAATTGGTTTGTCGTAAATAATTAAGAAATTGTCATCCAGTGTAATTTATTCTAATATTTCTATTTCTTTATCTGGGTCCTGTTTTGATTTAAGCTATTTATTGTTATTAATAGCAATATCAGGGTTTATTGAAATTATGTAAGAAATGGATTTATTAAAGTTTCATACTCTACATATGAACAAACAGTTAAAAAGTTATTTGGTAGGAGGTCAACATACCATGGTAAGTAGATGGAAAATGACATCAAATGTTTTTGTATGTAAATGGTAAAGAGTTATTGTGTTACATATGCTCTGGAGCTAGCAGGATGAGTTTTTATTCAATACATATCACAAATAAAGTTACAGTGGAACCTCTCTATAACGAACCTCAATGTAACAAATTACCTGATATAACGTATTATTTTTCAATCCCCTTGAAAACATCATATAACTCGTTAGAAAGTTGACCCCTATGTAGCAAACAAAATACGTTTAAAATCCTCTAAATAACAAATATTTAGTGTATCCAAAGTAATAAACCCCTACATAACAAACATAACCTCTATATAACACATTTCCACAGTCCAGACTCCTGTATTTACATATTTTATTCCTATCTAGGCCATCACTAGAGCAAGTGTAGACTTAAAAGTTTTCCTTTCCCTTCCTTCCGCCCGCCACCTGTAATATTCATATAAGATGCACATCTATCATATTGTCAAGACCGTGGTTAATATTGTAGCAGTTTTTCGTGTTTTTTTTACCAAACAAGATGGTATGTTTTTTTGTGTTGGTGCGTCATGGCAGAGAAAAGTAGTAGAAAGACTCTTAGTGTCGAATTCAAACATGTTCAAAGTATTAAAAACCCTAGAAAAAAACCCACATAAGAGAAAAGTGGACATTGCAAAGGAATATAACATTTCACTAACAACTCTTGCAACAATTGTCAAAAATAAAAATAAATATAAAGACGGAGGTGGACTTTCTGTTCAGTGTAAATAGGCAAAATGACCTGAATTACGAGACGTTGAAACTGCTGTCAGGGCTTAAACAACGACGTTTGAAAAATGTAATAACGTACGTATAAACGTACAATAATACTGTGTACATATTTACTTTCCTGTATCTTAACTTTACTGTAACAGTAAAACATATTACATAACATATGCCAAAAAATCTAATTTAGATAGAGGTTGGACATGTTCAATATTCTTTATTTGGAGGTTAACTAACCCCTATATTATGACAGAATTTAACCTTAATTTAACAAACCTCGTTTTTAAGAATACTCCTTTTCCCTTTAAATTTGTTAAATTGAGGTTCCACTGTAATAGTTAAGTTAGCTGTCATAAAAAGCTGTCATCAATTTATAACTTTTACTTGATAAAAAATATAGCTTAGATTAGTCATGAACTGATTGTGGGCATTTTATAATATTCGTTGCAACGATGCATTTCATCCATTCCTACTGAAATAATAGTGGCTATCAGAGGGCAAGAAGTGACAAATTTGTCTCGTAACAGAATTATTGATGCAATATTTTGAAACTAAGAACCTCGCTTGTTTGAAATATATTAAGAGTTGCATAGTTACTAAATTATTTTCCAACTTTCGAAACTCAGGAATATAAGGATATACGAGAATGGAGTCTCTCGCATATCTTGATCAATGCTCTTGAAAAATAAAAATATTTTTACAATCAAAAACATAAGGTTACTGTTAGCTGATATAATTTTTAGTAAAATTGTGATTCAATTTTTAATGGTTCTGCATGAAGTCAAAATATTAGAAATGAAGAAGGATGTGTGCTGACTTCCGTCAGATAATAAACTAATAATTGATGTTGTCAACTGTGGGAAATGTAAATTGATGAGGGAGAAAATGTGTCTGTGGAAAATAGCCTCTTGATGCTGGAGAAAGAACGAATGTAGGCCGGTACAAGCCGATAAAATAACTAGAGATGTGTTTTGATGCACAGAACACATGTGTAATACAAACAATTTATCAAAATTTCTGTCCGTAATAGTGGAACTTGTGAGTTGCGTCACAAATCCTAGTCTATATATTGTACGATCCGGACCGGATGTCCACATTAGTTTACAGTTTTGTTTTAGGACACGCAACAACAGGTTGTAAAACATAACATATATAGGGAAAAAATCGATATGCAGTGAAGTATACCTGTTAACAATACACGATTGGAGGAATGCATCTTTGCAATTGTCTTCAGTGTAGCTAGCCTAGAGGGTATCTTCAGCATGGCTTTTTCCTCTGCTTGCCAAGCCTCATCTTTTTGGTTCATTTTATTTGTTTCACTCCAATTTATGTCCCGTTTTTGTTGATTCCTGAATTCTGGAGGGGGGTGCGACTGAGTCGCACGGGGTATTGGGGACCCCACCCTAGCCTAGCATAGTTTATATTTTGTTTTACTGTTTTCTTGCAGTTTAAACCCTTAATACCGGGTTTGGTAAGTTAAATCCACTGGTCTTACGATGTAGGATTTGTTGGAATACTAAATCCATAATATGCTAATTCTATGAACTAACTTTATATCTTTATTTAATGGTAAATGAGTGATATATGACCAATAGGATTTTTGATTTATAACACATTTTTTTAGTCATAATGTGAACATGATTGTTTGGTGTAAAAGTAGAAAGCTAAGAAAAGTTCAATAAGCAAACTGAGACTATTCTAGTTCTCCCAGCTACAAGTGGAAGTTGAAGTTTTCTGGAATGCCTTTGTGTTTTATGACTTGATCAAGTTCACAATTTCAACTTTTCTTGTATAACTGAAATAAAGATGAAAAATGTGTTGGCACACATTTTTACATTTTTCTGTTGAAATTTACACAAGCTAATTGCTCAGAGTAATTTAATGTACCAGTTGATTATAAAACATTTTTGACTTTCCTTGTTTGAAAATTTATTAATCATTTTATCTCTAAACTAAAATATATTTTAACATTAATAAAATAGCCAGTAAAGTTTGCAAAAACCTCAAACTCATGCATATATACAGGGTGTTCATTAAAGTCGGGGACAAACTTCGAGGGGTGATAGTATTATCTTAGTGTTATTCAAAATAAACAAAAAATGTCCTATAAACATATGTGGAAAAATCCTTTGTGTAGTTGATAGCCGCCATTTTGTATTTTATACGAAAAATGTTATATATCAAGAACTATTTAGGATACAGAAACCAAACTTTGCACACATATTTATTGGCCAAAGCGAAAAATATTCTCAAAGTATTATTTTTTTTTCAAAATGGCGGCGGTTAAAAATCTTTTAATTTGAATAACAAAAAACCCATTAACTTAATACAATTTTTACAATAAATAAAAAAGATTGCAATTTTAACTTCAAATCGAACGGTACTTTGGTGAACGAAATCCGTCCATGGATAAGCGAGAAAATGCACTTTTAATGTTAGATTACAGGGCCCATGCGCCACCACGGCGAAGAAGTGGAGTGAAAATATAAAAGCAAACTAAATGATACTTTGAGAATATTTTCCTCTTTGGCCAATAAATATGTGTGCAAAATTTTGTTTCTGTCTGTCTTAAATAATTTTTGATATATAAAGTTTTTTGTATAAAATACAAAATGGCAGCTAGTGGCTAAACGAAGGATTTTTCGACATATGTTTATAGGGAATTTTTTGTTTATTTTGATGAGTACTATCACCCCTCGAAGTTTGTCCCTGACTTAAATGAACACCCTGTATATACTATATACAGTAGACCCTCAATTATCCTGGTATATGCTTGGTATATCTGGTATATGGTATAACTTTGCTTTATGGTAAGGTGTGGTATATGGTAATGCTTGGTATATGGTATATCTTGGTGGTTGCCTGGCGGATTGGGATAGGTTTCAACAGAGTAATACTGAGTAATAAAACAAAGTCTGAAGACAATCTAACTAACCCATTGGCTACTGATTAAATGTCCACTTTTGAAGCATGCCGGTACTGAATTGTATCAGCATTTATCAGGGTTTAAGCTTAATACTCCATTAACATACAGAAAATGAATATTTACTCCCCATGTGTATGCTGACTGTTTTCTAATTAAATACTACACATATTTAATTTCTTTCACTGCCTATTTACACTATAGGCCTAAAAAACTTTTTTCTGTAACTGTTATCACTCGATGTAATACAAATGGTTTAACCCTGGTTTTTGGTAATACATAGATAGCTCCTCTCGCACCGATTAACCCCCCGTCTATTCATTTTATCAGTAGTTTCACCGATAATTGAGGTTCTACCGTAGTTTGTTTGTAAACAACAACTGTATATATTCATTGTTTTTCTGAAAGAAATTTTCTATTACCAACCGTCTTTGTCTTAGTCCTCACTGATGATGCTAAAACGTTAGATATTCATTAAAAGTAACCCACTAAACTATTACCAACCTGCATTTATGTTCAATGTCATGCTGTTATATTTATCCCACCATCTCTTCCATTGTTTTCTAGGTCAACGACACATGTTGTAATGACGGAATGTACCCTTCAGCATATCAAACTCCCTGTCCTGTACCAGGGGCATATTTTTGTACAAAATTGAAAATGAATTATAAGCGGAAGTATATAAAAAACAAGCTCTAACTATCTAAGACTGAATAAGTCTGACTGAATGAATAAGACTGAAATCATACTGAAAAAACAAGCTCTAACTATCTAAGACTGAATAAGTCTGACTGAATGAATAAGACTGAAATCATGCTGCAACTAAATGCATGCTCAATCAGTATTTTGTTAGACTTTCCTAGTGTTTAATTTTTAATTTTTGTTATGTGTTTGTTGTTTTTTGTTATGTTGTTAAACTTGAAATTTTATCCCTTTTGGTTACAAGAGTTTAATTCTTACTAGTTCTGTATGTAAATATAAGTCTGTTTGTGTTTATTCTGATTGATTCGTTCTTTTAATCCACATTTTTTACTGGTTCTGTTAAATCAGAAGACTTAATAACAGGGTCCATTAAAAAAATATATAATTTAAAATTTGAAATTATTAATTGATTGAAATAAATACAGCCCAAAAGCAGGATATTTCATTTCGGCGGTTCTAAGTCGTCACAAAACATAACCTTGTTTCATCATAATATACAGTATCAATTTTTCATTAAATTTTTTTACTTGAAAATCCTTTTCATTCATGCATTGGTTAATAAGGTAATAAGTAAATATGGCAACAGAGTATAGAGATCTTGAAACGGTTTAAAAAAAAATTATTACAAGTCTAGTTGTTTTTTCCTCTCTTTTCTATCTCTTTCAATTCTACCGAATACTGATACTGAATTCTCCAAACTTATTTATTGTAATTTTTCTTTGAAATCACTATGGTAACCAAAAATTATTAATAATGAGTTATTAATTTATAAAAAATATATTTTCTTATAACTATGTGTGCTTACACTTACTGCATACTCACAATGTTTATAAAGAATTTCTACAACCAGATTTCATTCACTGAATATTTAGAGTTCTTTAATTTATCTTCATAATTTGTGTTTACAATGGTTCCGGAAAATATATTTATTGAACCAAAAAAGAAATCGACCAAATATCTATATAGAAACCATTAATCATATATTTATGTTACATTTACAACCGTGTAAAATAAAAATTCTTATTTGTTACCCATAAAAACATAATTCATTGCGGTTAGTTATTTATTTGGTAATGGGCTTGGAGTTGAAAGTATTAGTTTCCTTTGTTTGAAATTCATTATTGGTGATGGTGGATTTATTTTATTTAGATTTTTAACTGCTTTAAACTTTAATGATTTCAGCTTAATACCGGCTTAGTCCGGATTTAGTGTTAGTTGTGTTATGTTTTAAATGTTAGTTCACCTGAGGATGGAACCAGATTCCAGATTCCAAAGTGTTGTGAAACTTCGTTTTACATATAATATTGATGGAAAATGTCCACAATAAAAATCTATTAGTTTCCTTTGTAATGTTTTTTTTTGTAGTATTTAGTTTATTATTTGTTCAAACTAGTGTGTGCTGATATTTTGAGTTATTTAATTTTCTTTGTATTACATTTAAATGTTTACAGAATAACCTTGTGTTGTAATTACTGTTTTTGTAAATTATTATTTGTACACTGTTTGTTTTATTTTTAACCACACAATGATCACTAAATACTACTAATAATATTTCCTAGTTATTCTAATTCGGTATAAACATGTGATACCGCTTTTTTAATGACTGAATAAGGATTTATACAGATATCATTAGAAACTCATGAAGCTTATGGATTCAACAATACTAGTTAATATTATAAAATGTGAAAATATAAGCATCGTGCAAACTGGCTTTGAAATGCATATTTTTATAACAATGTACAGTAGAACTCCTCTAATCTGTCACCTTCAAAACCGAGACCATAATCGGAACTTAAAAAGGTTGAATCATAAAAAAAAATTAATATTGATAAAAAGACAAATAATAATTATTTTTTACACAGCTAAACAAAATATTAACTTAAAAATGTCTATATGCACTAGAATTTGTAGGCCTGCCTGATTATACAAAGGGGCGACACTAGGTTCCTTCAGCACGTCAGCCATGTGGCTTTTGGCGCACCCTTTTTGCTTAGAGTCTCATGGTCCTTCCAGAATTAAAAGCCTGGAAAACTGCCGTAGTCTCCCAACCAGTTCTTCCCGGGGAAGGACACTGCCCCTCTCCATGACGCCACACGTGACAGCCCTCACCTCAGTAAGCCCCGCGCAGTCATACAGCCTGCACTTACGGCAGACTGGGTCTCCAGTGAAGAATCCCATGCGAGCAAGATTTTTCCTCATGTTTCCGTTTTGAGACCTACAATGAGTTTCAGTTCTGACCTACCTAACCGTAGAAGGTCCCTGCGATCCTCGAGGAGGGAGAGCTGAGGGACAGTTTGCTGACACTCCGGAGGGAAAGCTCCGTCAATCTTCTGCGGTGACACTCACGAACACACGTGTTGATCTCGATCCACATGTGCCCTGGAGACACCGCAAAAGGGTTGCGTTTCCATGAATACTGTTGAAATGCCATCATTCGCCAGACGATCCTCTATTTTATTACCCATGATTTCTGAGTGTCCGGGAACTCAGCATAGGGTAATGTTGTTTAGAAGAGCAGACACCTCGTTGCAGCAGTCCCACATGATCATGGAGTTGAAGGTACAGGAGTCCAGTTCCTTGAGAGTGGCTTGATTGTCTGAGTAAATGGTGATGTTCCTATTCCTGATGCCTATACTGAGATTGAACAGAGCACATTCCATGGAACTTCTGCCTGGAACAGTGAGGGAAACACCCCCATGGGAACGCAGAGCTTTACCTTGTCTTGCATCCCCAGTATCCCAACTCCGGTTCCCTTGCTTCCCTTGGAGCCATCAGTGTACCATTCTGACTCACAGGGTTGAAGAGGTCTACTGCCTTCTTGCCAGTCAATCCTTAGTGTGATCACCACAGAAAAAGACTCACCAAAGGCATTCCTGTCAAAGGCATGTATGGGGTCATTTAATGAAGGTAATCAGAAGTCATGTCAAGTACCTCACATCAAACTATGTGTTCAATTCTGGTTGTCCAACCGAGAGAATATTGAAGGCCATTCAGAGATCCTCAGCAATGTGCACATTTCCTAGCCACCATTCTGATGTAGACATCGATAGGCTGGATGTTGAGCATGCAGCCCAAAGATGCTCCAGGGCAAGTGCCCACGGCCCCAGAAATCATGAGGCAAGGAGGGTCTTTTTTCTTGAGAATGGCACTGCCACCATCTTGAAGGGGTTGATGTCAAGTCCCACCTTGCACCAGGTGCAGTGCTCCGTTCATGAGTTCTTTGATTGTGCTGATGTTCTTACCGATAATCAGAATTACAATGTGATCAGTGTAGCCTAGAGCAGAAATGCCAGATTCATTGAGAGGCTGATATAGATCATTAGCTACAAGGTCCCACATCAGAGGCGAGAGAACCCCTACCTGCGGGCATCCTCTCGTGGTCAGAGCTACTACTTCCTCACCGTGAAGTGAGAGAACAACTTTCCTGTTCATCAGCAGTGCCTCAGTCCAACTGCAGATGACTCCGCTAAACCCATGGGCCCTAGCAGTGTTCATCACCGTAGGCAATGAGGTGTTGTCGAAAGCCCCCTGGATGTCCAGAAAAGCACCCAGTTCTATCTTTCTATCCTCTAGTGTATTCTCTATCCTACCCATAAGGTGGAGAAGGGCAGACTCACAACGAATGTAGGCATACTGGTTCCTATGGAAAGGGTGTTGCCTGAGAGCACCATCCTATACGTACCTTAGGATCAACTTCACTACAGTCTTCAAAAAGAATGAAGACAATAATATTGGGCGGAATGACTGAGGATTAGTGTACCTTGCCTTGCCGGGCTTCGGGATTAAATCTACTCTTGAGCGACACACTGTCAACACATGAACCAGTGCCAGACTAGCTCTGAAGAACTTACACAAGATCATCAGAATTTCCCCTATCTCCTACTTTAGACACACTGGTCTGATTCCATCAGGGTCTGACGAATTAAAGCGGACTGAGTGACCTCATCTGCTGAACGTCACGATGTGCCCCACCTCTATCCAGCGCGTGGCTAGAGGCATGATGGGATGCACTCGCGGTGTCCCGTCCCTCAGGTTGGTCAAGAATTACGCACCCTGGAAAGTGTGTTCTGGCTGTTTCTGTAATCTAAGACTTCATTTGGGTTGTGAATTGTCTTACCATCAGGTCCCACTAGAGCACCAAGGTAAGAGGAAACATCCTAGTCATCTTATTGCTCAAACTATCTGTATGCGACGAATTTGTGAATGGAATAACGAAAAATGGTCTGTTGTGTAAAAACAACTAGACCAAGGGTAGACGATCAAAATGGTGAAGTATATTATTTTACCTGCAAATGCCGTTGCAAAATGAGTTATGATTTTTGAGATTTTTTAATAAATATCAGATAAACATTTTAAGAGTTGTCTTTGCCGAAATCACATTTTATGCACAATATTAACAAACCACATTCAGATATTCACTTGGATTAGAGGGGTTCTACTGTATTAACATAAACATTGCAAGATCTTCACACATTTAAATGTAAATACAGTAATTTTAAGTCACATATTAAAACTGGCTCATTAAAATCAACTAATGCTTATTACTTATTATTTTTTCTTCCAAACTGTCCTTTAATGCTTACTGTATAGTTTCAATTACTTAAAAAATGTTTCCCTGCATATTGATGACAATTCATTTTAATTCTTCTAGTTCTTTTTTAAAATTATGTTTCAATCTTCATTGGATTGGTCAAACTCTTTTATATTAACCACATTTTACTAGATTGGATATTAATTATTTTACTAATTTTATTGCTGGATTTCACCACATACTAAACTTCACTACCTTTTTTTTAATCCGTCCATAAATTTATCACAAAGCAGAGGTTCAGTGCTCAAAAATATCTAAGCACATGCTGAAACATATTGCTATTAAATGTTTTACTTAAGTATTAAAAATACAGAAATTGTGAACTTGTGAATAGCTTTTTTTGCTGGTAATACCCGGATTTTAAAAATGTTTTTGATATAAGTATAAAGTATTCTAAATATAGTAATTAAAAAACTCTTGACGAAGCGAAAAAAATGTATTGGACCTTTTTATTATTTAATAGTTTTAGATTATGTCAATTTTTATTGTTGATGTATTTCATAATATTGAACAGGAACTTTGGTCCCCACCAGATGTGCAATTTTATAGAGTTGAGGAGGGTCAAGATTAAACAGAATCACTGAAATAATGCTGTTAAATAAAATTAGCGCATATTGAGATTTGAGAATTTGTGTAACAATTTTTAATACGATTTATTTTCTTAACATGTGTATTTCCATTTCACTTTGTACCAGATTTCTTTTAGATAGTGCTATATAGAACAATGAACACACTTTGAAATTCATTGATAATTTATTATCTAAGAGAAAGCTATATTTACCCAGCCTTTATTCAAAGTGGGAAAAATTGTTATTTGTTCATCAGTTTTACATAGTTTCGCATACATCATTTACTTAGTTTCACTGAACCTTATGATTTTGTTGTATAATTTAACGCTGATTTCAATTGTATGGTAATTCTCT
The DNA here is from genome assembly GCA_023375725.1 of Nephotettix cincticeps. Classification (NCBI taxonomy): domain Eukaryota; kingdom Metazoa; phylum Arthropoda; class Insecta; order Hemiptera; family Cicadellidae; genus Nephotettix; species Nephotettix cincticeps. The sequence goes on from CM041784.1 coordinate 52,011,431, forward strand.
AACTTTATTACTTATATCAATAACTTTCCCTATCAATTTAACTAATGTAAAATACATATGTCACATAATAGTAAAATTAAATAAAAATAAATAAGTTTATTTATTCTTGGTGTTAGTACACAGTATTTTGTTCTGATGCAATCGTGGATTGGAAATCTGCATTGAATTATTAAATTACCTCTGACATGTGGATCCATTTGAGGATAAAAGTTGTTAGCCTTCTTTACAATACCATTAGCCTACATAACAAAACTGATGTATTATAATACTTGAAGTAACAATTTGCAAAGTAACGTCTTACAAGACCTCTAAGCCTGAGGTACCGATGCCGGCGGTTCAGATTCGGTGTTGCACATCATAACTATCCACATAGTATACAGGGTGTTTCAGAATTGGTGTCAGATACTTTAGGATATTGTTCCTGAGGTCAAAATAAACAAAAAATGTCCTGTGAACAAATGGCCTATCTCACTTCGCTTTCCGTCTGTCGGTGTGTACGTGTTTTTTACTTAACTTGCTATAACCTTCGTACCACTTGAGGTACCAGCTTCAAACTTGGTACGTGTATGAGTACCAATAGGACCTTTTCTTCTTTGTACCATTTCAAAATGGCGTCCATTTCAGTTTCTCAAAGCTAAATAACTCAAAAACCTTAGGAATTAGGAAAAAGGAACCAAAGACAATAAAGTTCCAAAGTTTAATTTCCTTTAAGGAAATGTTAAATGCTAACAGGGTCCAATTTTAGTCAAGTTACTACTTAATTGCTAAATTATTAAAGCTCAAATTGACAGTTGTAACTTTAGAAAAACTTAATTTTTCTCAGTTATTTGTGATATAACCCTTTTAACATTTTACATTTCCTTAAACAAAATTAAATTTCACAACTTTATTGTCTTTAATTTCTTTTTTGTAAATCCCATGGTTTTTGAGTTATTGAGCTTTGAATAATTGTATTGGACGCCATTTTGAAATGGTACAAAGTAGAAATTTGATACTATCCACAACAATAGGTCCTATTAGTACTCATACATTTACCAAGTTTGAAGCTGGTACCTCAAGTGGTTCCAAGGTTATAGCAAGTTATGTAAAAAAACAGACTGAAAACGGAGTGAGATAGGCTATATGTTCACAGGACATTTTTTGTTTGTTTTGACCTCAGGAATGCCCTAAATATCCGACACCAATTCTGAAACATACTGTCTAGTCCGTTCACCTCTGTCTTTGATGAGATCTGCCCAAAATAAAAGTACAGGCAAAAGAGGACATACTTACAGAGCAAAAGTACATGACATACTTTTATCCTGTTAAAACAATAATGTTTAGCACATTTTTCATATTGATTTTTTTGTATTTTTTACCTAATTATTGTGTACTGTTGTCACTCAATTCTAGTTGTACAGTAGAGAACGTGATGTAGAGGATCAGCTACAAACTTTATTCTAATCTTACTTGCGCTGTTTTAGTGAACTACATCTTAGAAAACTTTCATAAACATCTAGAATACTTTTAAACATACATTAATTTCCCGTGTACGCATGCAAGTAAATGGGCTAGAACTCAGTTGTAGTGGAATTTCAAAAGGTTCTTCTAGCTCTGCACCATTTTCACGTATACAAGCATTGTCTATTAATGGTTTTTTTATAATTACTGGATATAAGAGTAAGTTTTCGTAAAATGGCAGTTTGCTAAAACAACTCAACAGAGAAGATTATTATGAAACTGGTGTATTTAGTAGTATGGATGACAGATGACAGCCTAGTGCTGAAACACATTCTCTACTGAACAACCTGGTTTAAGAGATGTGTGTACTCACTTAAATAATTACTCAAACTGTTAAAGGTTTTTAGCCTCCACTCTCTTTTGTCCTTCATCTGGGTCTCAGCCAGTATGGTCTTCCTTCCAACATAATTTTTAAAAATGAGTCCTTTCTCCTCTGAATATGTCCACTCACTTCAACTCATTTTCATCACTTGATGACTTTACTACAGCAATTATATCGGCCTCTTTTAACTATTTTCATAGTTCTAAATTTTTCCTTATTCTCCACAATTATTCTTCTATTGGCCCATATTTGTATTATTATCTTAAATCTTTTTTTCAAATTTTATTGAGAATATAAATTTATGGATGACGAGAGTACACAATAATTAATCTGTGCTTCTAAAGTTTAATCATTATTTATAATTTTTATTAATATTCATTCGGTGCATTCTGAAGGCATTGGAATTGTAACAGGCTACAACAACTTCAAAAAAATCAAGTTTACCTTTAAATTTCCCTGTTGATTTACCGATGTGGTGAGTTGCGCAACTGGTGGGGGGCTTGCACCGTGGTGGGTGGGGATGACTCGGCACTGTTGCAGATTACCAAGATGGGAGGAGGTCCGCTGGCAGGGTTGGCAGCACTGGGTCTCGGAGGTCTCAACACGGCCAGTACTGGGCTCAATCCAGCAGGTAACATAACACATAAGATCTTTATTCTCAGCTGTTTTTCTTTTGAACACATTGGATTTGTCTAATTTTTTTATAAAATTGTTACTAAATGAATATTTACAATAAAACACCAACAAAAACAATCCGAAGGCTCAATCAACCCTAACCTTACACTTAAACATGATTGAATCTTTCACGTATGCCCATACACGACTAAATTACATTTTCAAACAAAAACCATGATACAACTATTACATAATAGTTGACCACAACTTAACACGTTCACGGCTAAGCCTATTTTCAAAACCCTGTTCGCCATCCTGAAATATAAAACTGTACCAAATTCTTACTTTGTGCTTTAGTTATGATATTAAAGATGTCTTTTGACTCCCTCAGCTGTTGAAGGTTGATAATGCCGCCTACTTCCGTGGACGCATATGCTGCCACCAGCACCCGGCATTAGGTTTTCACTGTCGAAAAGTGAAGTTGTATATCTTTTTTTCGAAGTGATAGTTTATGTTCCTTTTATTGTTTTTTACACTAACACGGAAAAAGAAATACAAAAAATACAAAAAAATCACGTGGACGCATTTGCTGCCACGAGTTGATAAAACACTTTTCGCTACACCAAAAGTCATAAAAAACAAATTTTCTACAGTTTTTTGGTATGAAATATTAAATTCATTTACACTCTTTACAATGTGTTTTATGCTTTTTTTGGCCGGTTGTCTGATTCACTGACGAGCAGTACCCGGAGCTGCCGCTGCAGCACCGTCCAAGACAGCCTACACTAACATGATATACAATGTACTATTGACTAGTGCTGGCACAAGTTTAAAAGTTCTATCTCTTATCCTGTAGCAGTAATATGCCATGAAAACATTCACTACTAGATGGCAGCAAATACGTCCATCAGGATGGCGAACAGGTACTTCCGTGGATGCATCTGCATCCATGTTGCCGTAAACGTGTTAAAATATAATTTAAATCCACTTTAAAATGTAAAAATTACAATTACGCACAAAACAATGGCACTGTAGCTCAGGGTCAACCCTCTGGCCCGGTGAGTCAAAAGTTGCTAGATAAATCTAACTCTTGTTAGATCATGAGCGGCAAATCAGATCATGACCTCTGGCAGGGCTATGTGACCATGTCTCAACGGTACCTCACTATCACCGCACAGGTTCCAGGCCCATGGTTATGGGCAGTTGAGGTTAAAAAAAATTAGAACAAAGACAGTAAACCGTTCATATGAACTCCGAGTTGCCAAAAGAACTTTACTGAAGTTTGTAAACAATATTTCTATATTTTTCATAGTCAAAGCTGTTAAAAATAACTTTTCGAATATAAACAAACTAATGGACAACGTCCCCCATACATCAACAGGTCTAAATACTGTACATACCTGAACGTCACTAGCAGATGGGCTGCGTAACGACGAGCCGTACTTGTCAAACCGTCTTGACGGGTTAAACCTAAGTAAAGTGCTTCTATCTCTTCATATAAATTATTGTAAGTCAGTTTTTCATCTGTTGAATAAAATGTTTTTTCAAGCAAGAAACAAGGTTTTGTAGTTTTAAATTTGCTTACAATCATTCAGTTCGGTAACTAATTGAATAATCTGTTTAGATGGCTTTTTCACTGTTTTATTTAGTTTAACATAAGGCTCTAATTTAGTTAGAGATTATCGTAGTACTGTTTTAATGCGAGAGAGAGTCAGAATGTTCAAATTAACAAACCATTGTTTGCAATAAGCTTTATAATGAATTTTGAAATTATCTGGACAGAGTTAAGACTAAAACAATTTTTGATGTAGAGATGATGCCACAAACAATCAAACCATAATCATTTTATTTTATTTTTTTATCTTTAGAGTAAAATGTCACAAGCCAAACTCTTGCATTATATTGATGAGCGATTGGCATATAATATTTTTGCATTGAGAAGAGACTATGTGGCGCAAAGTGTTGTTAGACATGAGTCTTAGTGTTGTCGCAAAGCACTGTTAATGTTGTGAGATATATCATATCAACCTTTGGACTAATAACCAACCTACCTCAGTTTATGTAACTGATTGGTTCCATTTATTTTTGTAAGTTTTTACCGATTGTACACATTTAAGTGCAACGTTCTTTAATCTTGGTGTCACTATTTGTCATGGGCTATCACAGTGGTGCCCACAAGGGGGGTCTATGACGCAGACTGCGTCATTGAAATTCTTGGGGGGGGTTCCAAACAATTTTTTTGAAGGGGTGGTAAAACGGATTTTAACGGTGTTTAACGTGATGATATTGAAAAATATATTACATCACTAGATAGAACGTAAATAATAAGAACGTAGTATTAATTTAAACATAGTTTGTTTTTCTATCTCAAAATAAATAAATGGCAATGACAGTGCTCGAATATTGTCCGTGATTGTGGCGGCAGCGGAAGGTTCGGCGAGTTTCGGAAGTATTCGGTTATCTTCGGGAGTCGTGATGGTGGTCATACGACAGACACAAGCTGCGCGTGTAGGTTATGTGATCGTTGCCCTTGCGTCTTTGTGTTTGTTAGCCTTTCAATCTCTAAACTAATATTACCACTCAGTTGTGATGATAAGTTTGTTAAATTTTGTAATGTTTTTACACTATTAAAATGCCCAAAAGGCAAAAACTTTTTAAGTACCTATAAATGTTTAGAGTTGTTTTGCAATGGTACCGTCAGGCATTACAAATGGAACGAACACTGTAAACAGAAGGTCAAACAACAGTTGGAAGTGAAATATAAAGTTATTGAGTTTAAATGCAGCAACAAAGCAAGATGGAACCCTATTTAAAAAATCTTCTTTTAGTTTTAGATAAAATAAGGGGTGCTTACGAGTATTATCTACACCTTTGTTTATGGTATGGGGTGCCAACTTACATGGGGGGCTGGTTCTAAGTTTGGGGGGGGGTGCTTCATGAAGCTTGGGGGGGGCACCCCTGGCAATCAAATAACAATAAAAATGAGAATTGTTTTTATTCTCTTAGACAAAAATAAACACATACAGTGTATCTACATGTGCATACATAGTAGAGTTGCTATTTGTATATATACCATGTATTTAATATTTAATGTTGAATATAGTAATACCTTTCTAACTTGTCACCCAATATCTCGACAGTCTGCATAACTCAACAGTCAACAGCCAGTACTACAGTACTAGTGCGTTCGACAGTAGGCTTTCAAAATCGCTGGGCGACTGAAACGAGCCGAGACGTATAGTCAATCTATTGTACGCCTTTATCTGCTGGGGTCGGGTAGCTTGCTAGGTGAACTTGTTGAGGAAGAATTTCAATTATTAATTAAGCATTTTTTTCAGAACTTTTAGTTTTAATTGTTAAATATTTGACATTTCTCCAAAGGCTTTTTAATCAGTATGTAACAATATTCATGTAAGTACTGTACCGTAATAAATTTATATGTGAATCTCGAGTCTGTTATGTATTAAATATGAAATGTCTTGGATAACTTGAAATCCTCTGGGTCCACAAAGTTTCGAGTTAGTGAGGTTTTACCTTATTTATTATCATATAATATACATCATGATAATACATTTTATGCGATCGGTGATGGGTGAAAGTGTGTGTGGTGTTAGCAGCATTGGCAGCTCTGGCCGGCAGTCAGTTGCGGACCAACAATCCGAACCGTAACCAGCAGAACAGCAACCAGCAGACTCACGAGATGACCGTGCCTAATGACCTCATCGGCTGTATCATCGGCAAGGGAGGAACCAAGATCGCTGAAATCCGGTATGCATCATACCAGTTACATTTACCTTTTGAACACATAGTTTTTAAGTTCATTTTAAGTTATTCGATTTTTCTGCTTCTTATTTATTCAAATCATACGATATTTCTGGAGATGATGAAACACATCCTGTTTTCAAGTGACTAACTTCCAATTCTATTTAAAAAGAATATTTACGTCTAGGGGAATCTGCGTCAGTTATTTGTTTTATGATTACCATTTAACTACAATAACACTGGAATTATGTGAAACACTATTCAATTTTAGTTCCTAATGCGTCCGGCTCATTGTTTTAATGTTAAATTGAAACGTAAATTCTTTTAGTTATGCATTTCACTACATCACTTTACCACAAGTCAGCCGTTGCTTAATCCTGTAGATTGATGAAGCCTTCTTCATTTGAGAGCACATTCCTTTGTTTAAAGTTATGACAAATTTCATAATTTTATTTCAACTATTTTGTGAATATATGATTATTTATCTTGTATTTAAATCTAAATATTTTAAAAAACTATCTAATCTCTAGGTAGTTGATGAATGCAGAGATATATTTTTAGCCTGCTTTCGTCATATCTAAAACACACTTTAATTTGTCAAGGCATTTATCAATCTATGCACATTATTCCTCCCTTATTGCGAATGATTAGAGGTACCTGAATTCCTTCAGGTTGTGTCAGGAATAAAACTGTTTACTCCATATACCGGTCAATGAAGTATCCAGTTACTATATCAATACAAGAAAATACCCTCAAAAAGTTTATTTTTAAGCAGTAAGTTCTTGTGAATCTTTTTAAGGCCATAAAAATTGTGTTTTTTATATGTGATCAATGATTGTGACATTATTTGTAAGCTCAAATACATATAATTCTCATATGTTTGATAGTTTTAATTGTACCTAATGTAATTTATTGGAAATCTTGTCCTGTAAGTTACCAAACAACATTAGCCTTGAAAAACAAACTGGTTGAAATCGTCTGCAATGATGATTGTTTGAAGATGGAATAAAAGACTATTCAGTTGCAAAATCCGTTAAAAACCAATCTGATTGTTTTATATTGATTAATTGGGGTCATTAAAATGAAATGTTCGAGGCTGGGCACTTAAAACAGGAACTCATGTAATTTCAAGCCCTTTGGCTTTTCAGTTTGATAGACTTTCCTACAACCTTTGTTCATTATTCAGTTTGATTAGTTTCCTAATCACCTGGGTACACTACCCACTTTATCTGGACTAAAAACCTTACCTGTCTATGTAGCCTGGTAGTAGTCGGAGAGAACAATGCAAATTTCAGGACTTGTACTTCCATTTGATCACAATACATCATATTTTTTAGTAGATTTTTCAATTAATTCATAACAGTTACTACATCACAAACATTTAATATATATTTTTACATAACCTATTATTGTTTGCCGGCTGGCGATAGACTCCAATTGACGAGGAAGTGGGCTTGCTAACCGATCCTCACCTGTTGACCTTATTACCCTTGTCAACTTTTATTGACTTTATGTGTAGATATCGTAGTTTCATCCAAATTAAATATTTCAATTATATAACTTAACACATCTTTTTGATTAGACTTGAAAGCATTGTAAATATGCAGTTCTTCCAAAGTTTTTGTGAAGTGTGATTTTTTTGCACTAGGGAAGACTTCTGAATCATCTTCTTAGCTGTGGATGTTGTGAAAAATTAATTTCAAAAATATCTATATTACAATGGTAGTGATAGAATACAAGACATTAAGGTTGCTTGGTTTTAATTTACTAAATGGTTGATCAGCTGTTTCTCATTGCTGTCTGACAGTTACTATTCAAATTAGTTCAACTCAGTTTCAAGGTCGTGTTTTTGTTGTTTTTTGTTTATTTTTTAAACGAGCTTAAGTAAAGAGCTTTTCTCAAATAGCATAAGTCGATTATACTATTTGAGATATTCTCAAAGATTTTTAAACCATCGAAGTTGACAATGGTAAAAATTCGGAGTGATGTAAATGAGATAGGCCCAACTATCATATAAATCAAAGTCACGATGTGACTCCATATTGACGTAATAAATAAATTTTAGGGGGAGGGGTGTAGAAGGACCCGGTTAGGTTAGGTGTGGACCCTAGATTAAGGGTTTTGGGTCTAACCTATCACTATCCGTGATAACCTAAATCTTAATTGTTCGGTATGGTTGTTGGATGACATCTAAAGCAAACATCCCACTGGATCGTGATTCAAACCCTCCAATCAGGCTAACCTACAAGACGTCGCCGGCTACTCAGGTGAACCTAGTGTTGGTGTGCACAGCACTTGTTGCATTAAAGATTGATGGTTGACAAATACCATACCTCATCTAAATTACAGTTTTTTTAATCACTTTTTAAACAACACAGATTAGCTGTGAGTAAATGTCAACCTTAACCTACAATATTGAGGTAGCGATTTTCCTAACTGATTGACATCATTTTGATTGTTTATTTGCACCCCTTTCAGGATCAGCTGTTAACCCCCCCATATTCCCCTGAGTATGGAATGATAAGGGGGTGGTTCAGAAACCAGTTGATCCCGGTAAGTTAATTATTGTGGCAACTCTGGTGAGGGTAGGTTTGTAGCATTACTTGTAATGACTACGTTCTCCTCGACTTACACAGTGAGTGAAAGCATAGCCCTAGTTTTCTATAAGATAGATAGCAAACTTAATTTTTATTAAATTGAAGGATTATTCGTTAAGATTTTTCCTGGAATTATTTGTGTAAAATGTAGTTACCGTTAAAGCTATTATTAAATACCCGGTGATTGTTCCAGGCAAATAAGTGGTGCAATGATCCGCATCAGCAACTGTGAAGAGAGGGATGGTGGAGCCACCGACAGGACCATCACTATCACTGGGAACCCGGACGCGGTGGCCCTTGCACAGTACCTCATTAACATGAGGTAATTGTCAACTCATCTCAAACACTAGACACTTTTTAAAATTACAGATTTGTCATGATTTCACAGTAAATAAACTGTCATTGTGCCTCAGAATTACAGAATTACACAAAGGGGCGGAACAGAGTTCCTGTAGCGCGTCAGCAATGTGGCTTTTTGCGCACTCCTGTTGTTGAATGTCTCATGGACCTTCCAGGCTTAAAAACCTGATGAACTGCCGTAGTCTCCTGACCAGCTCCTCCCGGGGAAGGTGACAACCTCTCTCTATAACGCTGAGAGTGGTAGCTCTCACCTCGGCAAGCTCGGTGCAGTCGTACAGCAGATGATCGGCAGTCTCCTCGGACAGCCCACACTTCCTGCAGATTGGGTCTCCAGAGAAGAATCCCATGCGAGCAAGATGTTTCCTCATATGTCAGTGTCCTGTTATGAGACCTACAATGAATCTGAGTTCGGACCTACTTAACCGTAGAAGGTCCTCTGCGATCCTCGAAGAGGGAGAACTGAGAGACAGTTTACTTACTCTCAGGAGGGGAAGCTCCGCCCATCTTCTGCGGTGACACTCACGTGCCCATGTGTTGATCCCTCAATCCACATGTGCCCTGGAGATGCCACAGAAGGGTTGTGGGCCCCAGACAATTTTTAAATATTACCCAACTTTCATGAAAAACTCTTAACCCTCCGACAGGTGTACCAAGTACACCACACTTATTAAGACGTCGGCGACGTCCTCTGAAGACGTTGCAGGCGTAGCTCACGATGATACCATTTCACACCGGCGTCTTATAACGCGAGAGACGTCACTGCGAATCTGCGGGCGACGGTGTGACTTGAAAGATTTGAAAAATAACATTTCTGAAGAATGTAGGTGGTTCGTATGCGTGTGTGTTTGGTGTGTTAGTTGTGTTAAGATAGTATCTTTAGACCAATCCTTAGGATGTACCTGGTCAGGGATGGTCGTTGTTTTAGTACCCTGGGTGGTTACTCCATCATGTTTTACCTTTTGATTCCCTAAAACTACTTTTCCCGGTGGCCTGGCAAACTGTGGAGTCACCTAATTAAACTTTTTTTATTTCTTACCTTAATTTCCTTGAGCTAATGCCGATTATTTGCAGGATATCCATGGAGACAGCTGGAATGCCGATGCCGGGCTATCACTACATCGCCCCGAACCACATTGTAAAAGCTCCTACCCACTAATGCCATCTGCGCTCCTGCATCACTCTGACCGGATACACAATTCAAAAGGGAGAAGAAAACCAAAGACGTCTTTGTTATTTTTTATATTAAATTTTTGTTTTGTGTTCAAGTTTTACTGATATTTGTTTATTACTATCGATAGACTACTTTTGTTTGTTACTGTATCTGTCATCTATTCTCTACGTAGAATAATTTTTGATTTCTTTTTTATTAGTTTTCATATAGGATATATGCAAAAGTAATTGTTACGCTGTCTAAATCATTGTGATCCGATGCAACAAATTCAGTATCAATTCGTATGTACCCGTAGGATATGCATTTTCTCTTAATGAAGATTTAAATGTGCAATAATAACTCAGTTCTCTTCTACGTTGATGTTTGATAGAGTAGTAGTCCGAGGCGATTTATGAATCGTATAAGGTATATTTATGTAAATAGCGAAGGGGTCTGTTAGGTTTTCATTTTGATCGATAAAGACATTAATTTAAATTTCCATTTTTTGTCTTCCTTTGTAAATAATCGTCCTAAGAAAACACACCGTACAACCGGATTTTTTAAATGGATTTTTGTATATTTGACAAAGCGATACAGGGGTGGACGGTTGTACAAAGATACCTCTTTACGAGAAAACGGATTAACCGTATGAGAACTTATTTTACTAGTGGTATATCGGTAACCCTAACGGTATCGTAAGAATCTCGGATTAATGATTAATATACTTGTGATAAAATTGTATTTTAAGTAATACTCCTTAAGTTACATATTCTTAGATATATGCTTCCGATCTAGATAAAATTTAAATACAATAATATATGTGCCAAATTTATTTACGCTATTTAATAGCAATCTATTCAATTTTTGTAATTCATGTGCCAAATTTTACCCTGAAAGTTCATCTTGATTAGTTAACTCTCGGTAAATAATGTTCGTTTTGTAATTTAATTCTGTATATAGTCTTACTTTAACCAGATAATATCCTTTATCTAACATCATAGCGTCACCTATTTTTTTTTTTAGAAACCGACAGAAAAGATTTTTTTGATCTCTATAATATCGGTTAGGGAAAAAAGAAAGACTCTTAAGTTTACTTTGAATTAGACAATCAATAGAATTAGAATATCAGTGTTTGTGTTAGAAATTTGTGTAACTTGGAATTCTTAGCGTGTGAGGCACGACAGATCAATAACAAGATGTGATAAACATTTCTTATCACGGGCATTAGTACCGACTGTACTGTACATAGGTTAGCTAGATCTCTCTGCATGTTATATCTGGACATGCCCACGACTCCTCCAACGCTTATTAAAGAGGCTGTGAGGAGGCTGATCACCCAGTAAACGGAATGGAAACTGATGAAAATGTTTTGATTTACATTGATTAGGAAATTAAATTACGTAATATTAAACTTCTTGTTTTAAATTTTTTAGCTCAAATATTGTGTATAGTTGCTTCAATTCACTTAGAATCATTGCAATGAACTACACATCTAACTGTAAACTAAAGACAATCAAGCAAATCTGACAGTATGACAAAATAACCCTTGGAAAATAAACATTTAATGTGAAATATTGACTAGCAAGTCTTCATTTTAAAATCTAGTATTTCTTTCATTGTGACACAAGAATCTATTGAATCAGATTGGTCACACCAATCATTGATGTGTTACAATCGAGTTGATGTAAGTTTCAGCTGAACACCTTTAAAGTTTATTTGATGTGCTTATATGTTTGAAGCACAGTACCAGTACGTAGAACACGGTGGTTCTAGTATTCTTATTAAACTGTAAAGGAGAACGGATGAGTGATGGGGAAGTCGTGGACATGTCGCTTTACTCGCACTGTAACGTTGTATATATGTGTTCGCACTACACGTATATATATAATTCCCCTCCCCTGCCCTGCGAAGTGATGGTGCCGCCACGATACCATTGAGGAAGCTTTAATTACACAAATGTACAATCCTGAGCAGCTATTTTTTGTCATTTTGCAAAAATGCGAGTTTTTTGACTCGCTTATATTGGAAGTTGATTGATAGCGATTTCTATTATTTCTTTTATTTGACCTGTTTAGGATGACGATACCATCAACGCTAATTCCTTTTCCTTTAGAAAATACTCGGAAAATAATCAATCAACTTTTGATATGTTGAAAGTTATTCTAAATTATTCCACCAACCCGAATCACAACCGAAACACACACCTGAAATGTTCACCAAGCTCTAGACCAATTTTATCTAGTTTCAAGCAGCTTTATCTTGGATTACCTCGTATTTAAGGTTTTATTGGGCCAGTTGTTTTCACGAGTGGAAATTTATTTCATATCATTTTAAAATACTGGAATCAGTATTGGTTGTACATTTTATTTCATTCTCATGTTGTTATTGATATCTATTTTTCTACTGAATTTTTTATGTTTTTGAGTAGTTTTTGTAGCACGCCTATGCCTTTTTTTGCTTCCCGTCGCCACTCATTTAATCATATTTTGCTACACGCCTTCTAAACAACAGGGTCTCAAAATGACAAAACGTAAGTAATTAGTTATTATATATAAGATCACTAGGACCGTGTCTTTCAAAGTCGTTTGTTGCAATTGCTTTGTGCAATAATTTTATTATCGGAATAAAAGTGTGATCCGCGTTAGCAGAAGGGCGGACCGGACCGATGAGGTTGGAATAGTGACATTATGACTGATTTATTTGTTATTTATTGAAATTGAATTATACTAGTCATACTGGGTAAGGTATATATATAAATAGGGGAATATATGGGAGGGGACAGAGTTGATATTCTATGTAATGCAGTTTATTGTTTTGTTTATTGATGTAGTAATGTGAAGGCTTTCTTTATTAGATCTGCCAAGAGTTATTCGAGTTAAGTATCGTATCAAGTATTATTGTTAGAAGCTTATTGGTCATAAATAGTCATGGTGTTACAACCTAGAACCGTTAGGCTTCCGTTGGTTCAAATTCGGTCAACTGGCAGTTTATGATTAAAATCCCCAGTGTTGTATTAAATTAAGAAAAAATAATTATCGCGGATAATTTATCCCAAATATGTTATATCATTATACTCCTTATAGGATATTAGTGGGAAATTTATAGTTAAGTTATTGGGAAATATTGAATAGTTGACCCGATTTGAATACGCCCAACCCTGATCATATCTGTGACAACCCAACACATATCCCGACATATCACCCTCGGCCACCTACACATATCTCCCTAGGCATAAGTTACTATATGCTTTTATGTAGTATTAAAAATACAATATTGTTATTGTTTTTTATAGTTCATATGTTAGTAAACCTCTTAAAAGGTTTGCCTTTGTATTATTATTCCTTGTAAAGGAATTTCGTCTTATTAACCATATCCTTGAAAGCATATGTAACACCATGATATCAAGTCGAAGCCGAAATCTAAAAACGTAATTGTGAAAATCTCGGGGAACACTATTAAAATAATATAGTTTTTGAATTTAAATTTTTGTAAATTTGATAATGTTTGTAATGATACGTTTCCCTCATTTATCAGTAATGCGAAGGGGCAATAAGTAAATTTATATAAATATTTAAAAGACAAAGTTTTATTTTGTATTTAATAATTTGTGTATCGTTAGTAGCACAGATATCTCCAATAATATTTTAAGTTATGTTAGGTTATACTATAATACTAAGGAACGATTGTACTGTTTTTTAGCCTTATTTGGTTAAATAAAAGTGTGTATATTTTTTGTGATTTTCATTACTCCTTAAATTTTTGTATTGGCATACGTTTTTGCCAGTGTAGAATATCACCATATACACAAAAATGCAATGTTTAATCTTGGATCTGTTGTGAGCTGTCTGAACAAATTGAATTATTTTATTATTTGAATTTTCAGTATACAGTGGACTCACGATTAACCTTGCTGCTGCTTATCCCCGATCAGAAAAAAATAGCAACTGCGGCAACCTATGTAACCATGGTTTAAAACTTTCTTATGAGTTTATTTTCAAGCAAATAACCATCAAGCAGTCAAAGAAATAATGTCCTTGCGTTGAAGAGTCGTCACAAACAATATGAACAAAACACCCAAGTGGACAATATTTAAAACACTTAGTTTATTATTCAGTAAAAACTGGAGACTTTCTTCGGATGATTCATAAATTTAAAATTCCTCAACAACATTTATATGATGGTTTTCGTTGAAAATTTTAAGGATAACTAAGTTTTCATTTATACCAGAGTATGACCTGATGAGCTGCTTGATTTTCTTGCTTAAAAATGGACTCATAAGAAAGGTCAAAACTGTGGTTGCATGTAACTACAAGGATCACCTCACAGTATAGGTAATTTAAACATTTCTAGTAAAAATAAATCTTTAATGTTCATGTTTCTTTTTTGTGAAATATTGCCCAATAGATTAGCTTGATTGGTTCTTAAAGTAATAAACTTTCAAGTTTGTTTATTTCAGATTTCTCTAGCATAAATTGAGGAATGCAAATGGAATAGGTGGATAAATAAAAATTCACAGAGAACATTCTAGGTCTATTTATAAACAGTTCATATTAAAACTAAATATAGTATTTTTACGTCACAGTATTAAAAATTATAAAGTAACATAAACATTGGTACTGTTTTACAATTAATTATTATTTAAAATATATATAAGATTAACAACAGTTCTTTTTAAGAACTAAAACATTCTTTTCGATTCCATACTAATATACTTACAATGACACAAATTGCATATTAGTTTTGGCACTACCTTGGGCTTAAAAGCAAGGACACCAAACAACTGGCATCCAGATATATGTGAGGAATATTAGAAAATCAGTTTGTATTTACAATGCACCAAACTTACCGGCACCTTAGAATATACAAAATATAAATTACTATATATTTACATTTATCTCTTAGTACTTCTACCTCAATGAAGTAAGGAAGTAAAATAGCTTAGAAAATTTAAAGCAATTTTCATAAAAATTAAAGTATTTATTACAGGAAACAAGTATATTGAGCTTAATAGTCTACTTGATGTGAGCAAATAATTCAATTTGTCATGGTATTCAATTGTAAGTTTTTTTAGTGCATTAATATATCGTGAGTAAAAATTAGTAGTTAATTGAAATTGAGCTTGAATAAAATGAGTTTTAAAACATCAAGAATATGTTAATCAAATAGTGAATAGCTCTAGATTAATACAAGTTTTTATAATGAAGAAAGCTATGGTTGTTCAGCCAATATAATAATACCAGCTGTAAGTATGCTGTTTGATTTTCTAAACATAATTTTATTCCAATTAATATATTATATCATTGCTAATGATGGTGAAATATTGCTAATTGATTTTCATGAAATAATAACAGCAAGGCACATGTTACATGTAATCCCATCTATTCCAGGTATATTTATATTTTTATAATTTGAAATGCATCAATGTTGAAATTACAAAGTACTCTTTTAGGTAACTTTGTAAATAAAATCCCCACAGAAAAATTTACAAAATAAATACAAAGTTCTGTCTCTATATATCCTATCTTAACCTAAAATATTATTTACAATGGATTTAGTTGTTTGGCTATGTCTGTACAGCGAAGTCCCTATAATAAATACATCAGAGGTGTTTTCTTGAGTGTCTGAAAAAAAGCAGTAAAAGAAATTAAAATACTGAATAGATTTGTTGAAAGAACTTTAGGCAAGACTTATTTTTATGAAAGGACTTTCGTTAATGTTGAAGGTACACTTTAGTACTGTCATGTAATTTATGAATACTCATACGTTCACTGTAAGTGTGGTAGGTCTACCACGCCGGACTTTCACTGACATACGTGCTAGTCAAACAGTGAGTACTACTTGCACCACATTGAGGCTTTTCTGCTTTTGAGGGAAAGGTATCTTCAAATGAATGGGTCCCCCGGAAAATGTTCCAAGACACAAAATTTCCAAAACGGAGATATTTAGTGGAAAAGGTTCTAGACGCCACAAACTACATCATGGTATATTTGGTTTTGAAGAGAGTAAATAAATTGTGTTGTGAAGTTGTTGATGGGGGGATCTGGATGCAGCGAACTTAACCCAGAAACGAAATTAAACAGTCACTCCCATTATCGTATTGCCAGTGTGTTTATGAAAATAGGAATGAGATCAGAAGAAAATTATGAATTAGATGGGTAAATATAGCCTCAGTCGACCGACCATAAAAAGGGGAGAGGTTGGTCCCCCGCCCTAACTCTGAGGAGGAACTGTACCTTTCCGAGTTCTAGGGAGTCTGGGGTCTCCAGATAGACCTCGATCTAACCTCTTGAACTTTGAATTTCAGCACTAATCTCCTCTGGTGGGGATAAAAATTTTGTCCACTCAGAGAAAAGCAATATAAACTTTCTTTAATATACCCCAGTCATGGTTTCTAGATTGACAGTCCACCAATGTGACGCCAAACAAGCTTTATCGAAAACAAAATATAAATACACAGTTCACACATCAACATAATTGAAAGCTAGGTTGATTATGTTTATAAACTATGTATTGTTTAATAACTGATTCTGTCTTTATCAACCTATATGTTTTAAAATCTGTGTTCATTTTTTCCATTTCTTAAAAAATTCTTGTTTTACCTAGACCCAAATTTTATTCTAATCTGTGTTCCAGATTTCTGCTCATCTGAGGGAAGGGTCTGTTACAGATTCCATAAGGCCGTAAAATTAATATGTGGTAAGAAACTGGAATAGTTGTTTTATCAAAATTAAAATAGCTATTTGTGTAATTAGAGCGCAAACGATGTCAAATCGCATGAGAGGTCCATATGGCAGCACGAGGGCGGCCATGACAGTTTGCACTCATATTACAAACAAGATTTTTCCTACAATAAAAAAGTAATTTAGGTTATGTTTGATTTTCCCACTGGGATAAATGTAAACATAACTTTTAGGTTTCCGGTAATCTCAGTTTCATTGCGCAAAACCGGGAGTTAGTGTTGTAGGAACGGCTACTGTCTATCAGCTGACTGAGCGCATAGGGTACAATATTGGTTAGTTTCATATAGATTGAGCATTCCGCTCATGTGATTGGCCGGTTAATTTCACGCACTAGGGTGGTAATGAGATCATATCGACCCTAGTGCAGGAATGTACTACTTATACGTTCCGCCAATTGTGTGAAATGTGCCTGTTTTCATGCAGTTGCAGGAAAATGTATGATTTTACTCTTAATTCTTTAGTTAAAAATCAAGAGTAACTTAATTCTTTAATTTATATTATTGTTCAACATAAAAATGCATCGACATGATTTTCCCAAGGTTCAACCTAAAACTCTGGTGTATTAAGGTTTATTAAAACTCACCTCTTAAAATGATGACCCTATCTTTATTTCTCATAGAGAGTCGAAGTTCGAAATATCACTTCCTTGCTGTAACATACAACCATTAATTTAGTTTTTCCTAAAGTGTGTAAAATTTTCCAAAGCAGTATTATGATTTTGGGTTTGGTTAAACTGTATAGATTTAAATGTTGAAATAATTTTAAGATTTGAACCTTGTAGCTTACCCGATCGGTTTTGAAGAGTTGAGTTTGGGGCATCATGAAAGTTGAGCCGATGTCCCTCTCTACCATGGTGTGGCCCTCCTGGAACACGAATGTAAGCAGAGGTGAGCATGATTCAATGAGTCATAGTTACTCCCTCTAATCGCTAAAAATCTATTTCAACTTAACGATATGCAATTCCATAAAGTTTTCATTATTAATTAGTCATCAATAGTTAGCCTTAGTTCTAGAAATAGACAGTTTACTGTTGTTTCATTGTATGTTGTTATATGTATTTCGGGATCAAATTTGGACACAGGATAACATTTTGTTGTATTACCCATTTACTGAAGGAGTGCTATATTACATCCTTCTTTTGCTTTTACTTCTTTGTTAGTGTTGAAGCCCCACATGATATTATGATACCCCTTGCTTCTACACTGAACTACATTAAAAATTTTACTTGTCCATTTTTTATATGATATCTTTTATTCTTAGTGGTAATTCTGTGTTAACTGAGTTTTTGGCTCCTTTAGGTTGTTACAGTCCAAGTTAACTCGGTTAGACGGGACTCTACTGTAAGTGTATTGTAATGACAGAAACATATAAACACATATTACTTACATCAGCACGATGTGAGCTGGATGAAAGCCTTTTTGAGTCGTAATCTCGGTGAAGGCTCTTGGTCGGTGGATGAATCGTTGTCTCGTCATAGCTTCGTGCCTCGGAAACAGTTCTAAAACCAAATTTTAATACAATTACATCAGAAATTATATTAACTATTTCAAACTTTCACACATGGTGTTGTTTGTTATGGGCCTCTACGATGTGTTATGTTCTATTAGTCATTTTATTAGACAGTGAGAATTTGGGTAGTTTTGATATTTCTTGACTTGGGGATATTTAGTGTTAATAGCTTGTATAAATGCTATAGATACTTCTTTAATTTTTAAATTTTTAAATATTACAGTTGAGTGGAGATTCACACTTATAATAGTGTTGTGTTCAAAAACCCAGTTGTTATCAGTGAGCTAAGGTATTAAGTAAAGTAAGTAACCAAGAAACATATACCAGATTCCTTTCAAGATTAAAATCAACAATTTGTGAGGTACTGATTCATTACCATTGTAAGAAAATAGAGGATATATAATAATGCACTGAAAGATTTTTTCCGACATATTAGTTATTTAGTTTTTATTAGGAAACTTAGTAAAGAAAGAGAAGAATAAACCATAAGCCAAGTCTAAATTTTGCTGATGAAACTCAAAAACCACACCTACCTTAAACATCTACCCAACATTTGAAGTACCAGCATAAAATTGTAAATAAAATATTTCTACAAAGAATGTAACCTTCCCATTTGAGTTAAAAAGCAAAACACAACTCATGCATACTAAACCACTGTATTTTGTAACTGAAAATAAAATGGTAAACTTAGATGTGTAATGAAATTACAAAGCCACTCCAATGATTTAAAGTTGCCCAAGAGATTTTTCATGCACATAAGTATAAAGTTTACCCTCAAAAATTCAGAAAGATATGGATGTTGTTTGATCTGGATTACTAAAATAAAGGTATTATTCTTTATTTTTATTAATTTATAAAATAGTTTGGAGGCTAAAGTGGATTTTAATTGATCTGGATCCAAAAGACACAAACTTTCCTTAATAAGTCAAGTTGTATGAGTAATTAAATCGTCCGTTTAAACTTATGGTTATGCAATCAAGTCTAAATGTTAGAAACTGTAGCATAAAAGTATATTTTTCTGGGGTATTATTCCTGAGTCCTGACTATGCCTATTGTCTGGAACACAAACCTTTCCGATTTTGTTTTTTGAGATTCTACTTTATAATGTGGAAAAATGGCTCCTGAAATCAGTTTATAACCTCATTAACCTTTAGAGGTCTAGCCAATACCTTATATAGAACTCTAGAGAAAATCTTAAGTCTCTTGGGTCTTACAAAATTAGTATTACCAGTGTTCAATTAAATTAAATTTAATTAAATCTGAGAATATTTGGAGTCCATTTTCTGTTTAGTCCAGTTTATTGTGTTGAGAAGTATTAAATTAATTAGATAAGGGCACTTTGGAAATTTCATGCAAGCCATTACTTTCATAACAATAGAAGCTCCATATGCACTGATCAAGTGAAAAGAAAGGAAGAGATGATAAAGAGTGAAATGAAAGAGATAGTAGATGAAGAGTGTGTCTTACAGTCGATCAACTTTTGTGATGATGTCTTCTAGTTCTGCTTCTAGGGTAGGTGGGGGCGGAATATCCACTATTATGCAGCTGAAAACATAGACAGCTTTCAAGTGTGGGTAAGTTGGGGATGTTGTTGTGTTCATCAGTTATTTTTTCTGTTGAATCAAAATACACTCACCAATCCATCCCATTAAAAAAAATACTTTCCCTATAATTGTGTACCCATGACTGTGTTCTAATACTTATTTTAACTTTTCATGGATTGCTGTACTATATTATAAACGTAATGTCATTGTTATGGCTCTAGTTTATCTGAAATGATTAACATGTAAATATTAATATTTTATTTTAGATCTGGAAAAATTCACTGAAAATATCAGCTCTATTGACTGTTTGCCCTAAGTTCACGTTGAAATGTCAAAAAAAGTTAGTTCATTATTACTCAGGATTAACTATTATTGGGATTTTCTCTTAAACAGGCAAATATTTTATGAAAGTCAATTTTAAACAAGGGTTTAACCAAATAAAAATAAAATAGTCATTTTAAAGAGTACTGTGTTGAATTATATGATACATTTTTTCACAAGCATTCAAAACATCTTTTTATCTTACCAATATTTGTTTTAAAATGTATCATAAGATTAACGGTCTCTTATAAATTTTAGAGGATGGTTTTAACGTGTAAGTAAAAAAACCGAAACATTAAAACTTTTATTTGACATCCTTTGTTGGTGATGCTAAGTTTATGTTTAGGAAAATCTCAATAGTACGTTTCTAAAAATAAGTTATCTTGCATAGTGAACAAACATTCTTGCTTTCATATTCGTACTGCTGTTTTTGTAATGAATTTTGTAATAATATTTTGTTGCGTTCTAGGTTCATGCTCTTGTGAAGATCTCTCCTGAAGATTTGGTCGATCCAAATCCTTGTTACAGCTGACTGATGGAAAACATCCAAAAGGAACAACATACATTTAAACATCTGGTTAATAATAAGCTAAGAAAACACTTAATAAACCTGTCTCCTTACTCTGTAAATCAGTTTGAAAAGATTAGATAGTTTGTCTAGTTTTTCCTCATCTGGTACCTTAAAGTGATGAGTATACTATTTTTAAAATTTTTTTCAAATAGATTTTCAATATGAGACATTTTTCAGACAATGTACAAGGGAATCATATTTATTGCATAGAACAAGGATCCTCACTAGGATTTTTTAAAGAGCCAATTGGTTTGCATCAAATATTTTCCCCAGGGCTGCAAGTAGTGGCGACTCGAGACTTCTTTGGGGAAGTCTTTTCGAGAAAATTTTTGAAAAAGCCTAAAAACATGTTTTTTTAGGTATATTGATACATTTTTCATTATCGCTCACGTAGAAGCCCACTAGAGCGGTGTTAAATAGCCTACAAAAAATATGATCATGACATATGTTTGTTGGAAATGATTTTTTACTTAGATAAAACATCTAATATATATTTACAATTTATTTCCTAATTTTTTCATAAAGTATTTATCATAACTCTAAACTTTGTTCCGAATCCTAACAGTCCAAGGACTGCAAAAAATCGTCCCAAGGGTCGTATAGTGAGGATCCCTGGTATAGAAGTTTTTAAAATGATAAATCATATACTGAAACTTGAGTAAAGAAACTTGACTTTGATCTGAAAATTTTACTGATTGAGGAGATGAATATTAGAATAGTGTATAGATCTTCACCTCTCAGCAGTGCGGATGGTGTTGAACTGAGGCTGGCTAAGGTCAGTGTGAGGCTCAAGGAAAGCTTCGTCCAGCTCTTTGGTACGGCCGACAGTTGCGGAAACCTCAAAACCCGCAGAGACCAGTGCCCCTGCAAAGTGTACAACATCCAGTTATCCTTTCTCCCACAATCTTTCTTGGGCTTTACATGACTCTTAGTAGAAAGGCTGCAGAGACACTGCTCATTGAAACTTACAAAAATTATCTAAATTTTTTTGCTTTTATCTTCGCCATAGGCATTTTTTACAGGAGTGATATTACACAAACACTTTAAGGGTTAGTGATCTGAACCCAGATATGCATCCTAAGATTGAAACCCGTGACCTCTTGCACCGAAGTCCAAGATACTAACTAGGGTACTACCTAAACATCCAATTTCAGAAAATACCGTTTTGTCAAGAGTATGGCTAGGTTGAGTTTCTTATCAAGTAGTCCTGGTGTTGTCCATTTTACTGTTATTCAATAACTGTCTTCATTCATATCCTATCCTTCTCTTTCCTATAATATCCTAACCTAGATTCGCTTAGTGCAAAAGCTCTAATCATCCACGCTGACCTTATCTACCAAGAACAGCAACAAACCTGTGGAGGGCTTCCTAGGCGCTGTAGGTTGAGATGAAGATTTTCGGGATCGAATTTGTTCTGACTGAGTCGTTGAGTTACTTGGTTTTCGACTAGTGTTCCTTGAACCCTGAAATTGACTTAGGTTATTACTAAATTCCGAGTTCATTAACGAGCAGTTTTAAGTATATATTATTTTTTTCAAGTTGAAGATTTTTTTACCTATCTTATTTTGATTCAACTGTTGTTTAATTTTTTTACATAGTCCCTTACCTAGTATAAAATTATTAAAACATTTTTATGAGGGAGCATATTCTCCTTTCATATGAAAGGAGCAATAAATAAACCAGTCTTTATACTTATTCATCCTAAATTGGCAGTTCAGTGACATGGTAGTTTACTGAACTAGCAATACATCCAAGGCTTGACTTACTGTGCTTCTGGATTATCTATAATGAACAAAAATATAATAATCAAGCTCTTAATAATCTTAAGCTAATCACATTCAAGGGAAGACTCAAAGCTGATTAGCTAGAGATAAATTTTTAGAAAAATATAAGGAATATTTTGATTTAAATAAATTCTTACCTATTCAACATGTGTATTTAAAACTAAGAAAATTAAATATGGAATATTTTCTAGTGTTTTGAACAAACTGTACATACATAATCTCTTTTTTATCCGAGTTTTATAATATCCGAGAAGCCTCAGTCTCAAAATTATCTCGGTCAATAGGTATAGTAGTAGGTATCTCAATATATTTATAGTTTAACTATTGATATTTGAGATTACAAATTAGATTTAATATTTGATGGTTAATCATCACCTGTTTGTCAGGGGTGTTGCGTCCCGGAGTATCAGGGTTCAGGTAGTTAATCAGTTTCTGCTCAGACGGTCCGAAAGTGCTCATGGTGAGGAGGGTGTTGGAGGGTTGAGCAGGGGCTGGCCTGTACTTGGCCCTGGGTATCATGACGGTTAGGGAGCGATCCCGCTGTTCCATCGACCCCACTGGCATCGGGACATGGAGAGGCGCTGCTACTGCTGCTTTACTTGCCTTCCGTAACACCTTCTGTTTCTGAGTAGACATGGTGGCCTGAAAAATATCCATTGTCTCTGTAAACCAATGTAATTGATGATCAAGCTAAGGGAATCAACTACAGATGAAATGAAAGTACTAAATTCGAGGTAAATTTTTATATGTTAAAAAGAAGTGTTAATATTGGGATTTTTTGGCTATTAAGTATGACATTCTTTAATGTCACCTGATTCCTCAAAAAGATATTATCCACCACCATTAGGGTACCTTACTGTCTTTAACTAAACAGAAAAAGATGAAGATAAAGGAAATTGAGGTAAAAATATTAAATGAGACACAGTTACTAGGTAAAATACTGCAGTAAGGAAACAAGAAAGAATGTGGAAAGAGGCCATTGTGTGGGAGAGAGTCTGAAATAACATCTACGTAGAAACTAGTTTGTTAACCCTCCTCTTTGGAGCTTGAGTTCTCTCTTAATCTTGACAATTTGGTATGTACATTTTTTAGGCAGAGTGATTGTCTGTACTGTCCACCTATGAGGAGAGGGCATTTTCTAAAAAATCAATGGGGTCTTTTGGAAGTGAATAACTTATAATGGGTTACCTGACTTCAGGGGTCTGAAGGAAATACCCTTCTAGAGGTTCATTGAGATAAAGAAAGAGTGAATCTAGGTCAACCAAGGCAAAAAATTGTTGGTCCTCCTTTCAGGAGCTGCTCTCTAGTGCTTTATGGATACATCCCTTTGGGAGAAATTACTTTTTAATTCTAGGCGTAGGGGTTGGCGATCCCATCGCCCAATGGCCAGACCATTGCAACCAGCCTCCCGACTCTTATGAGTTTGGGATTATCCTCACAAACCATACTTCCATCACCATATTCCATCCCTCTCTCTCCCCTTTTTTCTCTTTGTTACAGGTTTGTATGTGGACCAAGCTCAAAAGATATGAGCCTTGCCATGGCATTTGGACTCTGGGTCTACTACAACTTCCCTAGCCTTGGTCTCTTCAAAGGTTGGCAACAAGGAACCTATACATGGTGAAGCGGTGAGATTTCACGTGCCAAAGTATCACACTCTAAGAGAAACCATTTTGAATTATTTCAAAATTCTTTAATACTACCTGTTGTCAAAATCACTTTTGTAAACATCACAGAAACTTTTTCCCAACGGTTAAAAAAAATTTCAAATTTTCAGTTATGATACTATACGCTATATTACACGTTAAATTTTGTTTTTTTGTATACCCATGTGTTATTTAAAAACATCAAAAATCGTTATGGTTCTTTTTTATTCAATCCGCTTATGTTGCAAACCAACTTAAATAAGCAGGAATTTATAATTTTTCATATAATTTCTGTTTTCATAGCTTTACTGGTTACATTAGGCGCTGCAGTACAATCCACGGTACTGGTACTTAAAATGTTCAATTCATGAATATAGGTTATTATATATATCATTTTCCTAATAACTTAAATTTTCGAAGTACAATTTGTTCTAATATCACTTGAACAGCCAAAAACTGCTTTACCCTCTCTTTTGACCATTATAAAATTGTAAACTCATTATTACAAAGTTAGTTCATTAACTTTTAATTAAAATTTGTTGCTTTTGATAGTTATTTTTGTGCATTGATGTTAACTTCATAAATAAACATTTTTTAATGCAAATCCCATGAGTCTCCTAATTTAAAAAATACATATAATTTGTTTTATAAACCTATTAAGATTCTGAGGATTTCATTTTATTTGTAACCTCATTAAATATTACAAATGGTCATTTGATTATGATAAAATTACAGTATATGTATTTTGTTTTGAATTTACATTCTCTCTTTATTTTATAACTCTTTACTTTTATAGTGAATTTAAAACACTCTTTCTACCTCTTACAAACACACTTTAATCTGCTATGTTCTAAATGATTTATGTAACAATATAAACTGTACATTAAAGTGTATAAAACTATACTTCAGCTTAATTTAATATATATCCCTTCAATTTAATTTAGCAATCGTTTGTGATAATCAACAGTTAATGAAGCGCAATGAATACTTTGATCTTTGCAAGTGAATGGCGTGCGGGGAAGGTGTATTACTTGTTTGATAAAATACGAGTAGTAAATGTGATGAGAAAGTTACACAGCAAAGTCTTTGTTAGTCTGGTATAAAAGCAAGGAGTGGTAGAATATCGAGGCAGAGACAATCGCGTACTTGTGTTGATGATGTAGCTAGGCTCCCCACAATCGAGGCATTCATACTTTCATTCATCCATTCTTCGCTTCTACCGGGGACCTCGTACAATCAAGGATGAGTGTTTATTATAAAATTTAATTGCCAGCTTTGAAAAACTTCTCATTAACAATATTATCCATTTTATTAAATTCAATTAAAAATATAGCTGAATGAAGATACGTTTTTCTAATTTTATTTTAAAAGAAAACAACTGATTTTTCAGATTATGAAGTAGGAGATTAGGAACAAAACTGCACAGTTTATTGTATTGTTAAGACCTTCTTGTCAGTTCAGTAATACTTCTTGTACAATAAAATTAGCATATCCGTCTTGAATTTTGTAACAAATAGAATAGTAATTTACTTGATTCTGTGAATGGATATACAAATAAAGAGCTTTTTCTATTGTCTAGTTTAAGAAACCCTTATTAACATAACTTTAATATAAAATTTATCAGAAAAATTCTTTTTTATTAACTTATTGTGAATTCCTTCAGTTTTAGAGGGAAAAAGGGTATGGCAACTGATAAAAATTTTAGTGTTTGATAGCAGCTGTGTAGATAAATACGAATGTAAATGAAGAATGTGAATTAATTGATGTTGCATAGTATTAATAAACATCAGAGCCTAAAATAGACAAATCAATTCAAAATGATATATTTTACATTTATATTTACTTTCTGTTTTTTATTTACTTTTTTTTGTTCTACACAGGTTTTCATAACTTTTTGTTTTTTCTCTTATTATGATTTAACCATTGTTTCAATGTAATTTGAAATATTAAGATAGTTAACAATCATTGAAGGTTCAAGGTAAACGTTCCAGAGGTTTAAGGTTAAGGTAAAAACATCCCTTTGGTTCTTTACAAAGATCATCTTTTCCACATCCCATATTTTACTCTGATGAATATCGCTCCGCCAACACCAAGTTACTTGTCAGCCCAGGTTATCTTGATTGACAACCTTTGACTTACTTCTTGACCTTACACCTTCTTGACTTAACTACTTTCGCAACTTCTATTTTATTTATTTCGTTACTTGTTTCTACTTCATACCCTCTTTATTTATTTTTGCAATTATTTAATAATATATTACTGAATAAAATAACTAACTTGTGCGAAAGACGACTTAATTTAGTTTTAATTATTATTTTATTTTTTGTTTGTACAGTAGTCTATATATTTTTAATTTTGTATTAATAAGGTTTTACAAATTTGTTTAAACTAATTTATAGTTATATGAATTGGACCGTTTTTTGTCACATGAGAAACATGTTTAAGAATAACGTACATGTATAAATATATAAATTCTTGAAATTGAAAAAAATTTTTGTATGTTTCTGTGATAGTATTTCGAAGTATTTCGTTTCATCAATTATTTAAGTAGATCATTTTCAAAGCCAGCTCTAAACTTATTCAATACATAGGTCTATGTGACCCGTGTATGGTTGATTGTGTTTGTATAATTTTTATCTAACGTGCCTGAAATTTTATTTTATGAAACAGCGGACCTCCATGTACCTCGGTGTCGCCTGTGTGACAGCGGATAAAAATCCAGTTTCCGGCCCCAAAATGTTTACCAAGTTTCCTCCCAGTCAGCCACAACAAATTATTGTGAGTGGGGATTTGGTTCAAGGAAATAGCATTTTTTTAAGTAGGTAACAGGGATAGGGGACAGCTACCCTATGCTACCATGACCTGAAGATCTTTTGTAGCACCCTGACCCTTGGTTTAGTCCCACAGTTCTAGGCATTTTACAAAGTCTAACAGCTGTGACACCCAGATCCTTAAATTATTTTGGGTCTAAAAAGTCCAATCCAAAAACGTTCAACATTCTCTGACTCAATGCTGGGGGGGGAAGCCAGAAATAGGTAGCAGACTGGACGACCTCTTCGCAGAATTTGCAGGAGTTTAAGGCTTTGTAAGGCTGTTTGTGTAAGGCTGATAACCTTGAGATGTTTCCTCAGTGGGCAATGTCCTGTCAGAAGCCCCACCAATAGGCTGATGTCCCCTTTGAAGAGCCTTAATAGCTCTCCTTCCAGAACGGTTTGATCAGCATCTTAGACCTTAGGCTGGGGAAGGCTGATCACACCTAATAGCCTAATTGATGAGTATTTTGCAAAGACTTTTGTGAATATGTGAGAGGTCCTTGTGACCAAAAGTTCCTTGTTCTAATTATATGTTTTAGTTTTGTTATTATATATTTTGACACCATCAAGCAGTTTACTGCTTGGGTTTACTGCTTGGTTTACTGCTGCCCCGTGATCATGGATTTGGTAATAGTAATCATAGTACAGAAATTACCTGCTTCAAGTACGCAGGAGGAGTAGCCTCGATGCTGGTCTCACTACTGGTGTCCCCCATGGGACTAATCATGGCACGCTTGTCCCCCGTGCCCCCCGCGTGGCTGCGGTACCGGCGGAACCCTCCACCCCCGGGTCTGGCAGGGGCCTCTCGTCGTCTCATGCACGCCAGCACACAACACACCACCAGTAGTACCACCAAGCACACGCCCACTGTGACTAACACAAGCAGCAACACTGGAACATGTTGAGTTAATGTTAGACACTAACATTAACTACACTCCTAGAGACACTGGGGAGACACTCCTAGTCTTGAAGACAGGTTGTTCAGGAAAAGCAAAATTATGTGCAACATCAAAAGTCAAGGATAGCCTAATTAAATAAATGGTATCAGAGGACTGACACATACTTTCTCTCTTAAGTAAATTTCAACTACATACCTTCAATAAGACTATCCCATTATTTTATGTTCATTTAAATACCATTTAAAATTTAAACTCAGGTCAGTTGAACTGTAAACTTATATTGTCAAAATTATAACTAAATAGCTCTCAATAATATGATATAAGAAAATTGAATTTCTGGATTTGTTCATTACTTTTCAGTAGAAATGTTGAGAAAAAACTAGTTTTCCTACAAAATTAATAATGTAATTCATAAATAATTACAGTATAGTCTCAAGTAATCAATAATCTAATTACTTGTAAATCTTAATTACAACATTATTTGGTTATTAAACATTCTGTTCATTTCTGTACTGTATACTCATAGGGAGGTGGATTGGTTCAAACAAATTTCTAACCAATGAGTGATTTGAACAAGTGTTCATCACAAAATAAATCAATCAAAAACAGATCTAAAATGGTTAACAGATTTTATTTGTGGTCTGAAATCCATAGCAAGCTAAAAACACTAAGATATGACTAAATAATTAGGTATAGGATTAGTTTCCAATGTGTTTGTATTAGAGGAAGTTTGCTGTGCTAAAAATGCTGATTGCTCATTAATATCATGTTTGGATTTACCTTTCAGATTGACCTGACAAGTTTCACCGCTATACCATTGGAAGCATTCACAAACTGTTTCTTCCTCACTGCGTGAATAACATGTTCCATGGTAGTTGCATCTCTCACATCCGATCTGCTCAGCTGTTGATGAAAACATACCACGTTACTTATTTGTATACAAATCGTCACGTAGGGACTAACAGGCTTCGAAACAGTAATTTTAAAGATTACATTGTACACTGTATCACAACTGTAGCAACCATCATAGTATTTCAGTTGAACTTATCATTTTTGTAAATTTGTGTGTCTGAAAATCACTTTGAAATGGATCAGAAATAAGGTATAGTAAGTTTCTTAGAATGGGTGAAAAGTAGTCAATTCATTTTTAGCCTTTCATAACTAAATTTAGACAAACAAAACTATGATTTACATTTGTTTGCTTTTATAAACAATTTTTCCCATGAAGATCGTAATTTTGATATTATTTATAATTACAGTATTTTTAATACCCCATATGGATACTAAATAAAAAATAAAAGAGAAGGCGCATTCTTTCGGAAATAAAATTTTAAGAAAGATTTTTTGGACAGTATGTGAAAATAGAGAATGGAGAATCAGACATAATGAAGAATTCTATATGAAAGGAATCTATATAGAAATTACATCACGGCCCACGCTACAACTAGACGTTTGAGATGGGTGGGGCATATCTTGAGGAGAGAAAGAGGATCACTACTAGGGGAAGTAGGAGAAGGGCAGCCAAATGGGGAAGACTACCAGGAAGGCTGTAGAGGATGGTTGGACAGTGTGGAAAAATACTCCACAAGAGCAGGAGCAGCAATTGACGAGGCACAGGATAGGGAGAGATGGCGAGGCCAAAACCGTACTTGGGCACTAATGGCCATGGGAGTGAGTATTTTTAATATACTGAAATTTGTTAGAGTAAACAGAGTGTTTGATTGGTGTATTTACCTGAGCATAAGCGACCTGGGTATTGTGTGTTGGGTGAGAGATCAGAAAATCCCTCCTTACAGCTACACGTGTATGTTCCCCGTAGGTTGAAACATTGGGCATCCTCCGAGCAGTCGTGGAATTTCGTGTCCGTACACTCGTCAAAATCTAATGGGATTCATACAACATAAGTCCATTTAATTCATAATAAGTAAAAGAAAAGTGAATTTTATTTTATTGTTTTTTCCAATTAAAAATTATTATACTGTAAAAGCTTATATCTAAACTACCTTCCAAAGTTTGAAAAACTTCTTATTGAGTGCAAATTAGTAAAAAGTACTTATTTATTTTATGATTCTCAAATTGATTTTTTATATTTATGTGAATCATATAGCAAGTTTGAGCTAGAAGATTGAAATTTAGTAATTACTAACATATAAAACCAACGTTAAACGCATTATTGACAAAATTATGATTATTAACTAAAATAAAGTGACACATTATTTATTTAAAACTGAAAAATAAAGTACACAAATGTGAAAGCTCCTTTCTTTAAATTTACAAAAATATATTTTAAACACTGCAATCTTGATATGGCTTTGCAATCACTGAAATTACACAAGTTCTGACTTCATAAGGCATGCTATATTACTAAGCATTCTCTATCTAATTCTAATTAAAAAGAGTAGCCTACTACAATTTTTTACTAACTTCAGCTTCCTAAATTATCCCATAAACAACATTTTCTTTTATAATCTATGTTTATTCTGTTTTGTTTCAGGGCAAATTACTACTTTTTATTCATCATGTTAAAAAAAATTAAAGTTAAGATTTTAAAATTTTAAACTGAAATATATGTAAATCCATTATCTTGAACTAGTATTAGAGTTTGGAAAATAAAAATCATTCGGTTCCTTTCATTTTAAAAGTAAATGAAAGAGCCCAGTTTTCTTGTTCACTGAAAGAAGAGAAGAGGGACTCTTTTGTGGGTGAGAGGGTGGTCCACCCCTCTTGGAGGTGGGTGGGGGGTATTTGGAAGCGGGTGTCTCATTAGCAAAACCCATCCAAGCGACAATTAAGAGCAGTTTTTATTTCTTGTGAATCACTGAAACCATGTCTTTCCTAACATTACAGTAAGTTACTACCCTATGAGGTCAAATTATGTTTAGAATTTTACTTTAATATATGTTTTAATTATTCAGTGAATTTATCAGCCATTTCTTAATTTAATTAATTGTGGGGCAAAAATGTTTATCGAGGACCATTAACTACATCAGTAAACTTGACAGATAACTGAGCCTTGTTGATCAATTAATTTTTTTTGTTTTATGTTATTTTACTAAATAATATTATAAGGTTTTTTCCAACTGATAAAATAAAATTAGTTTAGTTAATTTTTTGCTATAAAAAGTTTGTTCCAGTAATTTACCTTCAGCAATCAAATATTGGATTTGATCTTTAGCTGCGTACACCTCAGTTCCTCCAAGGCTGTAGTTGTTACTCCGCAGTGACTTCCGCAGGACTTCCTGAAGTCTTGACTCCTCAGTGTTATCCGACAACTGTTCAACAAAATGACATAAATGGTAGAATAGCATGGATTATTACTTTGGAGGAATTACAAGGCCCTGGCTATGATAGCTAGTGAAAAGACGTAATTCAAGAGGAATGAAACTTGGGGCATGGACAGTACACCTTAGATCTGAAGAAGAAATAACAACCTTTTTAACAACATAAAAAAACAGATGAAGTGGATTTACTTAGTGACTTCTTTGCCCTCCAGACAAAGTCAGGGGTATCCTAAATCCAGACAGTTAAGGCAGCACACGACTAAATGTGATAGGTTTTAAAAAAAATTAACCACCACTACTTTCACACCGACAAAGGATATACTAATTCCTCCAATGGTTTGGGTAAGACTGAATATTTATGTTTAGATAGTAATTGAGCTACCCCAGTGAACATTTATCTGTACTTTTACCTGAAAATTTAATCTGACAGATTACAGATTATCAAAATTATGTTTAAGTACCTAGATATTTATCCGTCAGATTATCAAGAGTATGTTTAAGTACCAGATGTGTTAGATGTTAGATGTAATGTGTTAGATTATGAAGAGTAGTTTAGTACCTGAACATTAAATTTGACAAGGACGTTTTCTGGTGGATCAGATGCTGGTTCGAATCCGCCTACTTGGACTCCGTGGTAAATGTCGCGCAAGTCTGACTGCATGACCATGCGGTCAAGCCCCTCATGAGTTGCGTCTACGAGGCGCTGATAAGGTCCTGAACTCGGCTCCTCAAGTGGTCCTTCATATTTGATATGGTTCTTCCCGTAACGGTCCAAGACAAGCCTCATGGTGTATGTGTATGTCGCTAAAAATATTTGTGTTCACATAAATGAGAAATATCCTATGTTTTAAATTTAAATATTACTAAGTACTACAGTAAAAATATTATATGCAAGATACCACATTATAACATTTTAATTTCCAGTGATGACCTGACATTGTCAGAGTGTATGTCATATTATACAGTCAGTTATTTATCAGGAAATTGTGACAGATGAAAATGCCTTGTAGTTAAACATATTTATTAGTAATCCATACCCATACTTTTATTATTTACGACTATTATAATGAAATAACACAATCACTAAGGAACACAATGAAAACCACTGAAATATGAAATCAATATTGTTAATATAAATCATAATACCGTTACATAATTCAAGAGAAATATAACAAATTAAAAGAAAAAAGAAATATAATTTTTATAAGAAACCATGGTTTTGACCTGGTTTATAATCATTATTATGTTTTAATTTGTTGTAGTATCAATTGTGGCATTTAAGTTTGACTAGTATATTTGTCATATATATTTATTCACTGACATTTTACTCCATATAAAATTTGTGTTTTGTTAATGAGTGCTATGAAAGTGAGTTAATGAGTGCTCTTCACTTGTGTGAAGATGTGGAATGAACTAGATATTTGCTTCTAAATATTTATAATAAAGTAATGCAGCAATACAATTGGAAAAAATCCTCTTCAGGAGCACTGAAGAATAAATAAATATTGTTTATAAATTCAAACTATTATTCTATCCTAAAAACTATTTATTTTCAAATTAGAATTTGGTGGACTAATATTTTTTTGATTACTTGTACAGGTTGACAGCTTTTGGCTAAGCCACTAAATTTAAATGGTTACTAAATTATTTTTGTATAGAAATTGGGTTACAAATCTCACGGTATATAAATAAAAATGTTTTAAAGCGATACTTACGTTTACAAGGTCTATCAGGGAACATTCTTGCAAAGCCTGGGCGGCAAACACAGCGCATTACGTTGTCAATTTTCTGACAGAGCTCGTTTCTGGATGCCTTACACTCAGGGCGACACTCAGAATCTGATGAGTGGTGAGTGAAAACATTCCCCAGGAGAACATTTGGACTGATCTCATTTGTCTCATCCGGAACTTGTATTTCAGGAGGTGGTCTGGTATCTGTTACCGGTACTGTATGGATTCCTGCCATGCCAGACTTTTTATCAGTCATTACCACAAATATTGATTCATTATCATGAGGATCTGAAGCAGGTTTATCCTCATGCATTTTCTCAGGTTCGTGTTTGACAACCTCTACATCGCCTTGGGGATAGATTTGATATTCTTCAGGCTCGACGGTACCGGTGTAAACAGTTGAGGTAGCTTGAGGTATTGTCGTTGTTACTGTTGATAAGATGCTTGTCTGCTTCACCAATGTGTGTACTTCTGTCACTGTGTCCAGAAGCGTTGATGTTTGAGTTTTTGTCACTACTAATGTGTGAGTTGAAGGTTCCTGACCCTTACTGTGAATCACAGTTGTTTCTGTTGTTGTCACAGTTGTCGTTTGAGTTTGAGTGACAACAAATGTTGATGGAGGAGGGGCAGTCACAATGCCATCACTCACATCAAACTCATCATCGGGACCTTCTACAGTTAAAATCATATTATGATGCCCTGTTTTCTTATCCAAACTGTCTTCATTTTCAGTTACTTTTGTTTTGTTTTCTCTTGGCTCAACTATGACACTTATTACAGAATGGTGGTTTTGACTTGTTTTAGTTGGTTTAATTACTTTAGTAGTCATCGATGGTC
Organism: Nephotettix cincticeps; assembly: GCA_023375725.1. Taxonomy (NCBI): domain Eukaryota; kingdom Metazoa; phylum Arthropoda; class Insecta; order Hemiptera; family Cicadellidae; genus Nephotettix; species Nephotettix cincticeps. Next base: position 52,045,412 of record CM041784.1, read on the forward strand.
TTGTAAAAAGATTACCATAAATTGTTGTCACACCAGTTGTAACCAATACAGAAGATGCTTTGTTTTTGGTGGTGCTTGGTTGACTTTCATGATTGATTGGAGTAGCAAAATGATGGTTTTCATCCAAGATAGTTTCAGAGCCTACAACAAAGCCATCTCTCCAATCTCCAGTTGTATTTTTGGTTTCAACTGCTGTGGGCTTAATTTCTGGCAGTAGATCTGTTACAGGTACTGGCACAGGCTTACCCACTACAACAGTTTGGAATGAAGGCTGTGATCCAGTGACTTTTATATTTAATTCCGGTTTAAGTCTATGACCATTAATTACATTTGTTAAAACAACTTTGGAATCAGCTGTGATTACTTCAGGTTGTTGAGAATGCTCTTCCACTGTTAACACTCCTTTTAAAATTGGATTTATTGAATCTTGCTGTGAAACTATAATAGGATTTGAATTACCCTGAGAACCCCATGGTCGCATATTTTCTGGTTTTTCTGTTGGTTTGGGTCCTTTCGGTAAAGTCTTCAGGAAATACTCTTCTTCAGGTTGCGGTGGAGGAGGTGATAGGGTTTCAGGGATCATTTGTGGTCTCTGTGATTCGACTTTCTGTGTAAGAGATGGTCGGGGTTGTTCCTGATTGGGAGGAGGCTCAGGTATTTCAAACTTATATGGAGGAGGAGGTTTAGGTTTCCTCTGTGGATGAATCGGCCTTCTTCCTATATCTGGCCGTGATGATACTTCTTCATGAGTTGCAAACACGTGAACTGGTGGAGGAGGTGAAAGACCCACAACCGAGTCATCTTGTTGGGAGTTTCTGTCAAACTGATTTTGTGAAGGAGTGGGATCACTGAAAGGCCTCGGTATGTCTCCCTGAAGTACAGTTTCAACAGAGCCAGAAGACTGAGAAGGCGGAGGTGTCTCATACATTGGAGGAGGTGGTGGTTTCTCATCTAGATTCATAGTTTCCACAGTATTGTCATGAACGGGTTTGGGTTTAGGTTGCTTCTTATTTTGATAATAGACTGGTTCCAGAGCCACTGGCTTGTCTTCATCAAAGTTTCCTAGACCGATGGCAGCAAAAAGAGCTGGGTTTAGGAAGTTATTACTGACTGGTTGCTCTTTTGGGTTTGTGACTCCTTTGTCACCTTGAGGCAAGACTGGAGACTCATCGGGTCTCAGTTTGGTTGGAACACCAACAGCTAGAGTCGCTTGAGATTTATCAGTAAACTGATTTATTCCAGGTCGTCCCTTGATAATAGGAGCCTGGTTGTTAATACTGGAAATGCCATCAAGTTGCACAGGTTTTGAATTAACCACTGAAAAATTAATATCACTGTCAGGTCTTGCCAGTCTGTCAGGTCTGTTTTTATACTTAGTGTAATATTCAATGTTTGTTTTTCTATCATCATCGATTGGATCGATTGGCATGCTTGTAGATGGATGAGAAGACAACTCTGTGGGTAACTGTCCTGGTCTGAGAGGTCTAGGATTAGATTCCTGGATCACTTCTCCACCTTCTGGCTCGTTTGGCTCATCACCAAACACATATTCATCTTCACTAGGCCTGCCATGAGTTGGTGGGGGAGGTGGTGGTTTTAAATATTCCCCTATACTAGACACATAGCTTTGACCTTGATTTTTGTTGTTATTATAATAATACTCCTTATTTATTATTACCTTGTTATTGCCATTGTTTATTGGTAAAGGTCTCCTATCATATTCATCATGTCGATGAGCCTGATGATTTTGATGGTCAGAAGTGTAAACATGCTGATTACCAATGGCAACATTAATACCATGAGGTGAAACTGGTACATCTAAATTGTTTGTATTAATCGGTACACGAGTCTCATGTGTTATGCCCTCTCCTTCTGGAGCTGGCCTTGCTGTACTCAGAGCATCTACAACATGGTCTACTTCTGCATTAGGATATGGAGAAGGATCATTAAATATCTCACCCTTTTGACTATGTTCACCACTATAAATCAACGCTGTAGAACTGCCATGAGGAATTATCACATTGGCTACTTGAGATGGCTGGATATTCACTAAGAGTGGATTTACAGAGGACTGATCAACAAAGTCAGTATTGTCTGGCAGGAGAATAGGTGGATGCTGGATTGGAGTTATGTAATCTGTATGACCGTTTATTGAATTGCCAGCTTCTGGGTCTGAATGAATAGTTGGCCGGGCATCAAAATTATTATTTGGAATATTATTGTAAACAGGAATATTTTGTTGTGTCTGATAAAATGGCTTTTTAGAATGTTGGAAGTTTTGTTGGAAATTTTGTTGAAAGTTTACATTTCCTGAATCCTTTTTAGGTGGAGGAATGAAGAACTCATCATGATGCAAAGGTCTATGACCATTTGGTACAGGGTGTTTCTTGAAATGTTCTGTGTGTTTGTAAAAATCAGGGTTGAAGTTGATGGTGTCATAATTTTGAAGATTTTCTCTCATGGGATTGTAAGGAGGCTCTCGAGGGTTTGAATGTCGTTGTGGTGGTTCCCTTGATGAGTGGTGAACAAGTGGTATGTAATGACCGGTATGATCTCTCACAGGCCAAGTTGGTTTGCGTTTTGGTGGAGGAGGTGGCTTCATTCCAATAGGAATATCATCCTTCCTGTAGGGTTTAGGATCTAAAACAGGAGGCCTTGGACCATGAACAGCTGGCTTACCTATTATGACATCACTGTTTGCTGTTATTACCTGGCCAGGACTGATAGGGATTCCTCCAGCCAAAAGAGGACTCTCCATCGTTGGTCTACCAACAATCACGGGAGGTTTATTCCTCTGTTTTGCATCTGGAAATATATTATGGCCTTCGAGGTTTTGACTTTCTTCAGCCACAGAGTCCACTGCCAGCCCTCCTACTGGAATATATATTGGAGAACGGGCTGGTGGTGGCTTTGGACCAGTATACATCAAAAGAGGATTCTTCTTCAACTGTAAATCACTCGGTTCATTCGCATTAACTCCTATTGTGTCATTTCTTCTCCGTTGTTCTGATTTCAGATTACTTTTAATCAATCCAGCCATAGCATTAATCACTGGTCCCAAGGCATTTAAACTGTTGATCCCAAGTGATCCTAGGCTCAGAAAATTACTAACAGCTGAACTAGTACCTGGCCCCTGAGTTCCATCCGGGTGTTTACTCACAGGGTCAGACACTGGGATAATAGAAATATTTCCATTTGGATCTTTAAATTTGATCACTTGAGCACCAGGCATAATAGTTGCTCCATTCTTTGTTATGATTGAGCTTGCTAAAATTGAAGTCTCATATGGCTGTTGTTGAGACTCCTCTGATTCCGAATCACCTGAGGTTAGTGTTAATGCTTGTGATTCAGCTGCTGACAAAAATTCTGATTGTGAGCTTTCAGTGTTTGACTCTGCTGTTTCTTGAGTTTCCGGTGTTGTTGGTTGGTTTACCTTAGTATGACCAGCTACTTCTACCATTAATGTTCTTGTTGAAGAAGGAGTAATGTTATCAATCTGATCGTTTTCATCAAAAAATATTATTGTTGAACCGGTAATAACATTGTTATTTGATGATGTATCTTCAAACGACGATGATATTTCTTGTACTGGATATGAAGTCTGTTTGACAGTTTGTTCTCCAAAGGCAGTTATTTCCATTTTCTGACCATCGTTAAGTGTCGCTGTTGCAATAATCGGCAAACTGTCAGTCTGTAAAGAATTTCGAAGCGATGATAAATATTCAGAATCTAGTAGATCTGTGTTGAGAGTTTCAGTTACAATGTTTTGCACAACGTTGGTTCTTGAGCTGACAATTGTTGACGGTTTTCCATTATTGTCTTGAAGTAATGTTGTGAAATATGTGAATGTTGTGAGATAAGTTTTTGTTGCAAAAACATTTATCGGGCTCTCAGTAGTTGACTCAACTTCAGGAACTTGTGTGGAAGTAATTCTTTCTTTTATACTTTCTGTGGTCTCCAAAATTGTATTTGTTCTCTTCAAAGGCAACACAAATTTCTCTGTGACAACATCCGATGAAGTTGCTACCTCAGAGTGAACCACTGTATCTTCTCCATCCAACATCGTGCTGAAGTAAGTATAAGTTACAAAATATGTCTTGACCACATCTGTTGTTAAAGCTGTAGGCTTAATTTCGATAGAAGAGGCTTTATTATCACTCTCAGTAATTATTACTTGAGTCATCACATCTTCTGTGCTGACAATTTTGAAGTCTGCACCATCGGCAAGTGTTTTCGTGAAAGAAACTGAAACAGAACATAAATATCACATTACCATTGTTAATTATGTATTGAAAATTTAAAGGAGCATATGATCTTGTTCATAAATATTATTGTTCAACATATTTATATAACAGAAAAATACATAAAATTTATGTACTTCTCTGTTATATAACAACAGGATTATTTAATAGCTCTGGTTATACCAATAAGTAATTTTCCTGTTGAACCAAATGTTCAAAGTATTATTTTGTAATTGAAACAATTATACCTATTAATTGCTCATTTTTCTTCCCCTTCCCTTGCTAGGGACAAAGCTTATTCTAGAATCGTATTTATAAATACTGTAGACTATGAATCTCACCAGTGTTGAGGTAGGTGTTAGTATCCTGCCCTGGGGGCTCGGAGGGTTGCAGGAAGTCCTCAAGAGCTGTCACAGTGTTGGAGACAGTTCTTCTAGAAGTCAAGACCAAAGGAATCTCTCCATCCACCAATGTGTTCAAATATGTGTATGTTGTGTGGAAAACACCTGTTGCCAGACTGGGACTTGATGTCAGTGTCACCTGATGGAGAATAGGAAATTCATCTAATTATATATAAAGCCAATACTTGTGATATATAGGATTGTTCTATTTTGGGGGAATTATTTAGCTGTTGCAATGTGGGTTAAATCTTATACATTCAGTTCTCCTAACAGTTAACATATTTAATTTTTGTTCAAGTGGTTAGAGGTTTGATTCTCCAGAATGGAACCAAAGGTAGTAGCAGTTACGGATTTGGAACTTTACCCCTTAAATGCTTTTGGGTCTCATCTGAGGAAAATTCTCTTGTAGGTTAATTAAAAGGAAAAAGAGCTATATTTTATTTGTAAAGGACGCATAATCGTGAGATATTAGTATGCTTACAGACCTTGGTAACAGGGGTCGGAGTGACTGCTACTGAAGGCCTTCTTTCTTCCGTCACTATGTTGGAGACTACCTCCTCCCGGCTTGACACAACTGTTTCTCCTCCTTCCAGTAGTGTTGTGCGATATGTGTATGTCGTTAGATATGTTTTCGTCAGCAATTCTTGAGACTCCTACATGGAAATAAAGATTTAATCATAACTATAAGGTACATTCAATGGTCTTCTTGGAGAGGCTGTTTGAAATACTTTAAAATTCCATTAAAAGTGTAATTTGTTAAATAGCTATAAGTAATTTTATAGTGTGTGAACATGTAAATTGGTAAGAAATGCTTCAAGCCTATTGGTTGGGGTATGGTAAACCTATCCAGGGTATTCAAATACTCGTATTTACTTCAAATTTTACACAGTTTGATTATTATTTTTGACTTTTTCACAAGTGTTTAGTTTGAATATTTGGAAGGAAATAGTTGAAAAAAATCATATGATAGATTTGGTAAATTGAGAGTATTTGAGGTTTTGTGAGGGAGTCATGTTTCTTGTAACACCCTGCAATCTCCCCTGTCTGAAATCTCTTTGGTTCTTATTAACTATACCTGGCAATATATTATGAAGATCATCAACTAAAAGGATTGCACTAATGACAATGCGTGTTTATACCTGGTTTGTGTTTTGTGGAAGCAACATCATCATGGCGTCTGTGAGCGTACTGGGAGCCAGCGTGATGGGTCTTGTTAGACTTGAAGGCATCTTTCGAAGAATATCTTGGCCTGGCATTGTTGTTCTATCTCCAGCAACAATCACTTCCACTCCATTGCTCATCTTTTTTGTTGCCAGCTGGAAAGCCCTTCCTTCGTCCAATGTTGTCGCTAATTTGGAAAGAGATTAATTCAAAATACTGTAATTTAATCGGTTATTTTGCTCTAGAGTTTCCAGTTTAACTCAAAGCATTCTCATGTTTCTGAAATTTTAGTCAATTTGTAAAATAAGGTTGAAATTTGTGTTTCTTCTATATCCAAAATAATTGTTTTACTCAGTAATCTTTTAAGAATATTATATTTAGAGAAGTAATGTGTAATACATATACAACACAACAATGTAACATTTACTATGTATGATGTATTTACTACATGTATTAATATTTGTTAAAATATTCATGTGCATATTGTGTACTAAAAGAATACAAAAACTGGTCATCATCCGTTTTGGCTAAAGTGAGTTCTAAACATTAAAAAATTCAAAACGTTAGTTTCACTCAACCATTACATTTTATACTGGATATAATACCTTAAAACTTTCTTTCTACCTGTAAAGTAACAAACATCTAAGAAACTGATGGATTTTTAAAAATAGATTCCAACATTGAAATTAGCTATACACCAGGATACAAATGGTTAATATTCCTACTACTTTTACGTTATGAAAATATTAAAAATTAATAAAATAAATATTATTAAAGTATTAAAAATTAAATAAGAATAAAATACCTAGTGCTACAAACCACTCATTGTTTGATGAGACACTTTGATTCATTGTCATTTAAAAGATACTCTGGAATATAATATAAAATACTCAAAACCTGTCATACAGTCTGACGTTTTGTTTGCCATTTGCAGAATCCAAAGCAATGCTATCTGATCTGATGCAATATCCATCCGTCTCTTAAAGATATACTCTATGCTATCCCTCCCCCTCTCTCTGCTATACTCTCCCCTCTATAACGTTAATTTTAATACATCTTTAAGACAGTGTTTTTTTCCTTATTCTTGGAAGTCTGCCTTCATCTGTCCCTTAAACAAAGTCTCAGCTTCTACAAAATGTCGTGATTTCAGGACGATAAGTATTTTGCCAAATGACTGAGTTCATCACTGACAACAACATTTTATCTGACTTTTATTCACAGCACGGAATCAGCACTCCATTTGATTGTCACAATCATGATCGATTAGTTCAGAAACTAAGGGCCATAGTGTATTCCCAGAATGTTCTCACCTGGCTGAGAGCTTATCTGTCAGATAGGGGGAAATGTGTGGAGGTTGGTGATAAGAAATCTGATTGGGAGACTGTTGGATGGTCTTGGCGGCGTGTCCTTTAGCCAATATATTTGTATTCTATTTTCTAAATTTTATACTGTTTTTATAATGTATACTGTATATTGTTCATAATTTATGATAAGTTTATGTTTATGTTTAGAGACAGGCTACGTGTAAGAAAGGTCCATGTGACCCTAACTTTGCCTGTTTAAATAAAGATTTTTTTATTTCATTTCAAAACCAGTTTTGGGATGAGGAAATATCTATATATTCTTTATGGGATGAGGAAATATATTCTTTTGGCCAGTTAGTGATAGAATAAATATCTCAGATGTTTGAGCGATGTTCTGATTTACCAACTGTGATTGTTCGGGACCCCTAATGATATAAATCTATTGAAACATCAATCGAATATTTGAGATACTTATTTGTCGTTCTACCCAAACAGTTAACCATCTTATCGTTAAGTTGGTTTTGAGTATTTTATATCAGTTTGCAGAATATGGTTGAAATGAAATTGAAGCAAAGTGACACATCAAAGAAGAGTTTTATAGAACTTATTAAATTTTTAATATCAATTTTATTAATGTCATAACATTAGTATGGATATCAACTGTATTTTCTATTTACTGGTTGCCTGCAATTGCAGTATTTGTTAAGAACTGTGATGACCTTGAAAGCTACCAACTAAAAATTAAATACTTACCTCTCAACAATAGTAGTTTTTGGGCTGAGATCAATAATCTTAAAAAATGAACATTATAAACAACCACAAGTTTTGTACAGTGAAATTTTGTAATTTTTATCTGCATTAAATCAGTAAACAATGGCTCTTTTATTCCAATAGTGATTGTATGTTCATCAAATTACTAAAAAATATATTCACCTTCTGTTAAATGTTTGAAATAACTTCCAACATTCAGTGTGCGATTGATCATTATTGAACAAAATTTTCATAGGTTATCAATCATTTTTACAATGAGTGTATATAACAAAAGAGACAGATTACACATCAAACAATAAACATTTAAACTGTACAACAGAAAAGAAATGGGAAGAAGAATCTCACCTGTATCGGTATAAGCCAGGACCGGAATAGTGAGGGTGAGCGTCTTTGTAGCAGGTTTGACAGAGGTAGAAGAAGTTACTATACTTTCGTTCCCACTAACTCGTGTTACAACATAGGTGTAAGTTCTCAGTCTAGTTGATGTGACAACTGTTGTTAGATAGGATGTGGGAGTGGCAGTAATCTCAGGTGAGCTGGATTCGGAGGGTTCCAGGAGAGAGGATTCCAGTGCTGGTGTGGCCATGCCATCATACGATACAGATTGATCTATGGAGGCCTCAGGAGTAAAAGTGGTACCCTCCAATCGAGGAGACAAAGTGTTTACATTATCTTGGATTAGTGTCGGACTTATTTTGGTTGAGTCTATCATACTTGATGAAAAATCTTGGTCAATAGATTCAGAAGCTATAGATGTATCAGATACTTGAACTGAAGGAGTTATTGAATTTTTTGTAAGACTAGATGTTGATTTATGTCTCCTTGTGCCAGGATATCCTGTTATAGTCCTAGATGGTTTTCTTGTCACAGAGGATCTTGTTGGTCGAACAAACTTTGGAGGATCTTCAAACTGAATACTCTCCTCAGTCTTAATGGCCGTGTCATATGGAAGTGACTCGGTGGTGTCTAGATCAAGAGACACTGTTGAATCTGTGGTATGATCATTGTTGTTATTTTCCACTGTGTTTGACAAACTCTCATACACATTACTTTCGGTTACAAAACCATGCTCCATTTTAATACCTGGTTGATCAGTAACAGATTGTGAGTGTTCGTGCTGATCTTCACTATATACTTCTGTAGGAAAAATCTCAGGGTTATCACTCACAGGTGATGTTTCTAAATAAAGTGGTGTGTCTGACGAAGTAGGTGTAATATCAATGACAATACCATCTGTGGGCTCATAAAACCAAACGACACTCTCTGTACTTTCGGAGTTCTCATTATTACCACTCAGAATAGGGTTATCTGATATATAAGAGGGATTTTCTAGATTCTCATCATGAGTGAAGTCATTTACTTCAGCTTCGGGATATTGGATATCTTTTTCAGTGGTATCAGATTCATCATTGTAGTTTACATTGTCAAGGTTTTGGTTATAATAGCTATCCGCTGCAGAATTTTCATAGTCATAGTCTGTTTGTAGGTTCAAGAAAAAGTTTGAAAATATTGTCGCTGGTGTATCAGGAATGATTGGTTCTTTACTTTTATTTATGGGTCTTTTTTTTGTTACTTTTACCCGCCTTTTTGTTGCTGACTCTACAGAACTTGGTGTAGGTACTGGTCGCCTTCTTGTTACTAATACCTTCTTTCGTCTTTGTACTGGTTGTACTACTGATGCAGCTTCCTGACTGAAGGTTTCCGAGGGTTGAATCGGATAACCACTTACGATATCTTGATTATTTTGAACCAAAGAAGTATGTATGTTATCATAGTTGAAATTGTTATATGGATTAAAATTGTTGGATGGTTCAACTGAACTTACAGGACGCCTTCTCTTAACTGCCACCCGCCTTCGAGCAGGGACTGGTTGTTCAGTGGTTGTTTCTAAAAAAGTATCTTCATTTGTTGGACGTTTTCTGATTACTTTAATTTTTTTGGTCCCAAAGTCTGACAATTTTGAAAGAACATCCTGTGTTTGTAGTAGTTCCTGATGTGTCACATCTTGAGATCTTTGAGCTTCTGATGGCGTTAGGTCTTCATCAATATTTACCCTTTTTTGAATTGGTACACGGACTTTAACTCTTCTTCTTCTTGGTTGGTCAGGAAGGAGGTCCTCTGCAAGTTGACGTTTCACCCTAACCGACTTATGATCTTTAAAAAAAATACTGTCATCTGTATTTTTTATTGTTACTTTGCTCCAATCTATTGTTTTGCCTTTCCGCTGATCTGGAGCAGTTTCAGCGGGGCTTTTGGATAAAAAATGACCGGCATCTTTCATAATTTTTGGTGACAAGGCTTTCAAATCTTCTGTGGACTCATCTTGTTTACTTTTTGAAGGTTTCCCAATAGGAAATTCTGTATTAAGCTTTGACTGATCTGTTGTTAAATATTTACTTACATCACCCACAATACTCTCTAAACTTTGAGTTTCCATCTCACCTTCTTCAACTGGTACTTCGTTTAAAACCGACATAACATAATAGTATTCTTCTGGCATGGAAAATGAACTACTCAGTTCTGGCAACTTTGATGATTCAATTTTATAGTTTTGGATATCATCAACAACATATTCTGCTTCACGTTTGCGTAGTGTAACAGAGCTTTCCTCTCCCAAAGTTACTGTTGATAAGATAGTACTAAAATCACCTGGCCTTCGGCCAGAAACATACAACGTTATGACACTAGTTTCTTGTATTGCTGGAGGAGGAGATTCTTGTGGCTTTTTATTGTTACTTTTAGTTTTCAATTTCTTCCTTGTTTTAGGCTCTAGTTTTGCTTGTTCGACAACTTCATCCACTCCATCTTCCAAAGAGGGTGGTTTTTCATCTTCTTCAGATGGTCTCCTTCTCGAGACAAATCTTTGTAAGGGTTCATCTACTTGTTGTTTTTCTTCTTGGATATTTAAAATATCCTGAGGGATTATTTGCTGTTGAAGTGTTCCTAACAATGGGTTAATGGTTGGCTGTGGAGGAGAAAGTAACTGAGCTTGTAAAAGTGCAGGTAACAATAATGAGTTAATTTGCTGAGGGTTGTTGGCTAGTGCAGCAGTAGGAGTTATGACCACTGTTTCTGTCAAGTATTCAGTTGCTGTAATTACTTGAGTTGAGCTATCAACTATAGTAGTCAAAATTTCTTTTCCCCTAAATGTCAATGGTATAACAGTGGATGTATGATCTGTAACTGTTGTAACATATGTTGTTGTTTTTGTTTTATATTCAGTTGTTGGGGTTGGTGGTACAATTTGCTGGTTCTGCAATCCCAACAATGGATTTATCTGCTGTGGATTTGGTTGAAGATTTAAGTTACCAAGCAGAAGTTGTGAGAGTAATAGATTTGCAAGAGGGGCATTAGCAGCTATGTCAGGTTGAACAGTACTTACTTCTTGTCGCACATCATATACAGTGCTAGGAACAATGTGAGAAAATGATGTTTTTCTTCCCCTTAATGTTGTTGGCGTGAATGTTATACTTGTTGTTGGGGTCTCATAAACAAGAAATCTTGTAACTTCCATTATGCCGTTGGTAAGAGTGCTTGTAACCTCACTTGTCAATTGAATCACTATATTCCCATTTTTCGCTGTTCCTGTGGTATACTGATGAGGGCCCAATATTTCTAAACTAGGTTTGGCTGTTATAACATTTTTGTACTCTGTTACTTTTCCATTGACTACTGGTATGGTAACTTCTGTAGGAACTTGATGGGTAACTGTAATCGTTCCATCAAAACTGGAAGGGGAGAAAGAATATGTATCAAAGTCAGTACTGTCACGATACCTTGACCTCATTGAAGTTCGACCTCTACTCGTAAACCTTCTGCCAGAATTTCTTGAACTATATGTTGTTTCTTGTTGAGGTGATGTTTGTGTTCTTAGTCTTGGTGGTTTTGGTCTTTGTACTGTAGTAGTCTCAGAAGTAGATGTCCTTCTTCTCGATGTTGGCCTTTTGTAATCAGATCTAGCAGACTGAGAAGAGGATTTCTCTCGCAAAGTGAATTGGGATCTTGAAGCAGATGATGAAGCTTTTGTTGGTCGAACTCTTAATTGAGTTGGTGCTGTTTGTTGCCCTCTTGATCGTGGTGTATATCTGTTTGGAGTTCGAGCTGGTGGTGTTTCTGGTGTAACCGATTCACTTTCATCAACATAATAATCGACGGATGGTGTTTTAACTGTTGGTCTTTGGTATCTACTCTGATATCTCCTTGCACCATATTCTGCAGCTTGTCTTTTTGTTCTAGGATTTCTAAACCCTTGGAAGGGTCTTATCTGTACTGTGTTTAAAGTTTTCCCTCTTCTATTACTCGATTCTGTGGTGGTAGTGGATGTCGTTTCGTTTGCATGTTGAGACTCTGAATGTTCTGAACCTTCATAATCATTGTCAGAAAAGTCATTTTCTTCATCAAATTTAGCATCATTTTGTTCTGTATCATCAAATTTATCATCTTCTTTTTCTTTCTCTTCTGCCTCCTCTGCTGGTGTAGGTTTTCTTAGAAGGCCCCTTGGAGGGAAAAGGCTGTTAGATGGTCTTTGACGATTCCTTGGAGGAAATGTTGGAACTGGTCTATTCCTTGTTGGTGTGATTGGTGTTGTTGCTGGTCCTCTATTGTCAGGTCTACGGAGTAAAGAGCTCCTTCGTGCTGGAGTTGTTGAGGGCTTAGGAGTTGTAGTAGTGGTTGATCTAGGTTGTAATATAGGAGGTCTCCTAAAACGAAGTAATGGATTATTACTACGCCTAGGAGATTCTGTTGTTGTGGCTGGAGGTAACGTCTCTTGTTCTTCCTCCTGTACTGTGTATAATGAATCTTCAGTAACGACTGTGGTTCCACTAATATCATTATTATTTACTATATCTTCGGTTGTTGAAGTAACAGTCTGTGAAGATCTACCTGGCCCTGTTGATACTGTTGGCCGTATTCTAAATCTAGAACTTCCAATAAGAGGAGTTGAGCTCCTTTGCGCAGAAGATGTCCTGTAATTAAAAGCCCCACGTCTGGAACTAGAACCAAAAGAAACAGACGCAGTGGGGGAAATTCTACCACTCGACCTTCCCCTATAACTACTCTGGCTAGTAGAAGCTGGGCTAACACTGACAGTGGGACTTCCCCTTCTTCCAGAAAATCTTCTTCCTGTTGAGGCAGAGGCTGTAGCCTGAATTACATTAGAAGAACTTGATCGTCGGCCCCCTGAAAATCTATTCCTGCTGGAACCAAACCCTCGTTCACTGGATTTGACAGCTGGTGTGGCAGTTATTGTTGGAGTGAATGCATTCCTAGTTATTGTTGTTGCACTTCCAACATCTCCAGTTTTCTTCTTCGGCAAGAATGTCGGACGAGGTCTCGAAGCAAATGGTCGTATTACTGGTGTAAATGTTTTCTTTCTACTGGAAAATGACAGCCTTGATTTTCCTCTGTCTTTTGAATTTTCATCATCATACTCATTGTCTTCATTATCTTGATCTGATTCATTTCCTATGGAACTTTCAATAACTGCTGGTGAAGGAGATGTTGATGCAGAAGCAGTAGGATTTATGGCAGCATTGACTTCTGATACTGAGGTAGCTTGTATGCCTGGTACTGGTGTAGGTTTCATTTCAACTTTGAAACTAGATGTGCTTTCTATTATTTGAGCATATCTACCATCTATTAAAGTTCCAATAACGCGAGATTCATAAAATGTAGTTGTCTTATCTTTTACAATAGACCCCTCTACTAATCTGACTAGTCCTGTTCTGTATGTTTTTGAGCCCACGACAGTTGTTGATGGATCAAGGGATTGTGTTGCTGTTTTTCTTTCTTCATCAATTTGGACAGAAGAAGTACTTTCAACAACTTGGGCATAAAGTTTGTCAACATAAGTGCCTATAGCCTTAGTTGTGAAAAAGGTTGTACTGATACCATCAGCATCAACAATTTTCCCTTCATTTATTGAAACTATTCCTGTTGGCTGTGTATCCAACATGACAGACGTTGATGTAGGAGAGATTGTAGGAGAAACAATCTGTGTTGAACTCTCTAAAATCTGAGCATACAATCCATCAATGTAAGTTCCGAATACATCGGTTGAAAGTAGTGTTGTGATTCCATTATTAACCTCACTGGTTCTGATGGTGGAGATGAGACCTGTTGGTTTTATATTTAATCCCCCACTGTTTTGAGTTGAATTTGAAATAATTGTTTTGTCATTTTCACTCTGATCTGTAGTAGTTGTATCTATATTTTCGGATACCTCTGCTGAAGGGGTTACAATGTTAGTAACAGTTTCTAACCTACTGTTTAATACTGTACTATTTCCTATATATGAGGTTGTAAAGTAAGTGTAAGTTGTGTAAAATGTTGTAGGTTCTATGTTAAGTTCGGATGAAGTGTAATTCTTAGAATCACTTTTGATACCACCTTCTTGCTGCTGCTTACTTTGATCCAAATTATCTGGTGTTGCGGGTGATGGTGTTATGACGACTGGATTTGTTGTAGTATCAGTTTCACTGGATTCTAGGTGTTTTGGTTCCAGTGTTGAGTCAACAGAATTTTCCCCAACAATTGAGGTGAGGACAGTTGGAAGAACCAATGATCTTTCAGTAGTTGGAGTTATTTTAGGACTTTCAGTCCATTCTCTCTCTCCAACAGTGGGTGTTACAATGTTTGAAACTGTTTCTTCTCTACTAGTAACCATTGTACTGCCATCTTTGTACAATGTGGTCCAATATGTAAAGGTAGTAAAGTATGTAATAGGCAACGTTGCTTCCTCTGGACTTAAAGATTCCTCGATGTCAGATGGCCCAAGAGTTTCAGTAACAACGTTAGTAACAGTGTCCAACCTGCTAATCACATCGCTGGTTGTACCCTTATACACAGTTGTAAAGTATGTAAAAGTAGTGTAGCTTGTCTGCAGTAGAATTGTTGGTGAAAAGGATGGTTCAATCTCTTCTGTATTACTTTCTGAAGTTATTTGGTCATCAGGGTCATCATAGCTTTCTCTATAAACCTTCCTACTTCCGCCAGAAGTACTGCTGGTAACATCTACTACTATAGTTTGTAAAACATCTGAGTCACTGGGAGAGGTGATACCAGAAAATATTCTTTCATCGCTTGAAAGGTTTTCCTTGTTGGTGTGAGTGGCTTCTTCATTTTCTTCTAAATAGGGTGTGTTATTCTGATGGCCTCGAGACATAGTAGTATCATATTTGTATGCATCATCAACCTTAGATACATGAATATCCGCTTTGCCATAATATGCCTCAGATACAGGTGCCACCTCGTTATCTTTTATTTTAGGTCTGTTGATAGTTTTATCGTATATCCTCGTTGGTGTTGATTTTATGGACAGTAATAATTTAGTTTCTGACAACTCTTCTGGCGATTCAACTTGTTCATCGGGTAATACTGATACGTAGTCTGAGCTAAATAGCTGAACTTTTGATGTAGGTTTTATGTCTGATGCCACTCCACTAGGTGTGATAATATTTGTGTAAACTTCTGTTCTGCTCTCAACCTCAGTTTCTCCATCAACAAAAACTGTTGTGAAATAAGTGTATGTTGTATAAAATGTTTTGTAACTGTCTTCATTTATTTCGTTAGCACTATCAAGACTTGGAGTTGCACTTTGCAGCTCCTTTGCGACATCTACAGACTCTAATGTCGAGGCAAAAAAGTTATCCTCACCAGCTGAATCTGAATCATCAAAATACTTTGTTGTAGGCCTACCTATTCCTACACTAGTAGGCGCAAGCTCAACAACATCTGATGCTGAAGGAAAGTTTGTTGATTGACCTTTTGAAAACAGTCCTGCAACAGCTGGATCTGATGCAAAGTTATTGTCTAATGTAGTTGTGACAACGTTGGTTACAACAACTTCTCTACTTGATACACTTGAACTTGATTCTTGGAAAAATGTTGTTAAATATGTGTATGTTGTATATAATGTCTTAAAGATAAGTTCAACCTCTTCTTCTTGGATTTTAGGTGTTGTAGGAGATGGAGTGGTTTTTTCATCATCCTCATCTTCTTCTTCTGTGGTTGTCACTACAGGTACTGTGGTTATGTCAGGACTTGTGATTGGTATCTGTGGTGTTGTTCCTTCGGTTTTAGCTTCTTCTGTCACAGTTATTGCTTCTTGTGAAGTGATTGTTGCGATGGATTCTGTTATAACCTCTGTAGGAGCTATTGTAGCGGATATTGAATTTGCTTCATCTGATTTAAATATGCTGGTTACGTAGGTAACATCCTCAGAAGTCACTTCTCTTGACCTAATGGATGTGGTCTGACCCCCATTTTCATCAGGTATGAAAAAAGTAGTTAAATAGGTAAATGTTTTGTAAACAGTTGATGGTACAATACTTGTAATCAATACATCTGTAGAGCTCTGAGAAACATAATCATCATTAACTATGGTTTGATCTTTATCTTGAGAGTCAATTTTTCGAGCAGTGTCAACCTCATTTGAAATATCATTTTCAGGAGTAGTCTCTTCAGTAATTGGTTGGGAATCTTTTGTTGTTGTGTCAGATGAACCACTCTCAGTAGTTCCATAATTTTCCTCTGTTGTATCCATTTCGACCATCAAAGTTGTATCTTCATTTCCAACAGATGTAATGGGTACTGAACTTGGAGCTATACCAAGACCGACACCAGTGGTTGTTATAACATCACCTCCCACATTGATTAGAACACTTGATGCTGACTGTATTAGTTGTTTATAGGCACCGTCTATTACAGTACCAAAAACGAAAGAAGTGAATAAAGTGGTTGTTCCATTGAAAGTCTCAGTGCCACCTATGGATCTTAAAAGACCTAGACCATCTTCTGCTGGGTTATATATCTGTGTGGATGTTGTTGCAAAAGTTGATAAAGGCTCTGTAGCAGTCACTTCTGATGTCGGATTGTTTGAAGAGAACTCTTCCATGCTCGGCTCGATCGAATCAGTGAAGTATGGTGATGGAAAAGAAGGGCTGATACTCGGTTTACTATTGTTTTCTGGTTCTTGTTGAGGCACATAAACCGGTTCATATGCTTTGCTTTCTCTTACAACATCTGCTTGAATCGTTGGTAAAGTCGTATGCATGCTTAAAGAATGACCTGTAACGGTTTTGGTTGCCATACCAGGTGAATGTGACATAAACGTTTTAACTGATGTTACTACTGGCATAGGAGCATCCTCTGGACGCAATGTAGCTTCACCTGTGATGGATGTTACTGCTCCTGGTAGCTGAGGGTCCGGAGTCTTTGGCATAAACACTATCACTGTATCACCAACCGTAGTAGTGAAATCAGCAAAACCAAAATATGTCACTGTATCCAATTTCTTCTCCTGCTTTACCGGAATTCCTCCTCTAAAAAGTGCTTTTCCGTTTCGTTTTCCAGGTTTTATAACCTCTTCCTTTTTCTCCTGCGGTTCATCAAGGGAGAACCCGCTGGGCGCGAACTCGTGGCGAACGGTGAACGTAGGTAAATCATTGTTCGATTTAACTACGTTGGCCGGTTTGATCTCACTATTCCTCTTCACAGAATACTCCTTCCTGACCGATACCACATTTTCTCTTTCATCCCCTGAACTCGGAGGAAACACTTTGTGAACATTCTGCCTTGTGTCGGACAAGTCGAAAAGCTCGTCTAATGTCAACTTATTGTAATGCTCATGGTTGTCCACTATCTCTTGAACTTTTCCCACATCATCCAGCGACTGGGTTTTTTGATCCTCGGGAAACGGGACGTTTGTCGGATCTAAAGTAATTTTTGGCAGCACCGTAGGAAAGACTAGGAAAGTGTCAGTCGGTTTAGGTCTAGGGCTATTGTCGTAGAAAACTCGGGACCCTGTGCTCAGAAGACGGGCGTATGTCGTGCCCAGAGTAGTTCCCAACACCTGGGTCGTGAACTCTGTGGTAGTGCCCGCCTGAACGAACGTCCTCGCTGAGGAAGACAGCACCCCAAGCGCCCGGGGGCTCTTGGCATTCTCCTCCAACGAGAGAACAGTCACATCTGAGAGGGCACAAAGGAGGACAGATACACAAGAGGTTAGTCAACATCCACTTTGTACAACAGCTGGCTGAGAAATTAATTGAATCCATTCCTGAGAATAATCAATTCATGGTTTAAATAGTTGAAAATTTATTTTAGATTTATCTGAATTTTGCTTTAAGTGTTAAAAAATAAATTTGATTGTTTTTCTTTTGTACTTATTCAGTACTTTAAGGGATGGACAAGTATGTATATCCCAAAAGAAACGTTGTGTGTATTATATTGTAGAAATAATTGTACACAGTACATGAATATGAATAAAAATTATTCAAATCAAGACTAATGAATATCATTTTTCAGCCAGCTAAAATATTATTTCAAGACTACTAAAGGTTTTTTGGGGTAATGAATATGTTATCTTCTTATATAAATAAATTAATTTGATGAAAATAAATAAATATTGTGAAGATGTCTTATATTATTTGGTTCACTTAAAATATTTGTGGAAATTTTTGAAGTATGCATGAAGCGTTATTGTAAAATGAAATTCAAGATGTAAATATGAAAATTGTTTGCCTAAATATGTAAGAAAATGTTTAATTGTATAAGTATCTCAAAGTTTGTAGATTAATTTACAAATATGTGTATAAAATGTTGAAAAATTAAATTTAAAAAAATACTGTATGTAAATGACATCAATATGCATTTTTTTGCAATTGTTTTCACGAGAAATTTGCATGAGCATAAGAGGCTGACATCGTTGGCAGCATGAGTAAAAAATCAATGTTTTTATACATTGTAGTTACTGTAAAAATAGCAATGCATTTGATGAGGTAAATAAAATTTGTGTTTTTGGTATTTAAAAATATTTTTAGGAATGAAACCAAGATAGTATTTACAAAATAACAATATTCATTACTCCAAATTCACACAAATAAGGTATAGCTGAAAAACCGACAAGCAGAGAATAGATCCAATAAACAAATAAATTTTGAAAAGAATTCCAAAGATTCACATTGAGTCTCAAGATATGTATGGGCAATTTGAAAATGTTAAAACCTCCAGTGAATATAAAATTACAGCTCGATAAAATTGTTCCTTTTATTCCATTTGATAGGCCTAGTAAAAAATATGTTTACAGGAAAATAAACACGTTTTCAGACTATAAAAATAAATTTTAAAATACATTAAGTTATTGTTCTTATTATAAACCCATTCTCTGCTTATCTTTTGCACACCAACCCATTGAAACATAGAATATTTGTACAAACACAAACCAGTTGTATTTTATAGGAGAAGCAAGAGTTTGAATGTCACCACATAAATTGCTTTTGTTTAATGAGGCATATACAGGAAGCTTAACTAAACCAATTTAAAATCATAGGTTTAATTTACAGTTTATAAGTATTCTATACAAAAAAATAATGAAATGCATAAATACAATTCATATTGTCAAAATGGATCTCTGTTATTATAACTAAAACATTTATAAATTAAGTAATATTCCCAAACAGTCCATTATAACAGTTCTATTAGAATTAAATTCAAAATTTGTTAATCTGAAAAATATTAAGTTTACTGTTTTTGATGTTAGGATTGTTAAAATATAATTGCAACGTAAATCGTGTTGATTACCTAATATGTCAGACTTTATTTGACCGATAAAACCCATATCATTAAACCTTTCTTCGATTCAAATGTTTTTTTGGTTATTCGAGTGTCATTTAAAAAGATTCATTTTCAAACTTAAATTGACGATTTGATAGACAACAAACTGTTAATACACAATATTTTGGTTATATTTAGACATATTTTAGATCTTTAAAGATTAAGGATCTAACGACTCAATAAATTTTGTATCAAATACTTACAACCGAATGGACACAAAATTTAAATTACCGAATTGTTGCAGACTTGAAGAATCAAGGAAACCACGTCTCGTTTACTTTCTAAATAGAGTCAAGTCAAAAGGAATGTGAAATAAACTTGACAGCTAGGTAAGTTTGTTATTTTAGGATAGGTTTTCTTACATATATGTTACGTATTTTTAATTTTAACTGTTTAGATATTTACGTATCGTAAATACGAAATATTACAACAAGAACGTGGAGATCGAGGTCAACCCTGGAGAGGCTATCACTGCGTAAATTTTGTTCAACCCAATTAAAAGTTTTTAGTCGTTTTTACATAGAAGTCCATCTGATCCTTTATAGCCATTCGGGTGATTATAATTTCGTTATAATCTTTGTAAACTAAAAGAGGGTAAATGCGACGACGTAAAAACATTCCTTTGATTTGATCATTCCCTTGCAAAGGTTTTTTTTGACCAAAACAATGTGGTTCAGGTAGATTTAAATAAACATTAAAAAGATGATGAAGGTATTTTTCGTAAAACTGCTTAAAACAGCTGTTTATGATGATAATTTTTTTAGTCCTAGACCGCAAAAGAACATAGCTGATGATACTTTTGGTTCGAGGTCTGCATTCAATTGTAAATAATCGATAAAGTAATTGCAACAATCACTATCGATTTTTTATGTATTTGTTTCATTTCGGATATCGATTGTGTGTAATGGACTACTAAATCAAACTATCGAATGGTTGAGATCAAATATCGATAATAATAACCTAACTACTGACATAACCTAAACGACCCATCAGGAATAAAGAAAGAAGCTACAACGTAAGGAACATAACAGCTGATTGTCTTAAGCCACGAAAATGGTTGACAATTATTGAGTCAGCTATCTACTCGGGCCACGTAAACATGTGTGAGACAGGCCTGTCGTATAAATTTAGTGTGTTTTGTAGTGGTGTATGTGTATGTGTTTAAATTAACGACGCCAAGTGGCTGAACATTATTGTCTGAAGATGTTATTTCGGCATGTTATTGCCGAAACGGCCGTAACTAAATATTACGAAATTTGAGCTGTTGGCGAGGTAATTATAGCTAGTAGTTAATTGATACTAAATCAGGTAATAATTTATGTTTTACAAGTTTGTTTGATTTTATTTGCAGTATGACGAAAAATATAGTTCATCGCACGGCCTAAAATTGGGTTTAGAGTAAAAATCGCTTTAAAAATACATCCATAATTAAAATTTTAAACGGTTATAAAATTAGTTATGAAGATTTTTCAATATGTAAACCGATTTAAAAAAATGGTAACCTGCTTTCACTCCGAGATGAAAATTACGGTAGTTAATTTAATCAAATACAGTACATTATCCACAAAAATATTATCAAAATCAATATCACCAGCTCGATATTAATATTTTTTAATTTGGGTAATATTGTATGTATGGCTATTGAAGTTACAAGCATCGAGAATCGGATGATTATCGGGATTCAAAGCTCATATCGAGGCCAGTGTAGTGTCGTAATCGGATCTATAGAACAATAGATTTTGATAAGTAGAACATAATTAAAGAGGATAATAGCTGTTCCCTCAGGGCATGGGGCAGGTTTTGGGTCAATAATACCCAGGGGTCAAGGGAAGGAGTCATAGGGAAAGTGCACAACTGCGTTCCGGACAAACTAAAAATACTTTTTTGTTTACACATTTCCGGTTATAACTCAAAAATGACACTTAGATACAAATTTACTTAAGGTCTTCAATTAGTTTTTATTCTTTTTACTCCTAAAATGTGAAAAACATGAAGTTATAACAAAGATCCAATTGACTTTAAAAGTAATTTTGTATATCAAATTTAAAAATGTTTTAACACTAATATTAATGTTAGGGAAATGTTAGTTATAAGTTTACATTTTGTTACGAGCGGACGAAAAATAGTACAGAAGTACACTGAAACAGCATCCTATATTGGTGCTATTTTGTGCTATTCACAAATAGTGCTATTTACAAGCGAAATATAATGCTAGTGTGCTTCATGGCTAGTCCAAACTAATAATAAAATATTTAAAACCATTTTATTACTATAATTTTACTGTGACCCTCTTTGAAAGAATACAATATTGAAATAAGGATCCTTTTTCGTGTATTAAACTTAAACTAATATAAATGCTCACGTTTTGAATCCTTGAGTCATATGACAATAGGTGGTGTTAAACCGGATTTGGTAGGGGGTTAGCCCCATCAGCTCAGTAAAATAAGCATTTCGTAATGAGAGACAGTAGCTATTTGTGTAACAAGAGTGCAAACTATGTCATATCGCACGAGAGGTTCATATAGAACTTGACGGCGGCCACAGTGATTTTTCCTACAATAAAATAGTCATTTAGGTTATGTTTGATTTTCCCGTTGGGATAAAATATGTAAACATAACTTTTAGGTTTCCGGTAACCTCAGTTTCATTGCGTAAAACCGGAAGTTAGTGTGTAGGAACGTCTACCGTCTATCAGCTGACAGAGCGCTTAGCGTATGCTATTGGTTAGTTTAATTTAGATTTGGAGCGTTCCGCGCATGTGATTGGCCGGCTACTTATCCGCACTAGGGTGGATAAGTAGCCGGCCAATCACAGGACTATTCATTGCCCAACAGCTGATGGCAACTAAGGGACCTACAGTTTAACGTGGAGTCCGAACCACTGCCACTGAATTACGAAATTGTCTATGAGGATGGTCTTTGCGGATTAACGTAGTATTCGATAGTGCGGACGTTAATCCACACAAGATAACACTACACCCACCGACCACTGCTCACAACTATCCACAATTCGTGATCTTCAAGTAGCTGGATTACAGGACACGCCACGGTCCCAGTCTTACCATCCCTAGGCTCTCTTTAGTCACCCGCCTATTCATACGACTCATAGGATATTATGATTTGCGTAAGATAAATTTATAGAACCATAGCTATTATGGATTTTTAAATTTTTTAAAGATATTTTAGATTTAGGATTTTAAGATTAAATTTCTATGCTATAAGCTTCACCCAAGCAAATATAAAAAAGGAAAATTAAGGACATAAGTTTTTCAGATGGCTATATACAGAATTCCTGTGAAAGGATTACTGGATTTCTGGAATTAAACATGCTTAATGCTTCTCCACTGTTAGGAATGTATCTGGGATCTGTGATGCAATATAGCATATTCAATATGTTTTACCAACACAAGTTGTTAGCTCCGAAAAGGTTATTACCTCCATCATGACGTCTGAATCGCTCCCCGCTCCGCAGCCAACGTGTCGCCGATTCCTCAGCGTTTCCTGCAAAATAAACGCAATCAGTAAATTCAAAAGCAATATTTCATAATAACTACTCTATTCATAAATACGTAATTAGAACTGTATTATTAAGTTGGTTGTCTTGCTAGCCTAATGGTTAGCGTATTGGATTTCGGTTCAAGAGATCACGGCTGCAAATCCCGGGGTGCCCATTTGGGGTTGGACCACTTTCCCAAAAACATTTGTGTGTAATCACTCTTTAAGAATGTCTCTGTAGCTGAAAGAACAAAAAAGGTTATTGTTTCAAAAGAACAAACCAAATCTTCATACCACCTTACTTTAAGTTTAAAGATTAATGAGGAATTAACTACAAAATTAAGACAGAAAGATATTTAAGATAAATTAAAAACATTTTCTGGTAGTTAAGATTTTTAAATTTTGTACTTCTCACTTTTAAATTCAATTTGTTTTTATATGGCTTCGTATGTTAGTTGTTTGTTCGATTTTAATGTATGGGGATATTACTAGTTTGTAAATGTAAACATAACTTTCAGGTTTCCGGTAACCTCAGTTTCATTGCACAAAACCGGAAGTTAGTGTTGTAGGAACGTCTACCGTCTATCAGCTGACTGAGCGTTTAACGCATGCTATTGGTTAGTTTCATATATATTTGGAGCGTTTCGCGCAAGTGATTTGCCGGATAGTTATCCGCTCTAGGGTGGATATGATATCCACCCTAGTGCGGATATGTACTGCTTATACGTTTTGCCAACAGTGTGAAATGTGCTTGTTATCGCGCGGTTGTAGGAAATATTCTATTTCGTTCATTCCAACCAATAAATTATTTCAAAAAGTTTTGTCCACCCTATCAGAACATAACATACCAGAGCGAATACAATTTTATATCCTCTATAAAATCCTGTTTACAGGTTACAGCTAAAACAACAAATGCGGTCTAAAATAGAATACTTTGAAACCTTTGAGACCGGTCTCTTAATCTAAGAACCCTGAGCTATTGTAATTCTATTATTGTTTGAAACGTAACAACGTGTAGACGAGCATCGTGAGGGTCGACACTCGATAGAGAATGATGAATAATGAATAATGAATGTGGTAAGAGGTAATAATAGACGCGTCCTTGTTATCTCCGTTATCTTGCGTAACAATCCGTTGTATCGTACGCATTCGTAATTACCTCCCTCAACAGGATGTTTCCTCCATGTCTTAAACGATTGTTTAAGAGGTTCATCCATCATTTTAGTTTACCAATTTTTTCGTGTTGGGAAAATAGTTGAAGTTGAAATATTTTTACAAACAGACGAAATCGAAACACATAGAAGTGGCATCCGCCTTAAACGCTAGGCACAATAAATTTAAACCAATGAAAAATAATCCAAACCAACCCAAAGAAAAACCAAACCAAAGCATCAATGAAACCAAAGAAAAATAAAACAAAACCCAAAGAAAAAATAAGAAAAATAAATTATTTTAACTAGCTTAGTTGAAGTAAATTTAGCTGAAGAATATTCCTAGGGAGTTCTCTGGCTAGAATTATGTTAGTTCAGAAATCGAATTTGGATATACTAAAAAGTAAAAAAGTTTTATAATTATTATGGTTATGTCCCTTGAATATACTGTGTGAGGGCCTGATTGACTCCTGGCTTGGCCTGAATACCCAGTATGACTAAAATTCATAGGAATTGTATTCCTGTCCACCTGGGGGGTGCACTAGAGGAAGCGTACTGGCGTGCCCTCGGGGTCCGAGGGTCCAGGCGTGTGTACCTCAAGTTGATCACACAGACCAACAATGGAAAAACGCTTTTAGCTGAAAATACCATAATCTTATGTTTTTGATTGGTGGAAAATTTAAATACAATACTTAAGAAACTGTATCACCCACGATTTTTCGTATTTTAAAGTTGTTAAATTAGGTGAAATTTTAAGAATTTAACAGCTTTTAAATAGTTAATATAGTTAAAAAACAAGGTGTAATCAATTTGTTACAATTTGTTGTTGTGAAGTTGGTATTACTGATGAAAAACATTTACTGGCAAAAAGGTTCAGTTTTGTGTTAACGGATGGTATTTTGTTTACGGTCAACCTAAGTTGACGTTTCCGTTTCCTGTGCATGTACAATGTCTGATCGTGGTTGTGAAAACTCTGCTGACAGTTTTTGTTATAACTTTGTTGAATTTGTGATTAAAAAACGCCAAAGAATATTACAGACTTTAAAAAAGGATTATACAACATTCTCTCTGTCTAAACTTGGTGATCACGATAAATCTATATTATATTTATGAGGAAGATATGAGAAAATGGTCCAAATAGGAGAAAAAAGTTTTTAGATTTGCTGTTATAGAGGTCTTTAGGAAGTGATAGAAAACCTATACCAGAGCCGCTGGGTCACGAACTCAACGAGAAGAATTCCAGCTGACGAGTGAAACTCTTACTAACAAAGGCTCTACCGGTGTCATTGTTTTAAGTACTTTACTAAAACAAGCTAAAATGTTTTGCTAAAAACCTTGGCTACGTTGTAACAATACATTTTATTAATTTCCACATACCATAAAACATATGATTCTTAACCCGTAGCCTACAATAAAAGGCATATTTCGCTAAAACTATGGGTGATACAAAAAACTGAGGCTAGATTTGAATTCAGCTAATTAAAATCTAACTTTTTTGTCGGCCTGAGTTGTTGAACGTAAAACAGAAAAAAATCACGAAAAACATTTAGATATATAACATGGTACTGTTGAGGCCAATGAATAAGCAAAATATCCCAGAGACGGAAATGGCGGTGACATTTTGTAGTTTGGAAAAATCTAAACCAGGAGATGAGGTTTGCCTTCAAATCGTAATAATTGTGTTGGTTAAGGAAAGCGACCAATTGAGTTATCTGAAAACGGCGAGACAAAAGTCAACTGGCATTCTACGCTTCCTAAACTGCCTGAATATAATTGTTCGTTTAAAAAATTATTGAAACAAATCCTGTTTGCAGTAAAGCGTATCTTATGTACCCATGAATAAAATTAGACAATATAACAAGTTAATACTCTATAACTTACGTAATTGCTAGTATGTAGGCTTTTGTCATAGTATGATATAAGTTATTACGTTACATTACGTCTAATCAACTAATCTAATCAATAACAATGAAAAAGTATGAAATTTGTTGTATGATGTTACTAAAGTGTGCAATTTGAACTTATAAAACTAATAAAACACACATAAACATAAAATATATATTTTTTAACATTTGATATAGTTCGTTATGAATCAAGATTAAATTCTTATCAACTGTATTTTCAGGAATATTTTTGCTTTATTCTTTCGGAATCAGGCAGTCGATTTGCATGTGTCTGTCATATACTAGCAAAACAACTCATTTTCTAAATCATTAGTAATAATTACAACATATCAACAGCAGACGACCACAGATCGAAGATCTAAATATCAACAGACAACGACATATCGTTGATCATCAGACGGCAATAACAGATCATTGATCATTAGACGATGACAGATCTGTGATCAACAGACAACGACATATCGTTGATCATCAGACGGCAATGACAGATCATTGATCATCAGACGATGACATATCGTTTATGATCAGACAATGACAGATCGTTGATCATCAGACGGCAATGACAGATCATTGATCATCAGACGATGACATATCGTTTATGATCAGACAATGACAGATCGTTGATCATCAGACGGCAATGACAGACCATTGATCATCAGACGATGACAGATCTGTGATCAACAGACAACGACATATCGTTGATCATCAGACGGCAATGACAGATCATTGATCATCAGGCGATGACAGATCGATTATCATCAGACGAAAAAGTCAAATCGTTTATTATCTAACAACATTGACAGATTGGTGATAAAAATAAACAAGATAGGTGTTTTTATTTTCAATGTTGCATTTTATAAGTTTAAAATTATTCAATGGGAAAGGTGAATCCAAAGTAAGAAATAAAATATTTTATGGCCTTAGGTTCAAGAACTATGGAAATGTGTAGTTTATTAATTAAAGTTTTCAAATCCCCCCCCCGGTAGTGACTTAAAATAGTTTTTACTTTTACAAAATAGTACTCTATAATTAAATAGATTTAGTAATTTCATAGATCGTAATCCTGCGTCCTTGAGTGCAAACTCTTGATGGAATAATTCAAATTTACACACTGAACGGGAAAATTGGTCGAAGTAGGTAACTTTCAAGAAAGCGAGGAGGGAAATTTTGGCGTTTTGCCAACGAGGTTTGGAGAGAATGTGGGACAAAATACCGTCACCTCAGATCCGCGAGAAAACTCAACTACATGGAACTTTTTGCTAATTATGGTTTACTTTTTCACTATTTTCAGCCCAGTTCAGTGGATTTCGCGTTGCTGAGTTATTGAAAAATAATTTACTCCTGACAAGTGCTTGAAATAAAAAGTATAATATTTCTTAGTTTTTGTTAAAATTAATATTTCGTGAACGAGTGAATACGTTTTGAAATATTTTCCTAGAAGGCAAAATATATCATCTAAACATTTTACACTATTTTAATATCTGATTGCTTCCAACAAAATCTGAAATCCTTTGATGCCAAATCACTACAAAGGACTACAGATTATTTATAAGAAAAAATGTTTTAACACGTTTTTATTTTGACAATCAACACATTTGTTAGTTTCGTGGAGAACAAGAACCTGAAATTGGAATAAAAATTGACTCATATTTACTCATTTATCAATTAAATAAATATGTTTCTCCGAGTAACCAATTAAAAACGAGCACCAAATCCAAATTGATTCATTAATATGGGGTTTCTGCGTTACATTATTTCCAACCTCAACCAAACAACCGATTTCTACCGTTCATATTATGATCACAATATGAAATATTTACTTAGAATCTCGTTCAGGTCATAATGAAAAGTAGTAAATTGGTTGACTGAATTGATTGGTTCATTGAAATACATCGCGGCAGGCCAGAGAACAATGGACTGTTTAATTATGGCAGCCGGGTTATAATATTCCCAGGACACCTGCTATGCGCTTTGTGGCACATTGTCAGGTTTACCGCGCGGGACGTGTTTCGACATTAAAATACCCGTTTTGGGTGGATTATTCCCGTTATGTGGAGTTTATTGTCCAGTCGATGTTTACAGGACCGCGGCAAATAAACATCTCTCCAGGGTGTTCCACCCAGTGACGACGGGTTGGAATATTAAAGTTGTTGCAAACTATAAATATAAGGAAATCCGATAAGTCTGACACGTTTTTCGAACTTTTTTTCGTACCTCTACCATCTTGGATCTTTAATCCCATAAGAAAGATATTAATTTAGTGCAAGCATTACGATACAGTAGTCCAAAAAAGGATGACGTGTCAAATTAAAGGTAAAGTGGTTGTCTAGGAAATTACATCTTTAATTTTTTAAATTTTGTATCACAAAAAGGTAATTGCGTGTTAATCATGAGTGTTAAATGGGTGATCATTAGATAGACCTTAATTTAGTGGTAATTACACAATAATCATGGAATTACTAACAGGTTCGTTTAGCAACGCAATCGGGCTTCATTAACTACACTTTTGGGGGAGGCGGTTGTATCCCAAAAATGAGCTATAATATTTATTTGTGTACAATTTTTATTATTACCATTAGATTCAGCTAAGACACACAATTAATTATTTTGAATAATGATTCTAGGTTCTTGGTAAATGAGATATTCAAAATGGTAAACTCAGTACGTTGTCAAATGTTAATCTTAATGAGAATAACTAAAAATCAACAATTCACTGATTTACTTAAATATTCTTCCAAAATTTGGTATTCAAGTCCATCTAGTTATTTTTAATCGATACATCAATAAAATCCCAAATTTGATGTTTCAAATAACAAAGAAAACTGTGTTTTTCTTAAGCTTAAACAGCCAATTTGGGCTTTAAAGGGCAATCTGGGTAAGTAGTAACATTACTAAAACTGAATTTTCTTTGTTATTGGTGCTATAACCCTATTACATTTTTACATTTTCTGAAAGAAAATTAAACCTTGTATCTTTTTTGTCTTTAAGATAATTTTTTTAAATTCCGTGGTTTTTTAGTTATTGAGATTTTGAAACTTGAAACTTGAAATGGTTGCCGTTTTGAAATTGTACAAAGTAGAAATTTCATACTATGCAAAAAGTAGGTCCTATTAGTGCTCATAAACTTACCAAATTTGAAGTTGAATTTGAAGTACCTTAAGTGGTTCCAGGGTTTATAACAAATTACGTAAAAAACACATACATACCGACAGACGGAAAACGGAGCGAGATAGTCCATATGTTTTACAAGATATTTTTTGTTTGTTTTGACATCAGGAAAAATATCAAAAAGTTTGTCGGTACATTTTTGTTACACCCTGTATAATTAATCAAAAGATTATTCCTCTCACAAAATACAAAATATACATAGGCTATACAGAGTGACGGTTAAGATACAATAGTAC
The DNA here is from genome assembly GCA_023375725.1 of Nephotettix cincticeps. Classification (NCBI taxonomy): domain Eukaryota; kingdom Metazoa; phylum Arthropoda; class Insecta; order Hemiptera; family Cicadellidae; genus Nephotettix; species Nephotettix cincticeps. The sequence continues at coordinate 52,074,859 of CM041784.1, forward strand.
ATATTACCTAAGTAAATAATGCGATAAAATAATCCTCCAATGGAAAAATACTCTTGACACGAGAATGAGCCTATCTGTAACTAAAAATATAAAAAATTAAAGATAGAAAGACAGTAATAATAAGAATACTGGCCAATAAGGAAGAAATATACATATAAAGAACTCAAACTTTTTCATTTCAAGTTAAATAAGCTTTTTAAATTGGAAGTTAAACTGTCAGAGTAAAACCAGAACATGTCTTTTTATGTACTCTTGTGATGGTCGTTCAAAAATTCATTTGAGTGTTTGAACATGAAACATTGTAAAATGTCAAGACCGTCAATCTCATCAAAAAGAGCACCGAGAAAGTATTGATGGCACCTGTCCATAGCTGCTTTGACTATTGTATTTTGTGACATGCATAGTGGTCATGGTGATTTAGTGTTATAGTTGCAACCGTGAGCTAACTCCCCCCCCTCAAGGAGCGATTCAACGTAAGAAAAACTTATTTCAATTATTTCTTAATGCAAAACTTATTTCTTTATGCAAATCTTATTTATTTGTATTCCAAAACTTGTTTCAACTGGTGAAAAGCATAATTAAATTTTCGAGTTATTATCTAAAAAAATACATGGTCCGTCCATAACAGTATAGAGACAAAAAGACTACTCCGAAATACTTTTTAATAAACTCTTTATACCACATGATAGTGACATGCAACAAATAAACACCAAATGAATGCATTTTGAGATCTCTTTTGAGTGTGTCACTTTGGGCCTTAAGAAACATTAGCATGAGAGTAAGAATTAAAAAAAATTGTTTTGTAAAAATATTTCTTTGGGTTACAGGAAAAAACTGTATCCCAATATAATCAACTGACAAACGCAAACAGATAGAATTTTCCTTTAATATTTGAATTTGAATATTACTGTATAGAATAGTTTTTTAAGGGGAGGTGGAAGAGATGCTTTATGCACACAGGTGGCCAGCCTGTAGTATGGGACTCCCCTAAGAAGCGGGGTTACCCACTAAAAAAACCTCCACTACTCTTAAGGTTTCTAACCTGGAACTGTTTGTAACATTACAACAGGATAGGCCTAAATTTGGCTTACGCCCTTGGGGCTCACTTCATGTCCAGGCACCTTTTTAGGTGATCTGGGCCTCTTCGTGGTCCAGATTGCTTTTCTTCTCTAGAAGGACGCCCCGGACGAACTGTGATAAACAATCCCAGTTTCCCTCGTCCTCAATGATCTTGTGGCAGACCATGTCCACCGAGAGAACACCAAGTTTTCGTACAGCCTCCAGACGGGGCTTTTCCAACGGGGGTAGTGGAAGAAAGTGTGCTCTGCATCGCCGGGAACGCCCGGGCAGGAATACAATAGTAAAAAGACTATACATCAAAGTATAAAACAAATCAGAGTTCACCCACATATTGTTCACTTCCTTCTACATTCTACAGTTCCTGAATTCTCAACATGACTTCTTTGTGTCGACCCATCCTGTAACGTCGTACAGTACTACCATAGACTTTCCAAAGTACACGTGACATTCCATTGCCACTGTAAGGACTAACTATTGGATTTTACCATAATTTATCTCCCCGAGTTATAGTTACACTTATAATTATAGTTACAGTGTACATCCATTAATAACTCATTTCAGTTGCATTGTATATATGTCTACAACTGTGGCTAGTTTATGCTAACTAGTGTTTTGACACTTGAACTTGCTATTTGGTCTAATATTCCGGAAAGAGTAGTGAGTCTAATAAACGGAATAACTATCTATTGGCAAAACATAGAGGTTAACTGCCCCGGATAAACCTAACCTCTATGACATCAAAGAAACCTAACCCCCGCTTAATAAACTAGTCATGCCAAGCTTTTCTTATTCTTACAGATTATTTTTCTTGTGGCAGCTACATGAGCAGTCATCAACGTAGCCGGTTTCTTCAAGGCTAATTATTTGAACACCCTGTATGCATGTAACTGTACCCTAGGAACCGCTGCCAAGTGCCCGTGAGACTTTTCCGGGACTCCCTGCCGATGGTAATTGCTTGTTTTAACCTCTTGTAACTCTATGCATAGTTACTTTGTCTACGAAAATCGTTTTACAGTATAAGAATTGAATTAATAATATTGTTTGTTTGGAAATGGAAGTTTAAAATTGAGTTAATAAAGCAATAAAAATGTTAAAAATATCTACGAGTATAGAATTTGGGTTTTCGTTAAATAAATTGTCATTTTATTCTATCACCTATCACAAAGTGTGATAAATTGTATCATAAAAGATCACTAAATATTATTTTTTAAAGAATGGAATACATTCAAAATGAATCATAATTGTATAAATACTTGACACATTATGAATAAATTTATAAAATCGAAAGGCTTAACCAAACTTGATGTCCTTTGGCTTAAAACTATATTAATGGATAATTTTGCATAGGCCTAATTTATTTTTATTAGTTAAATGTGAGAATATATTAAATTATACTTTAATTAATCACAACATCTTCTGAAACCCCTGCACAATGGTATTGGGTGTTACATAATTTAAATAAAGAGATCATCTGCTAATCATTGTTGAGTTCTTAATGTTAACACGTTTATAAAGAAGTTATTTTCATTTTGGGCAAAATAAAATTATTTAAAGTTCATAATATTAAATTACAGTTTATTTGATGATAGTGCATTCATATTTTTTGGGAAGGTGATTTTTTATTCATAAACTACGGTGGAATATTTAATATCATGTTACAATCATTTATAGATCTGGTTAAATTATTACTATTATTTTTCACAAAACCTTTTCAGTTAGTTTTATCATATAGTTTATTTTTACGTCACACGGCTCTTGTATTTGAAAATTATTTAAGAACTGAGGTGAAAATAGTATCGGGAAGTGAATGATTTTGAAATATTTTTCACAATATTTGATTTTGTTTCCTACAATAGTACCAATAAAATGTTCGACTATCACATATTAATTTAGTAAATAGAATTTTAACCGCTCAAGGCATTTGACCGATAAACTTTGTCACACATGAACTATTTATTTGACTAAATAACAGCTTTAATTGCTTCTTAAATTAAAGTTAAAACTCAGTTTGAATGGAACTTAATTGGCTCACGAAAGAAATAATTTCAAATGGAAATTTTATACGCCCATTAACCCCGCCCCCACTATAAACTTCAAAAATACAAAATAGCAAAGTACTCTTTCTAAATTATTACTCGTGAAAGTAAAAATAAATAAGACAGAATGTTTAATGATGCCTTTTACTACCGGCAGTCATTTTATCGGACTAAATAGCGTTTTTAGATAGAATCCCTGGATTTTGAACTCGTGACTGTGAGTCTAAGACTCTAACCACGAGGTAAACAAGACACCTTTATAAGATACATTGAAGATTCTTATTTAGCAGTGTGTCCGTCCTTTGGGCAAGTTATAAGATTTAGTGTTAAGTGTTAATTTACATACACATAATACTAGTAAAAGTACTGAATCTTTGTTGTGTATTGACCAATTTTCATAATTTTGATTTTATTTGATAAGGAATTAAATTTGTCATAGTTTTTTATTACTAATAATTTTTAAAACAATCAATCCTTTTTAAGTTATTTTAATATAAAAAAATTATGACCGCCACATTGATATTATTGTCTTAATTGGGTCTTTACTTATTTAAAGACACATGGCAAGTTTCAAAATAATAGATTAAAAAATGACTAAGATATAAAATATTTTTATAAAAAATACAAAACGGCAGATATATGTCTAATTATGTATTTAGGACATACTAACAGACATCCTGTATGTCTAATATAGCTCAAAACTGGGGGTTTGAGAGTTTATTATTTTATTTTATAATGCGTGGGTCAGTTTAAAGTAAACAAACACCTTCCTCAAAAGGTATAAAATAAGGAAAATAGATTTCATAGCTGAGGTGCCCTTATTTTCACGTAGAAGAAAACACAAATGTCTTGTTTACCGTTACAGGCAAACTGACAATAATTTAGAGACCCATTTCGGGATGGCAAAACTTAGAAATAACCAAAACTATTATATCCAAGCAATATACAGCCTAACTCTAATTTTATTTATATATATTGTACAGAGACATTGGAAAAATCAGTAACATATGTTAAACAATGTCGCACCCTGTAAATTGTGTAAAAGCGAAAGAGTAAATTGTAATACTTAGACAAGAAAACCCACTCTTAGAGCACAAACATATCAGGCGGGATGGACAACCGAAAAGAACAAGAACAGATTGAAACAGCCAACAGTATTTCCTGCTTTCGCGCACTTTGCGACTTAAGTTCGGGGAAGTTTTGAAGACAGGAGAAATGGAAGTTTGACCCGTGGGGTAACGTTTAAGAAGACTTACCTAACTGTTTATAAACTCAACTTGGTCTCATGTGGAATAACATTTACGTCACCATGAACTTTCCTCTTACAAAATAATTGCTGGGGACTAATTAAGTTAATTGTAAGTGATTAACTTTTAGCGGAAGTGTTTTAGTAGCAATGCAAATATTTTTTTTAGTCAATGCCTTTTTAAATTTCTTGTATGATTAGACCTACTGAAGGAACGTTTAAACTGTTTAAATTGATCACACAACATTCAAGTAATGTGACAAACTGTAGGTTGAAATTTAGAAATTGATATACACTACAATTCATAGGAGAAAATTAAAATCGAATAAAACTCGTAAAAATATAGTCAGTGTTGAGTGTGTCCATAAACTTAAAAATTTCGTATTTTATAAAAAAATTGTAAAACATGTCGTATTTTAAACATCGCGAATTAATATATATAATTATGCCTCACAAAGGACGTACCAGCAAGAACTATTACGTGCCTGAGATTCTACATACTAATGGCGATGTATATTTTTTAAATTTAAAATGTAAGTTTTAAGTCATACACTAAGCATGCAACCTACTGGTATACAACCAAACGAAATTCTTGAAATGAAAATGTACTTGAACTTACATTGAGATCTAGAGTTATAGTTATACAAGAATATTGTTAGATAACTTAAGACTTACTTAAGATATTAGAATCTATATCAAAATTTTAAAGGAAATGCACTAAATGTACACTTTGTATGGTGTATACTGTATACACTCTGCATGTACGACATGTTCAAACTAATTGGAAAAAATCATCCCAAATGGAAAAAACTAGTATATTATGAAAATATTATATGTGGAACATAAACATAACATAAATAAAATTCAGTCAACCGTTGGCTTTAGCAATGAGCATTACGGTATAATTGTTCTTGCTGCCTCCGGCTGGCCTTGTTGCAGGAATGTGTAATCGACCTTGGTATGGCCACTCTCATTCTCCGAGCTCGCAGTTGTCAAAGTAACACGACGTACATATCCATCCGTGCAGCCTGCACTCACGCCCCGACCACGCTAACACGACGTACATATCCATCCGTGCAGCCTGCACTCACGCTCCGACCACGCTAACACGACGTACATATCCATCCGTGCAGCCTGCACTCACGCTCCGACCACGCTAACACGACGTACATATCCATCCGTGCAGCCTGCACTCACGCCCCGACCACGCTAACACGACGTACATATCCATCCGTGCAGCCTGCACTCACGCCCCGACCACGCTAACACGACGTACATATCCATCCGTGCAGCCTGCACTCACGCTCCGACCACGCTAACACGACGTACATATCCATCCGTGCAGCCTGCACTCACGCCCCGACCACGCTAACACGACGTACATATCCATCCGTGCAGCCTGCACTCACAACCCAACACGCTAATATACGAACATATCCATCCGTGCAGCCTGCACTCACGCTCCGACCACGCTAACACGACGTACATATCCATCCGTGCAGCCTGCACTCACGCTCCGACCACGCTAACACGACGTACATATCCATCCGTGCAGCCTGCACTCACGCTCCGACCACGCTAACACGACGTACATATCCATCCGTGCAGCCTGCACTCACGCTCCGACCACGCTAACACGACGTACATATCCATCCGTGCAGCCTGCACTCACGCTCCGACCACGCTAACACGACGTACATATCCATCCGTGCAGCCTGCACTCACGCCCCGACCACGCTAACACGACGTACATATCCATCCGTGCAGCCTGCACTCACGCCCCGACCACGCTAACACGACGTACATATCCATCCGTGCAGCCTGCACTCACGCTCCGACCACGCTAACACGACGTACATATCCATCCGTGCAGCCTGCACTCACGCTCCGACCACGCTAACACGACGTACATATCCATCCGTGCAGCCTGCACTCACGCCCCGACCACGCTAACACGACGTACATATCCATCCGTGCAGCCTGCACTCACGCCCCGACCACGCTAACACGACGTACATATCCATCCGTGCAGCCTGCACTCACGCCCCGACCACGCTAACACGACGTACATATCCATCCGTGCAGCCTGCACTCACGCCCCGACCACGCTAACACGACGTACATATCCATCCGTGCAGCCTGCACTCACGCCCCGACCACGCTAACACGACGTACATATCCATCCGTGCAGCCTGCACTCACGGCCCCGACCACGCTAACACGACGTACATATCCATCCGTGCAGCCTGCACTCACGCCCCGACCACGCTAACACGACGTACATATCCATCCGTGCAGCCTGCACTCACGCTCCGACCACGCTAACACGACGTACATATCCATCCGTGCAGCCTGCACTCACGCCCGACAAGGTAGCACAAAGTATATTTCCCCTGTTTGACTTGCCACTATATTTTTGTTAAACCTTATATTTTTGAAAATGAAATACCATAGATTGTTTAAATTATAAAAGAAATGGGTTGCTAACACATTTTGTCCAATAACTTACACCACCCCTTCCCGGTTGGTCCGTTACAAAGTGTAAACTTGTCTGAGAGGAAACGTGATATTATGTAAGGGTCAGAGGCTGTATTTTGACCGTTTCCCAACAATGATGAGGAGGATGATGCGGTAGGATTCGTGGCACGCAGGTGTAGAGTTACGAAACGCGGGAAAGTTACTGACTTGTCTGAAAAGTCAAAGGCCACCAAGGCTACATTTACACTTAGTTAATGATATCAGCTGCGTATCTGTACACTATGATTGGAATCTCATGAAAGCGTTGTTGACGAGGCGACGGGACTTCTAACTACAAAACATGACTCGTCGTTAAAACTATTCAACGTTAAACTATTTTTTGCCTCAAAGTACCTCAACCCTGTTACGTAGTTCAGTAAACCTGGTTTAAACTCGTTCTGTAAAGTTAATCCCAAGTTGGAGGATCCGTATTATTTTTACATTATTTAACTTTTTACATTTAAATTTCGCATTTTAGTTTTGTGTATGGTTTGAATAAATTTAAACAGTTATTTCTTCTGTGGTTAGGAATAATTGTGTGTTTTTCAGTTGATCTTTCGTATTGTGATTCTCGCAACGAACAGTGGACCCGTGGCCGGGGGCTCAGCCCGGTGACATCTGCGAGGAGGTGCCACGTGGGCATACACGGAGGCGTTGCTGCTGTAACAGACCTTCGACCTTCTACCTTAGACAATGGAACAGAGGAACGACAATAACTTAAGTTTCTAAATGTCCTTTAGCAATATGACTAGTTGTTGCTGATTAGGTAGAAAGAATGGTCTACCCTACGGCATAATCCATAAGAAATAACACTGTTAAAATAGGAAAAACAAGCTCTGCAGAGGTTTTTAAAGAATCCTGTTACTGAACGCATTAATTAATTTTGTTAGCAAAGTGCAATAAATAGGATTTTATAGACCACATACAATTAGACTCCTTCTGGTATATCTCAGGCATAAAAAAGAAAACGAATAACTACTTATTCATCAATTACAAACGAGTGTTTAAAAATATTTCGACTATAATATAAAAAAGTAAAAAGCTAGCATGAATATAGTTTTAAATTCTCTTTCAAACTCTGCTTACTGCGCATTGCTACTAAAGCTAATGACTTATAAAACGGTGTTCTTTAAAACTTCGTTTTACGCCTGCACGGCAGGATAACACACAAGTCGAGGAGTGCCGAGGCTGCTAAATGTGCTAGTATATATCAAAAAGCCAATTTTGGGTCGTGTGATGAACTATATTTTTCGTAGTACTGCAAGTAAAATGAAACAAACTCGTAAATTATAAATTAATGAGTACCTGATTTAGAGTACATAGTTGTCGACCATTTTTGCCGCATTACACCTTCAGCTGTTATGCTACTTATGCTGAATGCTGTTATGTTGTAGTAGTTCATTCTTGTTTCATGATTGGTTGTTTAGATCATGTCATTGTTAGTTATTATTATCGATAGTTTGATCTCAACCATTCGATAGTTTCATTTAGTTGTTGATAACCAGTTTCATAATCCATATGCGGAACGTACAAAATACACAAAAAATCGATAGTGATTGTTGCAGTTACTTTATCGATTATTTACAATTGAATGCTGACCTTGAATCAAAAGCATCATCAACAGTGATCTTTTGTGGCCTAGGACTAAAAAAATCATCAGGATGATAGACCTAGGAAGAAAAGGACAACTTTTGCTTTTCAAGACATGTACCTAAAACACCTGTTTTGAAACAGTATGACGAAAATTAATCTTTTGTTATGATCATGGGAGTAGGGAACTATTTCGACTAGAATCCCGTGGTATTCCAAGGTATACATAATTTATCTGATACTCTTTCGATTCTACAGCATCAACTCGATTCTCAACTGTTTAAACAGAGCAAATTCGATTCGGGATTGGTCTCGGGGTCATCCGACTTCTCCGGCAAACAATGGACTGAGGGGAGCGATCCGTGACCATGGGAAATGTCAACATCGTTGACGACTAGTCCTTGAACTTCCTTCGTCTCTCATCTCCTCGAGAAAAAACGGCGAGTCAACTTTCCCGTTTTCCGCGTTTAAATGCCGTGTCTACCTTGGAGCCTTTTATAAGTTCTATTTTTTTGCGATGATACGTCCTCTGAAAAAGCCAAGCACACGAGACGTACATTCTTTAGCATTTCTTTAGCCGAATTCTTTAGCATTCGCAAGATTTTACCAATGGTATTAAATGAGGTGAAACCAAAGTTGATCCTTGATTTTGTGTTTAGATTTCGATTTGAGGACAGGAGTGGTAAACCCTAGTTTTTAAGATATTAATTTTAAGGTAAGTAGTGTTCAGTCAGAAAATAGGATAAAGAAATTACACGAAGAGATTTAACGATTGGGGAGTACTGAAAACACGTCATACTAGTAATATATCCTTGTCATTTAAAAGTATCAAGTAAAATGAACATTCGCAGGTTTATTTTCAGCCTAGGCTTCGAGAAAGAGTTTTCTTATGAAATGTTGATTTATGCTTTCTAGTCAGAAGATACCCAAAAACATAGTTCCCGCAGCGTACAAATACATGAATGACGCTTAGAAGTAATTTAACGAATTTCATAAAATCTGTTGTAGAAAGAACATAATGCTCGTTTGGGTCCGACACTGATTCCAATTCTGATTCCACTGATTCTGTTACCAATTCGTGCAGAGTCGTTCAACCGTTTGAAACGTCAATACCATTAGTTTATAGAGTTGAGAAAGTAGAAGAGGACTAAACAGGAACTTTACTAGGTGAAGGAAGTCAAGTAGAGTGACTTTAAGTATAGAAACTTGAATTTAAAAAAATCCTCGATACCTTTAAAGTGAAAAAGTGTATACGATATAAAATCCTATAAACGGTAATATCGGTAAAATTCCCATATTTGTAGACACTGAGCTCAAAGCTGATTCTTACCTTTATGTAACGCTTGCGTAACCCACTTCCTGGCCGATCTAAACGCGTACTTACGTGCTTGTCGCGCTGGTACGTGCCGAGACATCGGCTTGCCGCAACGTCTCATGATTTGTCGGCTATCGTCAGCCGTTAGACTCGCCAGGAAAGGAGTTGGAACACCGGAAATCGAAACTTACTATTCCGCAAGGTGAGGCAAGTCTATAGCTTATCTCGTACGATGGATTGCCGAGATTCGTAACGAAAGGGTTCTGTCTTTGCTTATTGAGGAAAACAATTTATTCTCGTTTGATTGTTGCAGACACGTTCTCAGGGACTTTATAAACTAGAACTTCCAGATTCTATATTGCACCAGATTGGTAGTAGATCACACTCATCGAAACTTTGTGAAAGTTTTACATAGATGAAATTACCGCAAAATCTATTAACAACGTAAACTTACTTCAAGAAAATAGTTTTTACTTGAACAATTGATTTGTAAGCTTTGAACTCCTTTTAGAGTTTCTAGGTGTAAAATAATATGAACATGTCCTCTTAGCTAGTTTGGTATAATTTTGTCGCTCAATGCAATACAATTTATTTTAATAATATTCTCTACGTCACTGAATGGTGTGAAGTTTTTTCGTATCTCAAATTTATACAAATATGTGATTTGCCTTGGGGAATACCACCGCGTTGGATGAAGTTTGGAATTCCCAACAATTAAAGTGATGTTCTTTGGAGAATTTTTGTGTTTAAAAAGTTCAACTGAATGTGTTTCAATCAGCATATTGTGATATAATTTTAAAACTTATCATATACGAAAATTGTGTATATTATAATTTCGTTGAAGTTGTTGGAATTGTTATAACTCAATTGAGGCAAAAATTAGAATCCATAACGCGGAAGTATTTTCAGAACAAAAGAATACGCTGCAACATCCACGACATTGCTCAATGTCGGCGTTTCCAGGCTGCTCGCTGGGAGAGAGGGAAGAGGTTGTCATCATTGACAGAAGTGTTTTGATGACGAAACCTCGGACAACCATGTAATGTCCGTCGATTGCAGCTTCCACCCACGCCACCTTGTGGTTCTGGAGAGAAAGTATGTGACGGCGTCAGAACGCTTGCATGCAATGCTGGTCTAACTAGTGCACAAAACTTACTTGATGGATGACAGATACCAGTAAATGTAGTATTTTTAACTATGCCGTAACACCAAAGGAATTTTCACATGGGGTATGGTGAAGTATTCCCAAAAATATATTTAATCTTGATTTGTATTGTATAACCACTGAATATTTGGATAGTAAACTTTAAGAGGAGAACCCCTTGTAAATCTTGAAAAAAGTTAACAATTATTAATATCAAACCAATACTTGTCTAATTTGAGGCATCAGACGATTAATTCCATAAAAAGTTGAGTTTGTTAACAACATAAATTCTTCAATTTTTCCTCACTTGTATACGGCTAATTTTATGAATCCAGTACTCAAATGACAAAGACAGGGTTGCTCCTTCACTTTTCTTTTAGTTATGTCTACGTCAACGGCATTTTACAGGAAAATAAATCTTCGCTAGCATTTTTTTGGACCGTGCATCCCGATTGCTCAAATACACGTGTCTGCGTGAAATCCGCTTCAACGAATTTTGCACAGGTTGGGCTGGGTACAAGAGCAAAGAGCTTTATTTGAAGATCTTTTTGAAGAATCCAGATGAGAATAGTGTTCTCAATCGCAAGTATGTCAGAGAGTTCATCCTCTTGGTCACAATTAAGCTTACAACTCAGACTAAAACGTTAAAAGTCAAGAAGCCTTCTTCTCGGGAGTCTTTTCACTTGGACTATTGGCAAGATGAAAAGTCCAATGAAGTAAATCGCCAGACTTGGAGAGACTGGTTGGTGTAACGGTGGACCGCTAGCCGAGGCAGAGGCTGAGTCATGGCAGGAGTGTCTCGGACCTCGGACACTCCTCAAGATACAGCTCCGTCAAGGCCGAACACCAGGATCAGGATGACGCCATTGATCATCACCGTTAAATTGTCTCTCATTACAAGATTACGAGAGTCAGACTGCACATTATTTGTACGCATAAGGAATTACGAAATTACGATGGCAATTAAAGGTCGGATCTCGTAAAATTGATTCCTGTTAATACGGAAAATTCGATGCCGTTATGAAACTGATGCAATGTTTGACGCTTGACTATGTTTATTACACGTTATTCTGGCTCTTAATGGGAACACCAAACATGATTCCGGCTCTCGACTACGACTAACATATGTGGTTCTGGCTCTTGAATAGAACCACGTTTAATAGTCATTAAACGTGGTTCCGGTTCTCAACTACGACTATCATACGTGGTTCTGGCTCTTGAATAGAACTACCAAAAGTGATTTTGGCTCTCGCCTAGGATTATTAAACGTGGTTCCGGTTCTCGACTACGACTATCATACGTGGTTCTGGCTCTTGAATAGAACTACCAAAAGTGATTATGGCTCTCGCCTAGGGCTATTAAACGTGGTTCCGGTTCTCGACTACGACTATCATACGTGGTTCTGGCTCTTGAATAGAACTACCAAAAGTGATTCTGTCTCTCGCCTAGAATTATTAAACGTGGTTCCGGCTCTCGACTACGACTAACATACGTGGTTCTGGCTCTTGAATAGAACTACCAAAAGTGATTATGGCTCTCGCCTAGGGCTATTAAACGTGATTCCGGGATTTGTCGACTACTATAAAACGTGATTCTGGCTCTCGACTACTACCAAGAGTGATTCTGGCTCTCGACTACTACCAAGAGTGATTCTGGCTCTCTACTACGACTAACATATGTGGTTCTGGCTCTTGAATAGAACTACCAAGAGTGATTCTGGCTCTCGACTACTACCAAGAGTGATTCTGGCTCTCGACTACTACCAAGAGTGATTCTGGCTCTCGACTACTACCAAGAGTGATTCTGGCTCTCGACTACTACCAAGAGTGATTCTGGCTCTCGACTACTACCAAGAGTGATTCTGGCTCTCGACTACTACCAAGAGTGATTCTGGCTCTCGACTAGGACAACAAGAGTGATTCTGGCTCTCGACTACTACCAAGAGTGATTCTGGCTCTCGACTACTACCAAGAGTGATTCTGGCTCTCGACTACTACCAAGAGTGATTCTGGCTCTCGACTACTACCAAGAGTGATTCTGGCTCTCGACTACTACCAAGAGTGATTCTGGCTCTCGACTACTACCAAGATTCAATGCGATTCCGTTTCTTAACTATCAAACGGAATTCCGTTCGAAATAGTCGTATTAGTTTTTAAATTCATGATATTCGTGCTTTCCATGTTTTCAATCCTATTCAAAATGTTCTTTACTAGTTAACGCAAATTACATGTTCCTCATTCCAGTTTAATAATTAGCCTCGGACGAGAGGAAAATCTTCATGAAATATGTGGCCTCATTAAACTAACTGGCAGGAAACTCTGAAATTCTCAGAAAGTGAGGGAGGAAGGTTAATCAGACCCGAATTCTTCGATAAGTGGAGTGATATCCGGAGAGAGAGCACCATCGTGCACGAAACCTTGATTCTCCTATCACCAGTTGGGTTAAGGATGTGAGCCTCCTTTCCATCGACCTTGGGATTCATATCGCGCCGCTGGACTGGTCATCTCCTCTTACTTCGGCTCTCAACTTTTATACGAGAGCTATTTACTTTTATGGCAGTTATATATCTGTCCTTTCAAAAGACGCGGGGCCATTTTGTTTTTTCTTGCCTTGGTACTGTCATTCTGTAATGTCAATTGGTAGTAATAGTAAAGGTGTGGACATTGAAAATGACATTTTCGTTATTTAAGGGCATAGAAGATATCACTATCATTTTTATTGGATGTTGAAGTAGACCACAAGGCCTGAGGGTGTTACATAACTCAGATAAATTGACCCAATCATTAAGGAAACCTCACGACTAAAATCTTTTAAATTTTTGGTAAATCGAGGAAAACGTAATTTCCGCAAAAGTAACATACAGTTTCTGAACTCTATGCCCAATTTAAAGCCTTTAGGATATTCATAGATGTGGGTTTCATTACCAAACTACGTCTTATAATTTGCAATAAGTTTAAGGTACTAAAAAGACCAAAATTAATAAAATAGTTGGTTATGGGGGTTTTGCAATAAAGATTTAATTTAAGACACACTCAGAAATATCATTTTGCAGTTCTTTGACATAAGTATCATTGAATATGAAGTATCTCATGAGTTATGTCAGGCAGAACAGGTCACAAAGTCTAGAAACTATGAACCATTGCGGTACCTGACAATGGGATCCCGACCTGTCAGTGACATTTGATCGGTATATTGTCATGCAGTTATCGTGCAACGGTTTTTCGACGACCAATCTAGGACATGACTGTTGCCAATGGTCATATCGAGGGCACAGCGTGTTGCCGCGGCGTTGCCGTCCATGGCAACCTTGAAGACGGCGACGCGGTATTTGGGCGTGGCATTTATTGCCAATAGCCGAGATATTTCCTTATCCTTCGTCACCTGCAAGTCACCTTACACTTTCCTTTTAATTGGCCGTATACTTTCTCCAATCCAGATGTAAACGCGGTCTGCTCTCCGCACCGGCCGGCGGGCTTTCTAGCAACAAAATAAACAGCTGATTGGGCTCTTTACAAGATAACGGAAGTCCCTGTGGGATTTGCCACCGGAAACTGAGCCTGTTTCGGTATAAAAAGATATCTTGGTTAACCTTTAGGACTCGAAAGTCATTGAAATCCACAGTAACCAGCGCTCGGTTGTTAGTTATTTGACTGGTTATGACTAAAAAGTGGGAACTTGATTAATCTAGAGAGTACAGGATTTAATTTTAAAATAATTTCATGTTGAATATTTTCCTCTTTAGCTGTTAATCAGGCATTAATATTGAGCCACTCAATCTCCTGGGGCAGGTATTCTCATGGATTTCCAGAGGGTCATAATTTCGAGAAACTGACGGTTTGCCCTTGGCCATGCCAGAGCTCGCTACCGCGGCGGACGCGTTTTTCGCTCACCATGTTATCAAATGGCCACACCGAGTACCGCGCGCCCGCGGGCGTGCGGTAGTGGCCAGTACGCTTGCTGAGCGAATTTTTCAGACTACGCTGCGGCGTTTGGTCTTGCGCATGCGCAAAGAAGTTTCTGACTCTATTGCCCTATAAGCAAACAGCCAATCTCTCCTTTGCGGTTATTGATTTCTGTAGCATTTTTCTTAATATGTTCTCCAACTAGTGACAACACTTCACTAAACTGTTTTGGGTTTAGCCTGAAGTAGGCTTGAACCTTTCTTCATCAAAATCTGCCACAGTAATGGAACTCCTCATCCGTCTCTTTCTTTTATTTATGGGGTGAAAACTTGGACCTCTTTCAAGCCACCGAGTTTAAGAGTATTCCTCGTCACTACTCAAGCCCATCGGAATATTTTTCACCAAGTCGTTTAACAAGGTACAGGACAATTTTAATCACTAGTGATTGATATTCAAAGTGATAGCAGAGAGCTGGATACCCCCCACACCAAAAAATACTACCGCTACCGGGGTAGCGGTATTTTGGTGTGATGGCTCGAGGTAAAACGTCCGCGTGCGGTACTACGCCGAAACTGACATAGGTTTAAAGCCCTTAGCTAAGATAAAACAAAGTTATATGATGTTGAAGAAAATGAATTATTATTAAATTTATCTCAATAAAGTTTTTCATCAAAAGTAAGCCAAATTACACTCAATCCGCAGCACCTTCGCCATCTTGGACTTTAGTCCTATACGAACAATGCTAATTTTGTGACAGTATTACAAATAACTCGCTTGTCACAAAAGGTGGTTGATGTGTCACATTAAAGGTAAAATAGTTACCTGGGGAATTACATTATTAATTTTGTACATTACATTTTCTGGAAACACATATTTAACAAATAATTATATCCGATAGTTAACAAGCTACTAATTACCTTGTAATGATTGAAAAAATAATTGAACATGTAATTCCCTAGACTTTACTTTTAAATGAACACCTCAACCATCTTTTACGACAATTCATTGATCAGTGATGCCAGAAACAGGACAGAAATTTTATAGCTTTTGACACGTAAAATGAAAACGATATAGACCTTGAATGATACAAGACATGTACAACAAGACCTGCAAAAAAACTTTTAGAGTAATAAAAGGGGTGTGCCTATGTGGTAAAATACATGAATACGTGAATTATAATTTGTAGAAAAGTTATTTTCGTGATTGGGAAGGTTTCAAAACGAGGAAAAGCCATAACTAAAGGTGGCTGTACTGAACACGGTGCAAGAATTGCCCAACCTACACAGATTCCATATTCTATCAGCTGAGGGCGAGAAAATGAAAATGACACGTCTGGTCTGCTGAAGCGGGTTTCGAAAGCAGCTTGCGGTTAGGATGTCCCCGATGGGTAATTCTTTGGAATAGACCATCAGGCGCTTGGTTGCTTTCTCAGATTACAACGCAAACGTGGTTACGGTGTTTAAAAGGCCATTAGGCTTGCAGAATTGAGGATGTTCAAGAAAATCTGACTCCTGGCATGGTATTGTAGGTCAAACAAATATTAAATTCTTTGTTTGAAATTCATTATTGGTGATGGTTGATTTATGTAGTTTATAGTTTTACTACAGGAGATTTTCGTCACGATTTTAAGTAAAACAAAGTGTCACGACGTTTATAGATCCCGAAATAACACAAATAACGCATTAGTGTTGTGTTATTTGTTACTTTATCAATATAGTTTTTTGTGTTGTGCATGATAGGTAAGTATAATATTACATTATTAGGTAATCACTTGAAAACGGGAGGAGTTTCTCCACCTCCAGAAACGTTGAGTATTTTAAAACTCAAGAGCGATGGGAAAAGTCCAATTAATTGTAAAATAAATAATTAAAAATCCATCGCTATCATGAATTTCAAAAAATACCAAAATAATAACACGATTACTACAAATTCCGGACTAAGCCCGAATAAAGCTGAAAAAAATTAAGCAGTTAAAAATGACAAACAATACCATTCACTTACAAATACGCATATAAGAAATAAAACACGTCCACTCGTCACGAAAACTCAAAGGAGTTGTCTTTGAGTCTTCAATGTTTTATAAGATAACACAATCACTATTGGGTTCGATCAGAATCGTTCAGTTCGTTGTAAAAATTATGATTAGTTCTAAAAAAATATCTTTAAAATAGTAACTTTGGATTGGAAACAATAAAACTTTTACATTACAGAGCGAAATTGTGTTTTTTATATGGCGGGTGATAAATAGTAATAAAATATATTGATTTCAGATCAAGAATTTCAAAGTAAATGTATGAGATAGGGAAGCTGGTCTACAAACCAGCTAATTCAACTAAGAAAAATATAAGACCAGCAGACTAGTAGATCACTATACATACAAACATGTAATATATTTGTTGTCTTCAGTAAGTTATGATATGAGTAAGTTATGAGTTGAGTAAGTTATGGCAAGATATGTCCTAGAAAATTTCTAAACTATTTTACTTACGCTTCTGGTTGCAGAAAAGTTATGACATACTGACCTGCAATCAAATAAAATACGTTAAAACATTTTCATTTATTATTTTTTTACCAAATTATATTCAAGCAAAACCTTAAAAATCCTTTAAATCTAAAAATATAATTTTCATTATAAAATAAAATTCTAGTCAAGATGCTGATTTATTTAACAAATAAACTTCTAAACATTACAGATGAATTTGTTACATTTAACTACATTTGATACTTTATGATTTGCATAAACAATTGTTAAATAATTATGGAACTATATTATTTGTTTAGATTGAGTATTGGATTATATATCACATATAATAAAAAAGAAACCACTGGTTACGTAGTTAATCAAAATTATACTTATACTAAAACAATAAATTATGTTCTATGTGATTAATAATAATGAAATGATATAAAATAATAAAGGTCACAAAGCATAAATTATGTATAAAAGGTTAGTAAAACGCAACTTCTTATTATACCCTTGAATTAAACTCTTGCGTCAAATGTCAATGAGGCATGCTGCTGATTGTGCCTTCAATGGATCCTTTCTCTCTGTTGAAGAGCGATTCAGGAGAGAGGTCATTATCAAAGCGGGGGTATCAATGAAACAGCAGCTAACCCTGCAGCGAACTATGCCAAGATAAGACTTAATCTGGTAATAAGTGAGATGAAGAATGATCCATCGAAAAATTTACGATTGAAAAATAATCTTTTTCTAAACAACAACGCGACTAAAACATCTAGGAGCACTAAATGGTTCAGTTTTCAAAAGGAGATGTCACAAATATGAGATTTTATCTATTTACCACAATATTCTTTTTCTCTCTTTCACTATGTTCACATAGTAGTCATGAACAGCATCTAACGGATCTCTTGTTAAATCATTTTTATGCCATTGACCTCTAGTTTAAATTAGCTAATTGGACTACTTAGACCAGACCCTGAAAATTAGTTGTTTCAAGAACTGGATCACTGGACTCTAAGGAAAATCAATGCGCTAATCGGCCTGGTCCTCCAATTTTGTTTTCTAAACTGGACGAGGAACGTATAACTCCAATCCCTGTAAAATAGAACCGGATATTTTCCCAATATAATTATACGAATACATGAAAACTCGAAAACTTCTGAAATATAATTCTTTTGATTGAAGTTACTTAAGGCACTGAGGGTTAATTTTCAACTTTAAAAATCTCAAGATTATTCACACGGTTACACTTATTTCAATAAGGTAACAGAATAATAATTAATGAATAGTTATAAAAATGTAATCAAATTGGAAAATGTACATTACACTATATAGTAGCTACATAATTTACATGAACACAAAATATTTTCTTGCATTATTTACAGTACTTATTTGATGTACGCATCGGGTTAAAAGTTAGCAGGTCAGGTGGCACGTTGCTCAATTGTTGGCTTGGCGGGAACCAGCCAGCTGATTGGCGGGAACGAGCCGGGTAGCGGTCTGATAACGGAGAATCTCCCGCCAACGACGCTGCAGCGCCACGTCGCTCGTGCTTCCAACAGGTTATAGATTGTGATCAAAATGTCATGTGTCAGAATTAGATGTTTGGTTTCGGAGGCTGATGAAGCTCCAATAAAGCCGGCGAGGTGCGTGTTTCCGCGATATACTGTACCAGAAAGAAGGGGTTTATTTGATAAGGATGTGAAAGGTAGGATATAGCACAGCCTACATAATTCTTAGAGTTAAAAGTACCCCTAAACCAATTCAAATTCAGGCCCGAACCAAACAACTCCCTAAGCGGTTTCATACTCCAAATCAACAACTTTAAAGTCACCCAGACAAGGAAAGAGAGTTTGATATAACGAATCTGGAGGGGCTGAATAAAAAAGACGTTGTACATTATCAAGGAATATGTTTATTGAGGTTCATTAGATTGAGGTTAGGTCAGCTAGACCTTAGGTTAGGTTAGGTTCACAGATCTACTTGTTAACTTCTTGATAGTTAATTGAAGTGAATTTCACTTTGATAAAACACATAATAACAGGTGATATACAGTACATATTATGGAAAACAAAATAAAACTCGTTATAATTGAAATAATTTAAGCTAGTTTTATTTAAAAGTATTACGTTTCAAAAACTAAACATAGAGAGAAAAATTAAGTGAATAGCTCAACTTTAAAAGAAACAGCTCAATTATTAAGTAAATAAATAACTACAGTAAATAGTAATGTGTATGATCTCCAAACGGTAACTTAAGCACCAGCTGGGATGTAAACTGTTGTGACAAATGATTCACGTTGGGAGACGTTTGTTTACGTACGTTATACCGAGCGAGTCGTAGACAATACTTTGTACGGAGTGTACTTTGAACCTTGTATAAAGGTTCAACACTATAACGTTTGTTATGTAGATGTAGGTAAATTTATGTTTACCGAAACCTTTCGTAATATCAAGGGTGTGAACATAGTTGATTCATAATATTGAGTTAAAACAAACGTTTTGTGCTTTACACAGTTCGAGGGTTTTTTCAAATATTCATTAAATCATGAAATTCATTATAAAGGTTCTTAGTATCATCAAAGTTTGACTGTATACGCTCTTGGATAGTACTCTCCCGCTCGTCAAACTCCGAGAGTCTACAAATTAAGTATCCTTCCTCCAGGGCACCCTTTCCAGGTGGACAGTAAGGAGATACACCACTTCTGGCTTCTGGTCAGACTGGATGTTTAGACTCAGCCGGAGTCAAAGAGGTAGGGATGCCGTCACACTGGATAGAAAAAGAACTTACCGGTAATTCGACAGCTTTTTAATGTACCCAATTTAGATCTCTGAACTAGTGAAAACCAGTCAGAGAGCTGACTAGAGCTAAATGTCAGAATAAAATTAGAAGGTGACAGCATAGCTGGCGAGTCACTGCGACCTTAGTTGATCTTTTGTAGCCTCCGGGCTCCGGAGAGATGGGAATGGAAAGGCAGGAGAGAACGGTTTGGTCACCAGGGAGGGAGAGAGAACCACTTCAAGCCAATACAGCCCCCACGAACCACTAGAGCAGGGGTTCTCAAACCTCATCTACTCAAGAACCCTCGTAACTAATTATGTATGTTAGATCATGGACACGTATATTGGGGGAAAACCTTGTCAAGTTATATTCGTCATTAAAAACCTCCCGGGCTCTGCTGCACGGGAGTTTGATGTGAGTGAGTAGAGAATAATTTTGATTAGAATGTTTTTCGCTGACCCCCAAAAATCCTAGGACTCCTAGGGGTCCGCGGACCACACTTTCTGACTCAGACTTCGAAGGTTCAGACGGGAGAGAGGACCTCTTTGGAGTCCCCAGGACCAAGAATTGGGTCACGGGACAAGCAAGGAGGCGTCACCAATCCATCATGATGTAATTAATCCAAGAATGGTTCAATTTGTGTGTGAAGTTAAAGTGTTGCATGCTTGAAAGAAGTAACCAAAGTGTAAAGGAAGCTGATATGTTGGGTATCCTAAACTGTGACTAATTGTTTCAAAGTTTATTTTTATCCAATTTCAAGAACTATTTTATACAATTTTTTGCCTGTTATTTGTGCATTCAGACAAGTTGTGTTCTTGACGGTTAATCTTTGTTGGTCTTTATGCGTATTTCACCACGAGTGTAACATCGTCATAAGACATCCATTCTCTGATAGAACTAAAATTTATGCAAAAATTTGCAAACAAATTGTAGCAAAATATTTAAAAGGAAATCCTCAACATTCAATAACATACCCTGACTCAATTACCATCTTAAACAGAACACAATCCAAATCAATATAAAAAACACTAGAGAGAGTTACCAGATCTACAAAAAATATCAAAATCAAACGAAAAAGAAAGATTTCAACAACTCGGTCATTTTCAAAATTATTAATCAAATAGAAACAAAATATACACAATATTCATAAACATATGTAAATATTTATAAATAGTGATCTGAAATTTAGGTTGTATCAGAGAATGAATGACTTCTGGCAATACCACACTCGTGGAAAATTGACAAAAAAAATTGAACCATCAAGAACTAAAGGCATCAAAACATGCAAATAAATTGTGACAACTTGATTTCGTTGTATCTATTGAAGACCAGGATCTATCTAGGAAATCCCAGTTCGGTACATCAACAATTTTATATCCATCCCCACCAGGAATAACTAACTACCTACCATTCCTTAGTCAAGAGTTGTATATGTGCATATTAAATTAAAAAAGTTGAGCAAATTAGTGAATTTTAAAATCTAAAATTTATATTTTTAATAAATCCGCTCTGTCCGGCTGTGATCGTGAAAGGGGTTTTAAGGAATGTCAAGAAAAAGGAGTCCATAAAACATAAATAATTTAAGACGATAAATATTTACGTATGATAATTATGAGGAGGGCTTTCGTGGATTAGCATTTTATTAACATGCTGTTTACAAATATGGAAGAGTGATCTACATAACGTAAGGATATTCTCGCAGCAATGTATTTTGGTGTTCACAAAACACAAACCACGTCTGTTGGAATTCAATTTAGATTCGGTATTTTGTTATAGAAAGCGTAATTTTAAATGGCCGCAACAAAGATATAGGCCAGTGAAGTCCATTTGACTCTAAAGTGAGCTTAGAAAATTGGATTAATATAGGCTTACTAAAAAATTTGCGAATTTTATTGCCCAATTAAAAAACTTCATGATGGCAATGATTGGTCGGTTGAGTTGTGAACTCCCGCTTTGTTATGCTTTGTTAAAATGTATTAGTTCGAGTGTTTTAGTAAGTTCAAACCAATTTAAGAATCTTTTCCGTTATACGTATACCACTTTTTAAATAGAGGTTTAATTGTTTTCTGGTGTAACAGAATCAGTGGTTTAGTGATTTTCTCATGATTACTTAATGTATAAAATGTTAATAACAATATAAAACTAGCAATAACCAAGTCCGCAGAGCGCTGTTTGTCGGTGATCAATTTACGTTGCGTAATATCATAATACACGCGATATTGCCGAACATGCAGTTAGGCTTGTTTTTCATATTTGTATATTGTTAATAATATGTCTATCTATACTCTCAATAGCCTCTAGAAAACCACTGTTTTTTGCTTTATTCAACGTAACCAAATATCTGTTTTTCTAAAATTACTTCCACAATTAGTTGTATTTGGGAAATTTATTTGTGAACTCAACTTAAAAATGAATTAAAATACACAAAATTTCAAACTATTATGTTTTTTAACATCAGAAACCATTAAACAGCCATTTAAACAGTGGTATACGAGTAACGGAAAAGATCCCAAGTGATTAGTTATTACAGGTCAATGGGTTTCGACACGTAACTCATTCATCATGTGTGAGGATTATTAATTTATCAGCCTAATGAACCGAGTCGGCAAGATCCGGTTTGGAAACGGAGAAAATTGTGTCAAAATATTGTACAGGATCGGACCAGCGAACTTTAGGTTGTGAATCGGGTGCAATATAAACAACAGCAAGATTTATCGGTAAAATCTCGGAAGTCGATCTCGGAACAGTGATCAAGGTGCATATACCATTTTTTATAGGTTAACAGTTTGAATTGAGGTATGAAGTATGAGAAGATTAGATTACCATTTGAAATGGTGACCTACCCAGGTAGGTATTTTAAACCAAGTATGAATGAGCAATGAGTGTAAGATGATTACGGCGTGATCTTGTAGTCTTGTTACTACTGACTAAAGCTGGCTTCTTGCTTAGACAGGACTTTAATTAATAGCCCAACAGCCAATAGCATCTAAGGGTCCTACAGTTTAACGTGGGTTCCAAACCAATTTTGCCTCTGAATTGCGATCTGGTCGAATTATAAGGATGGTCTTTGCGGATGAACCTAGTATTCAATAGCCTAGTGCGGACGTTAATCCACACCAGAGTATATCACATCCACGGACCACCGCTTATTACTATACACAATTCTTAACCTCCAAATTGGTTTACAGGACACGCCACCGTCCCAATCAGGTATGATAAAGATAAGATAGTTAGGAAGATTTAGGAACATTGGGAGGAGTTAGAAGACTGGGGAACAAGATTCACCACCTTCCTGGCGAATTCTTACAAAGGATTGTGAGTCTTATACTTCACGTATTGCTAAAACTACATTGTGCTTAGGGCGTATCAGATACACTTTCCGGAAAGTCCTTTTACCTCCCGGAATCTTCTGGGCGAGCCAGGACCCCTCAGAATGTTCGGGTCAGATTGGAGACTCAAAGCCAATCCTTCAGAGGAAATAAAAAAAACTAGACTGGATCTCTTAGCAAATATTAATAAATTGTTACTGTTATTTATTTCGTTTGATTCAGAATTTCCTGAGGCGTGCCTCCCCGATCAGGAATAGAAGTGTTCGCCCGTGGAGAGGAAAGTGCGTAGCACAAAGAAAACAATAAAGCGAGAGTAAAACTCAGAATCGGACCAATTAAAAAGTGGTCTGTTCATTGAAGCGGTCAATAGAAAGTCTCGGGCTCGAGTCCCGACCCACATGGGGTCCAGACGATTCAAAACAGCTGGAGTTTGCTGTATCTCAGCTGTGTTGCCGGAAAACCAAGGTTTTTGGATGGGCACAGGATTACGAGACCCAGGAAGTAACCAAAACATTCTCGTAAATGTGAAAATATACGATTTGTAAACGAGACAGAAGCCGGATTAAAAGTTCATCCGGTGAATTGTTAGGAACCTGTATAATTGGACGAATGAACAGAGCACATTGGTTAAGTTTTACTTCGCTAATTCTTAAAATAAATAAACATCGTTGATGTTTTAGGATATGTTTATTACAAAAATATATTTCCTAGAAATAATAATTTTTCAATTATGTATGCTTACTTCAATATAAACAATTATTGTGATTATTTTAACTCAGCACTTTTTAAAAATCTCCTACATTTATTATTTTGTGTAGTAAAAGAAAGCGATTTTTGGTAATTATTTTGTATTATACATATTATTCCTAAAATCTGTTGAAACAGTTGATAGACAACTCTAAGTAAAAAAATACAAAGATATGTTCCAAAATTAATTACGTTTGAATGAAGGTGACGGTATTTTGTCAGTGTCATAATAGGACTAGGGCAACGCATTGACTGAGTTGTTATGTTATGAGCGGCACTCACGTTCAAATGAGGCCAAACTGGTTTTAGGCGTTGATAAAAGTGTCAAATGAGTTGATGAACTTATATAAAATGTACAATAAGTCAAGTTTTTTTTAGAAATATAATGGATAATGAAAATTACCGATAGCGGTAATTTATAAATGCCGACGATTTTCAGTACAAGATCACATCGGTCGGACCTGCGTCAAGACGATGCCGATCAAAAAATGAACAGGGTGTCCATGAAAAACGTTTCAGGACTTTGGTGAGTGATTGGCTACATTAAACGGAAGAAAAAAGTTCCAATAGAGGTATGGCATAAAACACTTATTTTCTCAGATATCTACCATTTTGTATTTTTCACAAAATATTTTTTAATTCAAACATTTTTAACAGATTATTTTGAAATTTGGTAGATTAGTATTATTAAAAATTTAACTAGCATGATCCAAGCTCAAAATCCAAAATGGCGGCCATTTTTAATTTTACCATTAACAAAGTAGTTAAGTTTAAAAATTTTAATTGACCGCCATTTTGAATTTTTAACTTGGATCATGCTAGTTATTTTTTACTAATAGTAGTCTACTAGTTTAAAACACATACCAAATTTGAAAAAAATCTGTTAAAAAATGTTTGAAATAAAAATATTTTGTGGAAAATACAAAATGGCGGATATCTGAGAAAATAAGTGTTTTATGCCATACCTCCATCGGAACATTTTTCTTCCTTTTAATGTACATAATCACTCACCGAAGTCCTGAAACTTTTTTCATGGACACCCTAAATAAAAATCTACCATTTTTACTTTAACTTTTTTTGTGACTAAAGCTATTTAAAATTGCATTTAACATTATTATATTTATAACATAGCATTACAAATTAACCATAACGTTTTAGGAGAAGATTTAAAAATTCCCAAACTCATTAGTAAGATATGGGAATTTGTTAATGTTTAGAGAAGTGTTATCAAGAGTCTCCACGCGGTGTTGGCTTAACCAGGTGAGTTGTTGGATTATTCTATCAGCTGTAGGTGTTAGGTAGCAGTTACCAGTAACTGGAACGTTATCAACCGTGTTTCTGGAACGGAACTGATCCGGTCGCAGTTTTATCCTCTTCCCATCTTCTACAGTTATGTCATTGACAATACGCGCTACTTATACCTAAACGTAACAACTAGTTTCCACGTTTCTTTTGTCTTTTCCTCTTTCACTTTATTGAAGTTTTTACTATTTCAGTGATTTTAATTTTCTTTGTTTTTTTCAAATTACTTTTTAAATTTAGTTTCGTTTCTGTTCGTTTTAATTTATGGTTAAATGCCTAATTTTAATATTCCACACAGCAGCAAACCTGCATACTCTTTCCTATGTTAATCTTTTGGAGAATAGGCAAATAACTATCATATTTATCGCAGGATATTGATAAAACTTGTAATATATCATCATTATTATTATTATATTATTGATTTGGAAATTCGCTGAGTACGCAGGTCTGCTGCGACGGGGGTATTTTTTTTCTTTTCCTCTCACATTTTACTAAAATGTTTACTATTTCAGTGATTATACTTTTTTGTTTAAAATTTATGTCGTTTCCGTTAGTTTAATTGTAGGTTTTAAAGCTGTGTAGAACTTTCTGCAAAATCGAAAAAGTTAAATTAAGAAACATTATTATAAAAACAACGTTTTATCAGGGGAGAAATGCGTCTTAGAGGAGAAGAGGGTATTATGGAGTAACATTTACACTTTTGTAATTAAATAATAAAATCTATTAAATAATGTAATTAAATTTTACTGATTATGTTGTACCGCTAAATGTTAGACTCTGCGGTGTGAAGCCAGCTGTTGGCGCCGTTGGACATCCTAAGCTATTACCATGATCAAAGGAGGGAACAGACATAATTACCCAAGTCAAGCAAATAGCAACGGCTGTAGCGAATTGCATTCCACCGATTATGCAAATGAAAGAGAGGTCGCCTTCGAACCCCAGGAACAAGTTCAAGTGAGCTGTAAACATTCCTTGCATGCCTCCATAAACAGCGGCTCTGTTTTATACATGGTGTTTCAAAATTCTACCAACCATTTTATGAATTGTTTCTTAATTATAATAGTATAAAATCGAAATATCACACTAAATACATTCTGGAAGTCCTCAGTTACTATTAGGCCACAATTTTGTTTTTTTAACTTTTTGCTCAGAACTTATTAAACGTTATTTTTTAATTTGGCATGCTTTTTAATAATTGAAATTATAACACTTGAGAAAAAAATTGCTTGCAAATTCAAAACGGTAGCCATTTAAAAATTTCAACCAAGAATATATTTAAAAGCGGTATTCTTACAAGATTTTACGATAATTTTTTTAGTTAACTTTAGAAAAACCTTTGTCTTAGGATTACTAAAAAAGTTATTATAATAAATGGTATCAGTGGACTAACACATACTTTCTCCCTTAAGTAAATTTAAAAAAGATATTCTGTAATAAAACCATCATGTTTTTCAAAGTTTATCTAAATATCATTTAATAATTTATTGTTTCGAAAATAATCATCCCATTTCTGAAAATAAAAACAAGAGAGACAAAGTTAAATTAATTGTTCGAATTGTATAGGGGGAAACCCCCCCTTTGATTTAACCTTACACTTTATACCAAGTTTCATGGAAAACGGTTGGAAAATAAGGAAGAAATTGATTTTTTAATATTCTCCATAAGAATAACAATGGGCGCTCTCAAACAACGTACTGCGTTTATCATGGACAGTAAATTGGACCTTTCTCCGAAACCGTTAGAAGTACACAAATAATTCAAAATACTTGAATCCACTTTTTTGGATTCAGGGGACGTCCACTCTCAACTCAAATTCGAAAATTTTGACGAAAACAATACTTTCTCCATATACTATGTATAAGGGGAGAAAGTAAAAATTGTACTATAAGAATACCAGTTTAATTCTTATTTGATAATTCAAATATCGTAAAATTTATAAAATTGAAACGTTCAACGGGTGTATTATTAAATACATTCCTTCACGATAATAGTCCATACATTTCTATTATGTGATGTTTATGAGAATTAATAAAAGTCGACGTTAGTTTTTAGATAGAAACTTGATTCTTTTCAATTTGAAATTTTTGACAGTGTTAGAAAGTATTGTTAATTAAGTATAAAAATTTAGAAAACATAAAACGTAACTTTGTATGCTATTTTGACAGTACTATACAATATTACATGTAAATATGTTGAAATACGGGAAGAAATTTGTGTTTTAACCATAAAACTATCATTGTCATATGGGTAAAACTGAACTTTTAAATTTATTTCATATTTTAATATTTTTAAGATAAACAATTCTTCCATTGATTGGTATCCAAGTTTTTTTTATTTTTTCCGATGTGTACGTAGCTGCGGATTGATATAAAATATAAATAAAATTCACACGAATATTTTAAAAAAGAAAGAAAAGAAAGGGCTGAGCTTTTCTACTCAGATAATGAAGACTTTGCTTATCATGTGCAATGGGTGTTTCCAAAAGCCAGGATTGGTCGTAAGTTTTATACGAAGCATATATGTTACAACGCACGCTCGCAGTTTACCGCTTTTGAAAGACAATAGGTCCTAAACATCTGCCCTGGTGACGCCGAAATTTATGGTTTTCAAACATAATGCAAATTCCCTGCTGAGTCCGCATTTTCTTATCTACTACTCACTACAAAGTTGTACTAACAGTGAATTCCATTGGGTTGGCTATGAAAATTATGTATGTATTTTTATATAATACTGTGTAATTGCTAAAAGTAATATATTTCAGATATTTAACGACATAATCTTCATTAGAAAATAACACAAAACTAAAAACAAATGTTTTCGAAGCTAAAATACGCCTCTACGTGTAAGGAAAAAAAGAACAAGATTTTTTTAAATACGAGATAGAAATATATACACGTTAGTTATCTATGTTCGGTTGGTAATACTGGACAATAAGTGAAAAAAACTTTGCAATAAACTAAGAGTAATTGTCTGCATTGATCACTATAGGATCAGATACCAGATCTTGTCGGTGGCAAAGTCCCTCAGAGACCGTTGTACGAGGTTGTCAAAGCGCGCTTTTATAGAGATGGCAAGCTGGAATGCGCAATCGGTAAACTGAAAATAGTCTCGTAAAAACGTAGTAAATCAACTATAAAACGATCCCTCACGGGATAACGCCACGTATTCCGTGAGAATACATATGGAAGGAAGGTTTAAGGCGAAAAAGTAAAATTTCACTATGAATATTTACTGAAATTCAAAGGCCTTAGATGACACTGGCTTACATTGCAAACTTATTAATTTCTCTTCAACGTAATTTAAGATTAACAACTCTAGTCGTGTTGAAATTATTTTTTTGTGAAGTCATCAGAACAGAGCGATTAGCTATGAATAGTTATTTCCTAAAGGGTTTACAATAACGGCCTCAACTCCAATATCTTCCATGAATGATCAAGCAAAATTAGAGCCCACACAGACTAAACTGTATAGTTAACCATTACGACGAACAGTTACGTCTTTAAATCAAAAAGGGACATATCATTTGACATATCCTCAAACATTTTAGGGCGCTGTATCCCTAAAAAAGACCTGTAATTTTATACCAAATTACCTATTTTGCAGCTTAAAATTACCTATAATTCCTTACAACTCGATCTACTCGTATTGGGAGCAATAGAAAATTCTTAAACTGAAGCATACGTCAAATTAGGTATCAAATTGAAGGGGGTTTTTAAATTTAAATACAACCTATGAAACCATATCTTAAAAGGTCAATCCAATACAAAATGGTCGTTTAAAGTCCATAACTTTCCAAACCATCGCCATTTTGTTTTGCATCCTTTTAAGGTCAAGTTTGCGGCGTTGGTTTTAATTCAACAATACCTTTAATTTGATATTGTGTACATATCAACCTGTGTTACCGCTATGATTTTCAACGTACTCCCTGGGCCTTCCCCCATAAAGTGATCATCATACAGGCAACTATTTGCAGCAGTGATTATTACAAGGAAATATATATCAAATGTTGCTGTAATATATCCATCCTAAACTTTAAAGGTTAAAGTCGTCCTTAGACTTAATTGTCACTATGTATTTCAGTATCAATATAAGTAGAAATAGCACATTTTTTAGCAAATCAAACAAAAATAAACAAAAACACATTTAATTAAAAACGATAAACTATTACTACACAACAGTATAAAAAGACCTATAAAATATAATAAATTAATTAATAGGAACCATTTGTGAACCGGTATTTAATATATACACAAAAATATGAATTACAACATGATTATCTGTTTAATACGAACCGGATATTTAGTTTTCCGAATCGATGTGTAAAGTTTATAGTGTAATTCATTAATGCAATTCAATGACACATGTTTGTGAATTTCCACTATGAAAATTACAAATATTGGGTAAAACAATCAATTTAATGCAATGCGTCAAAGAAAAATAAACAGTGGGAAAATGTTGGCAATTCTGCTCTGTATCATTAGAGCACAGATGGGAAGGCGGATAAGGAACAAAGGAACTGTTGTTTCCTGGGGTCAACGAAACACCGCGGGAAAAGTTTTGCTAATGCTGTGGCAAAACTGAGAAACTGGGTCACTTGATAACACTGGGCCATTGGGTAACAACTGAGATCTGGGACTTTTCATGTTTGACTTCGTAATTTCCTACTAATTACTTTTGAATTATGAGTCTCAGTTTTTGTTTATACTTTAATTTCCTTCTTTATTTCTTCTATATTCGTCTTATTATTCTTGGTAAATAATTTATTAAAATAACTTACTTTAATGAATTACATTGGCAGCAGGGTTTTTTGTAATTTAATTGATATATTTTTGGTCTGTTATTGTTAATTGTTCCTATTGCAGTTGTTATCTAATGATTATTTATTGTGTTGCTACTTGTTTTTCTCTTTGTTGTAAATGCTAAGTCTTCATTTTGATACTGAAAAAGAAGATAAATACTATTATTAATTGAATTCGCTTAGTTTTAGGGTTTAATACTTTTGATATTCTTGCATATTATGTCTGCTAAATTTATTTGTTCTTCTTTTTATTTTTTTATGTCTTTATGCCACGTTAAATTATAACATTAATGTAATGATGTAATGTATTAATCATAATGGGTGTTACGTAATTATATTAATTTTAAATGTTAATATTGTATTAAGTTATTTTCTGTTCCACTGTAACTGGAATATGCCGTTGATATGTATAAATAAATAAAATCTTGCCAAAAATTATTTCAATATCAATTAGAATTATATACACCAAAGGGCCATAGTGAAATATTGATGAAAAAATAATTATTAACTACTTTTACACTTAAAATGCTATTTGACAGTATACACAGCTGTTTCGAGGTACTATTTAATATGTATCTTAGTCAGTATATCTTAGTGATAAAAATTAAAATTTAATGAAAACTCGTACCGTGATCAAATTAGAATACTTTTGTTGTAAAAAATCAACTACGAAATTTATTCAACATAAACTTTAACCAGTAGTAAATAAACAGTTATTTTTTCTAATAATTTGACGACTTTTAATATATTAAAAATTAAATAAATTGTTGGATTCACCTTTTCGATAAGAATTCACTTAAAACATTATTTATAAAACAAGTTTTTCCTATCATCATGTTATAATCGGTGAAAAGTCCTTATCATCAAACTGGTTTTGGCCACTCAATATTATATTTAGAATATTTATATGATCCAGATGCGAAATGCCTCTTCGATCAAGTGATTCCAAGCATTTATTAAACCTGTAATTGTTTTTATTTTGTCAAAGTCGTAGAACATCGATTCATTAATCCTTTAAAACAGCTAATAGACTTCCTAGGGTAACGGACAATGAAAAATTTTGTTGGCTGGTATTAAAGTAGTCGAGATCACTATCTTGTAAAAGTGTACATCACTCACATGGTAGGTGGTAATAAATAATGTCATCACTTCCATCTCAGTGGACAACGCATTTCCAATAACATTACAAGAGTGACTATCTCCTTCAGATTTAGAGCTTGTCGTGAAAGCGAAAAGGGAGAGAGGAGAAGACATATGGGTCCATCAAGAGCACATTATTGCCGACTCTGTGGTAGATCAAACCTGAATCAATTTAGGTGGGTGATGAATTTTGCTCGAAAGAGAAGAGACTCGGGTCAGGCGATAGGATATCAATCTGGAGAGAAAGCGGGGGCGTGACTGGAAGGCACGGCGTTTGATGAGGGGAAGGAGAGGAGAGTGAAGAAGTGAAGAAGGTCGTGGGAGATAAACCTCGACATTCATCCGATTCGCATTAGGATGGCAGAATACACTCCAAGATCTATGATGTTTAGACGGCTCATTGAGGGTACTTTTAGACCAGACATCTCTATCAGATTTTTTTACTTCTAGAGTAATTTTGCAAGGAATTAATTGCAAACGTTTTAAGAGTCTGCATCAGTGATAGCCATCTTGGATTTTAGTTCCGTAAGAGCAATGTTAAATTCTGGCGCCTATATCTCCTTGAACTATTGTCATAAATTAACGGAAGAGGTGTAAAATTAAAGGTATTACCGTCCTCCAGGGCACCACCTAACATAAATTCTTTAATTCGCTTTCAATAAAAAAATAATAATGATTTATTTTGTAAAATATTCCTGTTTTTTCCTGTATTTTTGTTTTTATATCAAGTTAAATTTTTGAACATTAAAAGGTCATGCCCTTGAGCCACATCTCATCAATGTACTTCCAAAGTTTTACATCGATACTTTGATAATTAACGCCACTACAGACGCCAAAGTGAAGGTATGTTCCGCCAGAATTTAACATTGCTCTTACGGGACTAAAATTCAAGATGGCTACCACTGATGCAGACTCTTAAGTTGAAGGGGATTCTATCTACTCAAATTGAAATGTACACTACTGACTTTGGATCGCACTTTTGGAGTTTTGAACTGGATTCTAAGACGCTAGTTTGAAGATGGATTTGAATTTTGACCGACCATTCAGTGTGACACGTTGCAATGGTTGAAGAAGAATTATTTAAAAATAATTTACATCAGATGGGATAGATAGTGGGTTATAGTAAAAATTATTATCCATTGAATATAAAGAATGAATAATTGTTTGGGGAATCAATTCCTATCACCGTGAGTAGAGATAATATTCTTAAAATAACGTAAAACAGGAAGCAGGATATATCACTATTACTTGAGGGAGACTGGTATATAAAAGACAGGTCTTTAAAAACGCGACAACCTTGGGCAACAAAATCACCGTATTCTGTCTGAGGCGTGGTCCAGTTAATGACGTACTCAATCTAGTTCCGGTTGTAACGTCAAGTTCGGTGGCAATAATCTCTCATAGTTAATTGTTGAAGTATAGCTCCGTATCCTGAAAACGTACTTATAAGTGACGAGTTATTTACACTTCTCAGATGAGTTTAAAGAAATTATATCAATAGAGAAGGATTTTAAGAGGGTGGCAGCCTAGTTTACCTATCTTTTGCACGACACTACATATCAGGGGGCTTATCAAGTATAGGGGGAGAAATCACTATTTAATTTAAAATTCTCAATATTACAATGAATATAGTTAAGACTAAAATGAACAAACGAAAAAAATATAAAAATGCAAAGTTAAGACTCCGAGACTTGTGAATGGTTTACAATGAGTTCTATTAACTCACTCAGATATTATTACAGATTATACGTAGTTTTGCTTTCTTTTGAATTAAAAAATATTGTGAGTATGTGAGCTAGAACACCATAATTAAATACAGTACATTAGCAAACTTTGGATTTTAGAAAAATATACTTTTAGAAGCACTTCTGAATTTACAGAAAATTTTAATCTTCTTAACAAAAACATGCCTTTAGCTAGTTTTTTACTAACATTTTCAACATGGGATTGCCAGTTAAGCTTTGGATCAAGAAAAATACCTAAACATCTTAAAGGTGCATTTCCTACTTCATTAAAAGAATTTCTATTGTAAGAGAAAATATCAGATATTTTATCCATGTTAAAATACAAGTTACTCAAAATCAAACTCATTATCAAATAGCTTTATTAAAGTCTCTGACACGAAGCAAGTGTATAGTTGGGTGGAGCTAAGGCATCGAACTAGTTCAATTCTTGCCAGTGCAGGTACGTGACAGCAGGTTGAATGAGTGACCGGGTCAGTGTCTCAGTGAGTGACGTCCTGTAACTGTACCTCACACTCACACACTCACACGCTCACGCACACACGCGCGTTTGCTTAACTGTTCTGTTCCGGCGGCCGAGGCGTCCCACAAGGGCGTACGTTGTCACCATTGTTCTTCCTTTTAACGGCTCCCGGTTCTTTGCATTACCGACGATACAGCGTCGTGCCCAAGTATTTGTGCCGCTGTTTGTCAGTCAGTAGGCTAGGCCGACACCGA
Source organism: Nephotettix cincticeps (assembly GCA_023375725.1). NCBI lineage: Eukaryota > Metazoa > Arthropoda > Insecta > Hemiptera > Cicadellidae > Nephotettix > Nephotettix cincticeps. Next base: position 52,108,706 of record CM041784.1, read on the forward strand.
TTGTCGGTTCCGTGGCGGACGACCAACTATTTTGCACCGCCTTGTGGAATGTTAATTTTTAAACGGTACTGAGAGTTGTGTTCCTGAATTGTTTAAGTGTATTTTTGGATTTGGTTCCTTCGATGAAATCAAACAATTTTCACAAATACAAACAACCTGTATGATTGTACGTACACTTAATTACATATTTTTACTAATAAATGAAAACCTAATATCTCAAGAACGACTTACAATTTTTGTTAATTTTTTAATTTTTTCTTTTTGATTAAACCACCATTTAAAAATTAATATTGTCCTTTTCGGTTTAAATTTTACATATGCTTTACCTACGTTTTATATTTATTACTAGCCTCACAAAATGTAACGTATTGAGAGCTATAAACATAACTGTAGATAGATTAGATTAGATTATTGAAATGGCAACCTACCCAGGTAGGCCAAGTATGAATGAGTGTAGTAGATTGTGTATAGATTGTGGCGCGATCTTGTGGTCTTGTTACTGACTAAGGCTGACATGTTCCTTAGACAAGACTGTTAATTAATAGCCCAGTTTAACGTGGAATCCGAACCACGGTCTCTGAATTACGAATTGGTCTAATTATGAGGGTGATCTTTGCGGATTAATGTAGTATTCAATAGTGCGGACGTTAATCCACACAAGAGGACACACCACCCACCGACCATCGCTCACAACTATCCAAAATTCGTGACCTCCAAGTAGCTGGATTACAGGACGTCGCCACCGTCCCAGTCTTCTAAGATAACATATCTTAGCAATAAAATTATCCATGCCAGATTCCAGCCTTCACTGAAAGTTCTTCGTGACAAAGAATTGTAAAAACCGAGAAAGTGACCCCGAAGTTTACTATGGGTTCAGGGGCATAGTCTATTATACTCCGAAGGTAATTGTTGTGGTTTGTAATTATTTCAGTCTCCCCAGTGTAGCACTAAGCTAAAATAATAAACATACTAATGAACTCTGCAATTGAGGTAGAATTCCATACGTAATATAGACCTACGAATATAGGTCCACGTTTTTTAAACTACCAAGGAACGTGGTCGTAGATGTTGAGGGTAAGGATTAAATTAGACTCCAAATTATAATCCACCTAAGAATGTTCAATCTTATGTGATATTTTATATTCAGAATTCTTGGTTCCTTTTTTTAATACACACGCCAGTGGATTTTGGGAAAGTATTCCTTTTAGTTCAGACACAGGTGGCATCATGGGATTATATCCATTGTACTATTGTGCTGAATTAAAAATACTAAACCACTTGGCTAGTAAGTTATTAAACATTTACAAAACATCAAAATTATTTTGTACTAAAACTTTCAAAATAATTCACAATTGGAAACTTTGAAAATATAAAACGTTTCCTTAGCAATTTGTTAAATTTCTCTGAATGGGTTCGTGTCACAACTTTTCCAAATCTAACAATTTTGAGATTTAGGAACCGTATAGAACTTTCGATCGTAGCAATAACCATAATCAGAGACCCGCGATGTTTAGGGCCTATTATCCGATCATAGGCGGTGAGGTTGGCAGCATTTCTCCATCACGCAGAGAGGATCTCTGTTTAGTAGGGAAAGTGGCCGTTTCCACTAGGCTACAATTATCAACCCCATTAAAGGGTCCCCAAGTCATCCGATACGAATGCCAAAAACACTTCTCTCTCAAATACCAGAAATCATGTCCGTGTCCCTAAATAAGCGGGATCGTGAATGGTAATAATTTGACCGCTTGAAATGGATGTTAGTGGTATTGATACAATACATTTTAAATACATATTCCTTTGTATCATCTTACCTAATGATATCTAAAGTGGCCTTAATAAAATTCGTGCGATCGTGAATAGTTAACTAAATACTTCCAAAATTTTTGTCAATTATTCATTCTGCAAATCTCGAGAATGCATAGTTTCTTATTTATAGTACCATTTTCATAATTTAGTTCCAACCTAAGCGAGTAAAAAGTTAATCTTTTATACAAATCCATTTCATTAGTTTATAAATCATATTGAACCCTGGAGGCCGAAGAGGCATATTTTGCAGAATACTGGGAAAATTCTCCATCATTAAGAAATAACTTAGTTCACAACTTTAATTTTAAACTCACAAGCTACACATAATTTTACAGCTGAAATCAAAAATATCCCCATCGTCCTTATCACCGTTTGACAACTCAGCTTGATTCATACGAACAGTCTAAATGATCACTCATTTTCACATTTACTACACTAAAATTACAAATAAATAGGGACTATAAAATCATAATTCTAAAAAACTTCTAATAGAACTAAAAATGACACCGGCAAAAACAACGCAGACGACTCGCCTCAACTAACCTCAAGTCAGCTGACATTGTGCAACTGTGCAGTACTTAATAATAGTATTACTATTTCACAGCTGATCAAAATTCCCAAATTACCTATTTTATGAAAGAGAATATATTGAAGAGCATTTTAATACTATAAAATATATAATATCAGAAAAATGCCATATGGATTTGAGATGCGTAGCCCAATTTATTCTCGGGATTCGTTCACAACGGAGATTGCACTGTCCTGAGCTGTACTGTGCAAATGCTATACTGTACTGGGCATAGTGTGCAATGTGTTAAGCAATTGGGACATTTACATCAATGTCATAGACCCGAGAACGTATCATCCGTGAGATGGAGTGACGAGTTCTGAGGCAATCGAATGAAAAGGAAAGTGAGTGAGCGTGATGGCGGATCACCCATTCATCCATATGGACCAAGCCGGGAGTGTCCCATTGTTCTCGACACCAGGCTTCGTGCGTCTTGCGTCACCGTGACGGGACACATAAACAATAACACCGTCACATTAACTAGGGGCTTTCCACCGGGAGAAAACGCTAGAGAAACGGACGGAATCGTCCTGGAATGCGGGTGCAGGAATGCCATTTTGATGTCACATGTGATGAAATTCCTTTGGAGTACCCCAGGGGTCCATGGGCGGGTTCGGATTTAATATATTTACGGAAGTTTCTTTCAACATATTGTTGTAATAATCCTAATTAGTATAGAAATTATTGGTAGTGAAACTTCAGACACCAGTTTCAGTAAATATTCTCTGAAATATCATCTCTGAATCACACACACGAACACGAAATTTTTCGAATCTCATGAATTAGAACACGATCTAAATCTATGTAAATGAAATTAGAACTTTGTGCCTGGACTTCGCTTAGAATTAGCAATTTATGAATAAGACAATTTATGTACAATACCATTTGCAATATAAAAAAATATTTTTGGTTTTTAAGTTTCATACCTAAATGTGAGTACCTTTCTATTTGTGTTCGTCTTCTTCGTGAAAATGAAAGCACCCACTATTGTGAAACCTTTTTTTACTGTTCTATATATTTTGGAGAAGTTTTTACATTAATCTAACCCATGAGCTATTAGAATAAAGTAGTTAGCGCTGAAAACCTCAAAAGAATACGGAGAGTTAGGATAAATTTTGAGGGAACTTCAACTTCCTTTAAGTTCTGTAGATCTACTAACTATATTTTATCAATATATGAATAATTATGATTAATTTTTTCGTACTAGGCATCACATCTGTCCAATCTCATTCCAGAAATTGATTGATAACAATCGTTTTGCGCATTCTTTATAAAATTCAGATGTATCCTGAACACCAGAAGAAAGAATTTTGTGGTATACTATTCCACTTTAAGTATTTCGCACGTTCAAGGAACTCAATAAATAAATCAAAACCGTTAACTTAAGTCAAAAAGGCTTCTTTAACTGTATTTGTAGTAATGAGATGACCTGTATTTTAATCAAGATCACTTGCTAATTACATGCTGAATTCACTTTGATCTTGTCAGACAAGGGCAGAGTGGTACCAAGCATCTAGAGCGATCCTGGACACCGTGCCGGCCTAATTGCCAATTACACCTGTACATTTGAAGATTTTGAACAAATGAAGTAAAAGAATATCAGTTAATTTATTTTTCAAGCTGATTTAGCTTTTTATGTTGAACAAGAGTTCTTCCAACAGTAAAAGAATATCAGTTAATTTATTTTTCAAGCTGATTTAGCTTTTTATGTTGAACAAGAGTTCTTCCAACAGTAAAAGAATATCAGTTAATTTATTTTTCAAGCTGATGTAGCCTTTTAAAAACAAGAACCGTTCAAAACGATTCATTTAAGAATAGCAATTATAAACAAAGTACTGACAATATATAGAGTCATTAATGTTTGTTCTTTTCATATCGGGTGAAATTCTGCACAAATGATGTGAAATAAATATTTACTCTGGATTTCAATTAGTCCTACCTTAGAGGTGCAAATTTTAATTAAGATGTATAATATAAAATATTAGGTGTATTTATTTTAAGTTGGAGAAACTGTATTCTAACATAATCATTCTTCGAATAAATTGACTTCGTAAATATAATTTAAATTATTTTTTTGCAACGGATCCACTCTAAGCAGTGTAAACCAAGTTTGAAATTGTGAAATTATAAGCAATTAAGCTTAAATAATTTTACCATCGAAGGAAAATCTAGAGTGGCTATATCTAAAGAAACAAGTTATTGGACAAGTTATCTCTTGCTAATAAATCTTTCAGCGTATATAATTCGCGTATGTCAGTGAATTATGGCCAGTTTAATTAAGCGAAGCTGCATTCAGCTAATTCACTTCCGGTTCCCCTTCCTCAAACTTTCCTAACCTTGGCCAATCCAGAATAAGCCTACATACCAAGATAGCCTTTGGTACATTAAGACAACTATTATGTAAAATAGTTTAAAATTATGAAATACCCCCGGCGTAGTAGACCTGCGTACTCAATAGTTCCCAAATCAACAATATGACAGTAGTCATACATGACTATATTCTCCATAAGATTAACACGGGAAAGAGTATGCCAGGTTTGCCGTTGTGGGGAACATTGAAAGTATTGATTTTTGCCAAAAAAGATTTATTTTTACAATATACCAAGTTTTATCAATATCATGTCCGTAACAACAAGTTTTCCTATTCTATATATAATCTAGGTTAGCTGCCATGATAACAACTAACTATCATTTTAAGCATAAATGGGTGGATCTCAACTACATGAAGTTAAATACCTAGTTTTAAGTTTCAAAGTGAAATATTAATTTTTCCTTATCCTCCATAAGATAAATATTGGAGCCCTAAAATACAACGTTCTGTGTTTAGTTTTTTTAATATCTCGGTAGCCATTGGAGATAAAGCAAAACTTAAAAAATACTAAAGTAACACTTCTATTTAGCACTTTAGTACTTTAAAGTACTAAATTATGTAGTTATCTTCTCTATGGGAAATTCGCAAAATGTATTAGATAAAACCATATAACAAGATTCCATGTTTTAGTCCTAATATTTTTAACTACTATATAAAAGGAAAGGCTACCCAATATAATTAGACTACCAAGGGGTAGTATAATTTACTTAATATGATGAGGATAATAGTTTACATGTTATCGAAACAAATTATTAGGTCTTAACAATTATCGTAATAATGTGTTATGCTTTATTTTTTATACTGTTGTATTGTAATAGGCTAATAATATTGTAAAATATTGTGTCAAAGAGCAGGGTTGTAATTATGTTGTGTAATTATAACGTAAAAATCTTTTGAAAAAAATTGCATATACTGAAATTTCAACCTGTGCTTAATCTGGTAATAATGTACAACGTAATGTAATACTGTATCTGAGAAAATAGACGCTCTACATATATTCAAGAAACACACAAGTGAAATAAAAGTATATTTAAGAGGAGCAAAAAAGGAAAAAGGTTTATTTTTCAAAAAAATATTTATTTTGTTTACTTTTGTAGTATTTAATCTATGGTATGTTATCCAAAAATAATTAAAAAAAGATAATTTAAGTAGTCATGTGCCATTATTTCGCCTACCACATGTATAAAATCGGTGATTTAGCAAAAGGTTCCTTTTTTTATTCAAATGTACATTTATCTCTGAAACTACTGCAGCTACAAGTCTAATTTTTTTACATATAATATAGATATAAATAATCAGGCCTATTTTTATATAACTGTATATCCATTAGGGTGGCCATAAGTATTTTTTACTATAGTAAAATTGAAAATGTTTTATAGTACAAATGTGTCTGGTTGCCAGTAAAGATATGCTAAAAAAGAACCTAAAAATATTAAGGCTGTAGGCCTAACAGTTTATGAAAAAATGTACCTTAATTTGTGTAATTTAATATTGGAGGTATAGGCCTTTTCCGCTTCACTTGTTTAAGTTTTTTAGGTTTTTAATAACTCTCAACATTCATGCAAAAAAGCTTAAAAGTAGGTTTCAAGTTGAATCACAAGGTAGGAATTTTGTTTTTCCAACTAACAGCCGGAGATGGCACTTTCATCCAATTTGACCTTTGGAACCCTAACCTTGACTCATTATCAGAGGGCGCAGTCCAAGGCCGATGGAAAGTGAGTGCCGTGTGACCGTTGAATCGTGAGGGAAAACTGTGTCCCTGTGCTTTGCGGCGAGATAAGTCGGTAAAAGCTGATGGTGGACGTGCTCGAATCGACTGGTAAAATGTGTCACCTCTTTGGTACAAGCACAATTAGAACGCTGTAAGAACTTTCGGAATAACGGTTTATCCACACCGTAACCACTACAGATGATGATTTGGTTGAGTCAGGACAGTTTGGGAAATTTATGGGCCTTTTCATTGATCTAAAGTAATCTTAAGTATGCTTCAAACAAACATAGGGAATTATGAGCTAAGCACCTTAGCTTACCCAAAAATAGAATTAAAAAACATTGAAAAGTAGTAATTCTGTGTAAGTAATACTGTAACGACAATCGATTGATCTCTAATTTCCAAAATATACATTGTTATTAAAGTCGGGAACAAAATCGAGGGGTGATAGTACTCTTCAAATATAAAAAAAAGTGTAATCCCCTTATGTCCCGAAGAGCAATGTTAAATTCTGGCGCCTCTATCTCCTTGACCTATTGTCATAAATTAACGGAAGAGGTGTCAAATTAAAAGTATTACAGTCCTCCAGGGCACCACCTTACAGAACAGAACTTCTTATTTTCGCTCTCAATAAAAAAAAAAGATTTATTTTGTGAAATATTCCTGTTTTTTCCTGTATTTTTGTTTTCATATCAAGTTCAATTTTTGAACATATTAAAAGGTCATGCCCTTGAGCCACAGCTCATCAATGTACTTCCAAAGTTTTTACATTGATACTTTGATAATTAACGCCACTACAGACGCCAAAGTGAAGGTATGTTCCTCCAGAATTTAACATTGCTCTTACGGGACTAAAATCCAAGTTGAGAATGCTCAGGTTGACACCCCAGTGCTTCCAAAAACATAGAGGAAGATACACATCCGACCACCGAGCAAGAGTTGAGTGGTGCACAGAATGCACATCGATCATCAACCGAGAACACTCATTGTCTAATATAATTTCTTTATCAATAAATGAGAGGGCAATAAAAGCAAGAGCAGGATTGATAGATTTAAATTTTAAACCTTGGATAACTGGAAAAAATTATAACTGTTCATTATGTAATTTAAATGTTAGAGAAGATGTGTTTCATTTCGTATCAATATGTCCTATTTTAACCAGTAAGAAGAAGGATATTTGGAAAAAGCTCTCTTAATGAAACAGAATTTTATGAATTTTTAAACGGAAATTATATGAAAGAGGCCTGGATATATCGGCAATGTTTTATTAGGGAATTTAATTATTCAATGTTGCCAATCTAATAAGTATGACGCAACTTAACTTCTGCCAATCAAAAATTATAATCTATATTGTATTATTAATGTATATAAAAAATAGTTACGGTGTAATTAAATTTTACATAATTCAAGTTTTTTTCTTTTGCTTTTCTTTTTAATTTTAAATGTATGATTTTGATATAATTCTTGTTATCTGTTGATTGGCAAACGGTTTTTATTGGGTTATTGATAGCTAATAAATAGTTAGGTAGTTAGTTATTCGTTCAATTTTATGTTACCAATTTTATTTACTTATCGTCAATTTTATTTACCATCAGTGCCAGCCAACCGACGGTCTCAGTGACCAGTGTTAAAAAGTGCTGTAGAAAAATATTGTCCATCATTATTATGACTTTTTAGTTAAATAATTAGTGATAAAAAGTGTCAACAAATATTGTTTTTCATTTAATAAAGCACGTTTTTTCTTTCTTTCTTCTTTCTTAAAATGAGAGGGCATTTTCAAAGGTTGAGCATTTTCAATCTACCAACTAACACAACGTTGGTTTCCAAACATACCCATATAGATTATTGTGCCCTGTAGTTTACAGTCCTCGCGTAGCCAATATGACGTAATTATCTCACACTTGCGAAATGCTGGCTTTAGAACATTAACCTATATTACACTGTAGGCCCTAAGCTGCGGAGTTACCCAAGTGTGTTTATACGGAGCCTAAATTAGTTCAAGCTGTTACTAAAATATTTTCATCTATATTAAAAATGTATTTCAAACTTTTTTGATAATCATCATTTTGTAAGTCCTAAACTCGGACTAAAGTCCTAAATAAATTTGAGTTAATAATTTAGGGTACTATTAAAGCAATGATAACTTTTAAGTTCAATACGGTATCGAATTATTCTAAATTCTATTACAACTATTCTATTTACATGTTTAACTAGATAAAATATTAATACTGTAGTTATAAATACATAAATATCATTGTATCTAGGATATACATGTGTTATATGTAAATATGTATTATTATAAATTAATAATGTGCTAAATATTGTCGTCTTATTTTCCAATTTCGACATTATTCAGCTTGTTATTTTATTTTCGGGAAACAAGCTTGTATTTTAAAATGTGGTGCTCTAAAAATAAGTAAATCAAATAGCTATCGTAAAAATACATTTTAGTTCGTTTATATAATGTGTATTTTTATGATCAGTATATAAGAAGTTTAATAACTTTTCATGTTCATAGAAATTGACATAATGGAACTTTCTTCAAGTCATTTCAACCGGTTCAGATTCATTTTCGGTTAATGGTGTTGACCACCATTTACGTCTCTCAGTATCGTCCAGTATTGTCCACAACAAGAACTGTAATACTGTAACAGTATGTACCTAGTGCACACATAAGTCATAAAAACAACATGTTCGGTAGCATGGTACTGGTTTTAAGTTTTTGTTACTGCTTTAAACATTTTTGTTTTCAGCTTCACACCGGGTTAGACCGAATTATGTACTAATCGTGTTATGTTTTAGGTTCTAGCTCGCTTGAGAACGGGATCAGAGTCTAGATCCCGAAACGTCGTGAAACTTTATTTACTTAAAATCGTGATGGAAAATAAAAATCTAAAACATAAATCCACCATCACAGATACCGAATTGCAAACAAAAAATCTCAGAATTATTCACGAATACACTATGATCATTGAATAGTGGACTTGAAAACTCTCTTGCAAAATTAATGAAGAAAATCGTGCTCTTTCTACTTTAAACTTCCAATGGAATTCAATAAGTCCGAAGAGGGCTTCAAATACCCTCTAGAACCTCTCTCGTGAAATAAGATATGTGTGATGAGACCTACTATAAATCATGAGAGTAACCTAAAAACAATTTTGGTTTGAATTTTATTAAAGAATCTGTTGACTACCCAAATGAAAGCCATTTTCTGTTTTATAAGTTTTTTCACCCTTGTAAATTCCTGAACGGGTTAGCTTTGTTTTTATAAAATTTTATGCAATGAATTTATTATTTTTTCCTAATGTTTTGCCCTAATTACGAAATATTTTTAGTCATATAGTTACTTTTAGCTTAGACGTAAAATGTAGACGGTCTATAAATTTGTAAAGACTGAAATCGGATTATCATACATTATCGTACATCCTTCCAGTGTGGTTGTAATAAATACCTCGGCCTGTACTGAAGCGACACTAACGTAATCTAGGTTGAATGTACATATTATCAGAATTCAATCATTATCCATCAGTCTATGATATTACATCTACAATGGATGAAACCGTGTTCTGAACCGTGATCCACTTCCTATCTATCCGCATACTAATCTCCATTCAAATCAATCTAATTTTCATACAACTAGCTTCAGTAACTTTGGCAAACGATTGTATAATATATTACCTTGTCATATAGAATGTCTTGATTAATGATTAGAATTATCTGATTAATTTTAAAATTAGAATTATGAACATGTTACGTGATTGTTATGATAATCAAGCTAAGGGTTTTATAGAGTTCTAGCTGACCCGGCAAACTTCGTAACGCGTGACAGTAAATACTTGTTAACTTTAAGATTGGCCATGTTCTGAAGTCGAATAGCATTACGGCCTAATTGTGAAGGGTTATATATTCTGGGTCGTAGTGAATAACAATACAGAAACGATAAGACATATTAATAACATTCCTATAAAACAAATAAATGAGTGGATTAATTCACAATTTTCAAATCCAATCCAAACTCGAACCAAAGCTAACTGTAAAACGGCTTTTATAGGAAAGATATACAACAGCTGATTATTATAATATATGTAATAATAAGTTAAACGTATAAAAAATTGTAATTATTTTTTACAATAATTTTATATTTTTTTATTGAATAGTAAAGCATATTGCTAATGGAAAGTAAACCAATCAGCTGTAGCTAATAAATCAAATGTTTTCATTGTAGAAAATTTGTAAACAAACTTACTCTCCATAAGGTTAACATTAGAAGTTTAATGCCATAAAATGGAAACTTATGAGGTTTTCGAAAATATTTTTTCACTAAAACCTTCTCGGACACATATAGAGCAACTTCCTAAAATTTCATGGCGATCGGATGGGTAGTTTGGCAACGCATAACGGATATACATACATACACACATACATGCAATTTTATGTATAGAGATGTGATGGATGTTAGAGTTAGGCCAATTGTGTTAATTTAGGATTCTAATTTTTGACGTTGTTACACTATAAATATGTTGATGGCAATAATATATTTGATTTGACTGAATAACGACTGTATGAACCTTAAAATGGCAATGCGCGTTTTTGTATTTGTAATTTAACTTATTTTCCAACGTCTTCACCAATCCAGGCACGAGACGAGACCAATATAAATCAAATTTAAGCGTGAAAGTAAAAAATGACAATGACTAACTATTCGGCAGACGAAGTAGGAAATCTGCGGTATTCACCGTGTTAAATTAGATGTGATAATTTAGCGAACAAGATCCACTTCCTGAGCGGAATTGTCTAACAAGGACCGACAAAAACGGTACAGACAGACGGAGAGTCGGACGTGTGAAAGTCGGAGCAGGAAGCTGCTGCTACCAAGGTGGACGTGCATTTGCATGTCTCCCAGCCTTGGAGAGCAGGAACTCAGCAGAAGTGAAGGAAGTGGACTGGACGTGGACACGTCACAAATTAAATGTTCTCCATGGAGTATTTGAGAAAATATTGGAGCAAGACTTGAGAACACAAATGATCGTTGTCCATTCTAATTTTGGCTCTAACAGTAACCATTAATTTTTAGATTAACTTTTGATAAGAATACTATATAGAAAACTACTTTCTGCTAAGTCTCCCCAGCTAGTCAGGATCAGAATATATAATTACACGGAATACATACAAGAAAGAGATAACACAATACTACAATAATAAGAACCAAAAAATTTGGGTACAACTCTACATTTTGGCTCAGTCCGAAAGCGAATTTCTTAACTGAGTAAGGACACGTCTCAAGCAACATATGTTTTATCTATAATATTATAAAGAAGAGGTGGTTTCTGTATGTTTGTGGGTTTGTGTGTTTGTGGGTTTGTGGGTTTGTTGTGGCAAGTGAACGCAAAAAATACTGAACCAAACAGTTTGAAATTTTACACAAAGACAGATCTTAAACTCATGCAACACATAGGCATACTCATTTCCTTAAAATCCTCTCGGGCTACGCCCTGTGAACGTCCTAAGTTTCAATGTTTACAGTTTTAGAAAATGAAAACATAAAATTATTTGAATGTCAACAGCTGTGAACACTAAAATTTGACAGTTCGAGAAGCAGAAGACATGGTTGCTATAAATATCCTGGGATTCAATGTTTACAGTTTTTAATGTCAATATCCGTTTACTTTACATTTTGACAGTTCGGGAAAAGAAATAAAGTTAGTTTTTACACATAAACTGCTGGATCGAAATTAGTGAATTATTAGTTCGAAATAGTGGAATGGTAGATTTTTAATTTTCTCCCAATGCCTGCCTCTATTACGTTAATGCTTATCCTCTCCCAATATTTGACATATGTTACTTTGTCATGTTTAGATATATACTTAGACACGTGTTTTGTCATTTTGTAAACAATAAAGAATTAATTATCAATAACTTGAATGTATCTGTAGAGCCTACACCTCTCAGCCTTTTTTACCCGTGCGAAGAACGGGTACTTTGGCTAGTTTTTCATAAAAGAACTTTGGGGTTTGGAATTTGTTTCAAACATAAAGGGAACGCATTATACAACCGCTGCGAAGATTGGTGGACAGTATAGATGAACAGGACCTAGTTCACAAAAGTACAGTATGATGCAATCTCAAATATTATATAAAAATGGATTAAGAACCTGTTCTCTGTAAAGTAAAGTTGTGCAACTAAATTGTTTGTTGCATTTTTGGCTTTGAAACTCTCGACCTAGTTGTACCCTTTCTTCATTGTTTTTCAAATTTAATTGTTGTCTACACATTTAATAATTATGAAACTAAGTTGTTTCTGTCATTTTGAGTGTTTAAGCAGAACCCTTTTGTTGAGTACATTTAGTTAGTTCTTGGTTATAGAATATTCTGAACTGTTTATAACTCTAGGTAAAAGGTATGGTTGTTTGTTACAATTTTTTATTTTGACAGAAAATAGATACTTTGAACCATAATTTCTTTATTCAATGTTCCAGAGGCTATCCGCAGTGAAAATTAAATATTAAAAATGAAGTTGCAAAAATCCTTAACTGTAAAATACAATCCAAACTGTATTCATAGAAAATCTATAACCACATGCTACAGAGACAGAAAATATATTAAGTAAATTTGCATTCGTAAAGATGAATTCACTGTCAAAGTACTACATTATTCTAACAGTGTCAGTCAACAAGCGTGAAAAGAAATTGAACGCTTGTCTTTCCAAAAGTAGTCAATTAAATTTTTTCATTTGTGGTCAAGCTATTTAGTTGTAGTCATCCCAACAATTTAAGTAGCTAACAATAAGATACTTGAAGCCCATAAAAGCCAATAAGGTAAGAGTTTACTTTCCCGTTTTCTAGAGTTGCGAAAACAGTCGTAGAAGGTGAAACGCCTGTACACTGTTTTCTCCGCTACCATTCAAGGATTTGCTGTGAAGGATCTAGAGCTTTATAGGTGCTCATCACTGACCACTGATTCTTCAGGAAAAGAAGTACAGTAAATCCTCAAGGTTGAAACGACGCTCAGTCGTTCTTGTAAATTACTGAGCAACTATTTTTATTATGTAATAATCGGCGAGGATCCTTTCCGTTATACGTAAGGTGTCCAATATAGATTCCAGACAAACCGTTGGTCCTAAAATTATTTCCCATTAAACCAACACCAAGGAATAACGTAAAAATATTTTTTACATGGATATGTCTTAGCTCTGGGGGTGGGGGTTGTTGACGATTTTTAAGATGGAAACCATGTAACAGGTTTCCATAGAAACTACCAAAGATATTGTATTGAATTTTTAATATAAAAGAATATGAACAGCTGTTTAGATGAACTGAAACCATTCCCTTTAGACATATCCATGATCTAACTTATTTCCCACAGGGAAATAAATACAAACATTTTTTAAATACAGAGTGTTCCAGAACATTAGGGACACTAGTTCGAATCTCAGAAATATAAAACACAAACATATATCATGTTATGCATCGTATCAAAGCTCTTGATAATACAAAAGTTTTGGCGCAATCGGATTTTGAATGTCTCGATTCGTTTCAAAATGGCGGCCCTTACAGTGAATACGAAAATCCAATTTTTTTGAAAACCCTGTATTTTTCTTTAAAGTGCAGATTACACTACTCACTACTCTGATTAAACAATTGCATTCCTTATGAGCTAAGCATTATTCTGATATGCAACACCACAATACTATCTCAAAAACAAACATTTTCAAAAAAGTTTTTGAAAATATATACATAGCCAAAACTCAAAAATTTCAAATATTATCATATGTCAAATAGCACTTAATTTTAAAGGTATTGCAAATCTAAACAACTTACAAATTCAAACTTTATCCATTTCTATTTTAGTTTTAGAATTTAACAAAAAACTGATTCTCCTATAAAAAAATGCATGTGGACTTAATTTTCCCTGTTGATTAAATTTAATTGAATCGAGATGATTAACATGCGTTTCTAAAGAAAACGGTCGGGCTTTCTATTGTATCGTGTTTAAACGAAATGAGCTGTAGCTACATTTTTCCGGGAAAGAATACCTTAACAGTCCACAAAAATGTGTTCAAGCCTAACATGTTCTAATACAAATCTAAAACATCCTATTTCAGAAAATTATGTTCACTATCGGTAACTTAACCACATAGCTTGCTTACTTGTTTTGTATTATTGCAACGTCAAAACATATTTACAATAGTAGTAAACGTATAACGGTAAAGATCCGTTGAATGTGATATATAAATTAACAATACAGTAGAAAAATTCCTGAATCTCCTGAAAAATTCACATGCCTTGCCCAAATAAATTAAAGAAACAAATCCTAGATATAAAGCGTATAAGTAATATCAAATAATTGGTCGATAAGTTTAGCTATAACGTTAAACACACATATACCAATATGTAACTATAAGTGGTAAAGAATGTAAATTTAGGAAGTGGTCAATACCATTACCAAGGCATTGTATTGTTACCAGTGCTAAGGTTATGTGTAGCTATTAGGTAAATATATTCATTATAATGAATATAATTTAATTTTCAAGTTGAACCTGAGTTCTGATAAGGAAAATCGACATGCAATATCAACAGTAAACATACAAATAGCTTATAGCAGCGATGGCAGCCAACCGATAGCCGATTTCCGAGAATCGACTCAGCCATGTTTATCCTCTCATATTAAGAGGATTTTCCAACATTTTATACAAATCTGACAGCACGTCTATCAATATTCAACCCTTAATGCTACTAATTAATCGGTTTAATTACAGACTTTCTCAGGAGAAACGGTATTACAATACCAGAAGGATTGGCTGCGACAGGATAGCGATTGCTAGAAAGCTACAATGTCCTTGGATCACCGATCCACATACCTGCAACAAAACAAATCAAGTTATATAGTTTAATTTATCAACTGTTTAATTTATTTTCATTATAATTTTACGAACACCGTTTAAAGTGACTCTTAAACCTTGTTGGCAAAACTCTTTATTATTAGCTACACTTGGAACATGATTATAATAGCTACGGTTAATCACATATTTTAGTGACGGTTAATCATATATTTCTGAACAAGAATTTTAACCTCACTCTGAAAGTTATAAAAAATAATGTAGAAGGACCCAATATATGTCTGTTGTGAATTAATGACTAGCCACTACTCGGTTAGGTTTGTAGATCAACAGGACAAATTAATGACTAGCCACTACTCGGTTAGGTTCATAGATCAACAGTACGAATTAATGACTAGCCACTACTCGGTTAGGTTCATAGATCAACAGTACGAATTAATGACTAGCCACTACTCGGTTAGGTTTGTAGATCAATAGGACAAATTAATGACTAGCCACTACTCGGTTAGGTTTGTAGATCAATAGGACAAATTAATGACTAGCCACTACTCGGTTAGGTAGATCAACAGGACAATTAATGACTAGCACAACTCGGTTTAGGTTTGTAGATCAACAGGACAAATTTATGACTAGCTACTGCTCGGTTAGGTTCGTAGATCAACAGGACAAATTTATGACTAGCCACTGATCGGTTAGGTTTGTAGATCAACAGGACAAATTTATGACTAGCCACTGATCGGTTAGGTTTGTAGATCAATAGGACAAATTAATGACTAGCCACTACTCGGTTAGGTTTGTAGATCAATAGGACAAATTAATGACTAGCCACTACTCGGTTAGGTTTGTAGATCAACAGTACGAATTAATGACTAGCCACTACTCGGTTAGGTTTGTAGATCAACAGGACAAATTTATGACTAGCCACTGATCGGTTAGGTTTGTAGATCAATAGGACAAATTAATGACTAGCCACTACTCGGTTAGGTTCGTAGATCAACAGGACAAATTTATGACTAGCCACTGATCGGTTAGGTTTGTAGATCAACAGGACAAATTTATGACTAGCCACTGATCGGTTAGGTTTGTAGATCAATAGGACAAATTAATGACTAGCCACTACTCGGTTAGGTTCATAGATCAACAGTACGAATTAATGACAAACTACAACTCGGTTAGGTTCGTAGATCAACAGTACGAATTAATGACAAACTACAACTCGGTTAGGTTCGTAGATCAACAGGACGACTTTATGACTAGCCACTGATCGGTTAGGTTTTTAGATCAATATGACCAATTAATGACTAGGATAGGTTTGTAGATCAAAAGGGCGAATTAATGACTAGCCACAGCTCGGTTAGGTTCGTAGATCAACTGGAAGAATTAATGACCAGCTGCAGCTCGGTCAGGTTCATAAATGAACAGGACGAATTATTGACTACCCACAGCTCGGTTAGGTTCGTAGATCAACAGGACGAATGAACGACTACCTACTGATCGGTTAGGTTTGTAGATCAACAGGACGAATTAATGACCTGGTTAGGTTCGTAGATCAACAGGACAAATTAATGACTAGCCACTTATCGGTTAGGTTTGTAAATCAACAGGACGAATTAATGACTAGCCACTGATCGGTTAGGTTTGTAAATCAACAGGACGAATTAATGACTAGCCACTTATCGGTTAGGTTTGTATATCAACAGGGCGAATTAATGACTTGGTTAGGTTCGTAGATCAACTGGACGAATTAATGACTAGCCGCAGCTCGGTTCGTTTCGTCAATCAACACGATGGATCCAATGTAAACCACAGTTCCGGTTAAACATAGTGTACATACATGGAACTAAAACCGTGAGCAGGGTGAATCAATGACTAACCACAGTATAGGTTGATTGATATACAACGGTGTATCATTTATTAGCCACAGTATGGTTGGATAGATGGACCAGCCGGTGTATCAATGACTAGCCACAGCCCGGTTAGGTTAATTAACCAGCTGGGTGTATCAATGACGGTTCACAGGCCACGAAGAGCAGAGGAGGAGAAGACAGGTGTTGAACCAGCTAGGAATTGTGACTTTCACTGAATACCTGAGTCCCGGCTGCACCTCTAACCCTCGTCCTCCGCATCCGCTCGAGAGTAGGTCGGCTTCGCTGGGAACTGGCATTAAGGTTACGCGGACACTGCGAGCCGGCCAGCCCACCAGACCACCGCGCTGTTATCACGGGCCTCGGGTACTCAGGTACTCGGGTACTCAGGTACTCGGGTACGCCACAATAGCCCGGGACCACGGGTGGTTATCGACCGACACGTCCGCGACGCCAAGCCAATCACGGAGGTGTCAGAATCTCTAACTGCCGTGAAGTAGGGGTGCCAGTGGTATATTTACAGGAGGGAGCGGTGGGGGAGACTTTTTTTGTCCATACCAAACCTATGGATTATGGTTCCAAATACACAAAATAACACAAGTTTAAAAATATTATCAATTTAAAAATTAATACATATTAATGTTAAAGTTATCATACAGCTCCCCTGTACTTTTACTGTACTAGTTCAATTTTTCATCTTTAAAAATGTTACATATAAATACATTTATCTACTTTTGATGTGATTTCACATTCAGAGTAATTATGTAGTTTCACATCTCCTGTAAAAGTATATTCACAGTTTACTCACAGTTTTATAGGAGATGTGAAACTGCATATTACTCTGAATGTGAAATCACATAAAATAATGTAAATTTACATATACTAAACTTGTGTTATTATGTGTATTTTGAACCATAATCCATAGGTTTGGTTTGGGGAAAAATGTATAGTTTTGGTATGGACAAAAAAGTCTCCCCCACCACTCCCTCCTGTAAATATTTTTCCCTCCTGTTATATATTTTTCCTATTGATAAATTTGTGAAACAAAACACTCAAGAATTTCCAAGCTGCGAGTGAGGTGGCAATCATACAACTGGTAGTCATGTATGGGTCAGATATTTTTTAACAAAACCATCATTGAGTAAAATGAAATAAAATTGATCATTGCTAATTATTTAAACTTTAATTTTTAGTGATTGTTTATTTACTAGCTTCACTACTGTTTCCTGTTTTCTATTTGTTCATTTGAATACAGTAACTACTACATATAACTTATATTGTAAATTCTATACCATATATCTTTCAGTTAATTCTTATGTACTATAAATTACATGTTAATTATTATAGTTGAGCATAAAGTTCTATTTAGGACTTAGGGCTAGTAAGGACTGTAATATATTAAATGGTTAAATATGCAAATAAATAATAGTTGTATGTAATTAATTTTATATTGAGTAAGTGCAGTGTAAGTGTATGTGATAATGTGCACCGTGGGCATTGGCAGTATAACTGTTAACCACAAAAATAAATATGTAAATGAAATACCTACACTCAGGCATAGCCTTGGAGGTTTTCTCAATATGTCAGCATTGTGCAAACCTAAACTTATTTGAAGGTCAGCCTGGATTTAAATAAGATTTTGTATGTATATATTATTTGTTCATGTATTTATATGTATACATTTTGTGTTTTATTCAAGGTTTTGTAATCATCTCTGTACAGACATATTGAGAAATATCGTAAATATTTATTTATTTATATGGGTAAATTCAAAACAGGTTGAAAAGTTGATATTGTTTGAGCACAAAATTTTGAGACATATATTTGGCCCCGTTAATGAGCATGGATTGTGGAGAACTAAGAGAGCTGTATAAAGAACCAGACGTAGTAGCACAAATCAAAAGTAGAAAACCCTGGTGGGCGGTTGTCAAGAGGCCAAACCACTTAGTAAAAGCTGTCTCAGAGGGAATACCTAGAGGGAAGCGGTCGTTGGGACAACCACGACTTCGCTGGAAGGACCGAGTTGACAAAAAGACTTTAGACGATTGGGGTAGAAGGTGGCTTGATGCAAGATTGAAAGAGGTGGTGGTGCATTGTTGGCGAGGCCATAAACCTTAGATTTGAGTGGCCTATTACGAAACGTAAGGTAATACATTTGCGAACAAGAATCGATGTCTGAGAGTATTCTTGGACTTTTAGTCCCATAATATCAAAGGTAAAAACTCTGAAACATGCCTCTAAACTGGAATTTTAAAATCACACGTTGACTTAGTTTGAAATGAAAATAATCATGAACATATTTGTGATCAATGTGATAAAAATGTATGAATGAAATATCTTGCTGACCTGATTTTCAGCAATAGTTTTTCATATATCTACTCATTAAATTTAAAATTGAATTTCTAATCAGATAGATCGCTAGACATTATAAAGCTATTAAAATAACACCAAATATAGGGATGTCCGATACAAAATAACATCCCACGATTTTTTGCATTTTAACATTGGTCTCATGGGAAGTGAGTAAAATAGAAAACAAATTCTGTAGACTCTGAAGTGCCCATGCCCTGAACCGATTTAAACATTGATTAATGTATTATTTTAGAGAATGCCTACAGGTTTAAATAAAGAGGGGATATCGTTAATGCATTTACATGTAAATGAACATATATCTGCAAAACTAAACTATCCAAATAAAACTAGTCGCTTTATTGGGAACCAAAAACCGGTTCTCCAGCGAGGGTGTGTGTTTCAGACACACTCTCTCCGCGAGCCCCTCCGGGCAGTTATGGACCACCACCCTAATCTAAGTGATCAAAGTGCCTGTGAACATTTTGTTATAATCTGGTCGTAAATACTACAAAATTTGGAGGAATTTAGGAATACCACCAAAAGACAAGTGGAAAAGACAATTTGGAGAAATGTAGGAATCCCATCAAAAGACAAGTAGTTATGTGATAAATCTTTATGTCAGAAACATCGCACCTCAATTTAGGAGGAATTCACTTTACTAGGTAAATGTTTAAGGTCTGTTAAGGTACTTGTTGGATTACCCAAGATAAGCACATGTTAAACACAACTAAATACTAGGCTCCTTCCTTCCAGTAGGCTACTTCACGGAACTCCTCACGGATTGAAGGCCTGTCTTCATGGTAGCTGCTGATTTCCAGGGCGTTCCATTGTATTTGGATTTTTGAGATAAAACTTCCTTAGCAGATGGCAAACTTTCCATATGATGACTTTCCAATCCTTAAGAGAAATGGCCACTTCAGTAGAAAGATTATACCTCTCGAAAAGTCTTTTGATGGCTTAAGGAGAAAAGCACACGCGAGTGCGTTAGAGTTTAAAGGACATTCTTATGTGAGTAGCTTTACGTAATAGCTTTCCTAACGATAACTGAGCCTACAAATAACTAAGAACATATTTGATTCATATCCCTGAATTTGACCCAGCAATTTGAAGACAGTCACACAACCAACTGAAGAGAGAGTCATAGCGGAGAGGCAAGAGTCCCTATCACTAATTGTAATTGGTTTTAAGAATTGCTACGGTCAGATACTGCGTATTTAGCCAGCTCAACATTTCTTTTTGAAACCACAGTTTACATTTTTTTACTTATCATGTAAAACAGACTGTAAAGTCTAGTTAATAGTATTATTCTATAGTGTGTTTTATATTAAATCACATAAAATGTATGAATTATTACGAAAAGATCAATTTATCTACATCAATATTCAATATGTCTTTGGTATACTCAATTCACCAAACATTTAGCACAACCAGTAACACAACTATGCTGTTTAAAAACAACTTTGATGAAGCAATGTTTTCACGTGGGATTGAACGGTTGATACATAGAGGAAGAATTGTAGCATTGATTGACCTTTGCGTCAAAAGCACAGAGGTGTCAAAGAGAGGAAGTTGAAAGCTGCTATACTGTACATCTCATCAGGCTGAATAGGGTTCAGCCAGTTAGAGCCGAAAGTGAACACAACGAGATAAGAAAGTAAGAGTGATGAAAGTTTGTCTTGGACGATTGTAATTGGATTAGAGCGAGTGTACAGCTGGAGTTAATGCGAAGGCAATGGGAGGTCATTGTGTTGTTGTATAGAGTAACCGAAATAGGACAGGCTGGAATTTTGGTCGAAACTGTACCAAAGGAATGTTAACCTTGGGTGCTTTGCTTTATTTAATCCGGTATATTTCGGTTTTCATAATTATCTGTGTTTTGCTTAAGATGACGAGTTAGAGTTGGGTGAAAACGTATCGGTGTTAAGTCATAGAGTAAGTTTAAATGAAAGGGGTACACATGTGAAATTGAATGACTTAGTTTTCAGGTAGAGTAGATATCGAATTTTGTTACTAAATAATTATCCTTTGCACCTAGGTGTTACTTAAACTTTTGTTTAATATAAACAACATAAGTTTATTATGAGCATTCTTATAAAAACTTTGGGGGATCCCGACAAATTTCAAATTATATTTTCACATGAAACTGACATTTTGTAAATAAAAACGACAAAATACAACAAAATACAATATATTTTTTATTAAAAATTAAAAACAAGATTTTTTCCGAGAGATACTGCGGTTAATCAAATACAGCCTTTGCTTTCTACATAAAAAATTAACCTATTAGCAAATCACATAAATAGTTTAACAAAAAATATAAGTAATAAAAACACAAATAAATAATAAACATGGAAAATTCACAGTGAATGTAAATTACTTAATAGATATAATGCACGTAAAATATACTATAACTATATGTGGTCTCTTGAAAATGATAGTGCCTCTTAAAGAAAAATCCTCTTTTGAAGAATTTCATAGACTCTGGACGAGCGAAAATAACCATTTGAACAATTCACAAGGTAATCAATTGTGTAAGAATTTTGTAAATGTTGTTTGCTAAGGGTGCTTTAGGTTATTTGGGTAGTTAAAAAGAAATTCTACATCATTAATAAATAAGTAAATAAATAAAAGTTAAAATCTATATTTATAAGTCAGTTAAAAAATGTGAAAAACTATTTTATAGTTTCATCATGTTGATTCCAATCTAAGAGAAAGCATCGGGTTGCTGTAGGTAAGGCAAGCCAAGTTGTTAACAGATGGAATGTAGGTCTTGCACAGAGAAGTATGATTTACATCGGGTCCCGCCATCTCGCTTTTCATCTTCTGACGTCATCACATCCTGGGCGTTCACCCTCCTTCCTTCAGCCGATACACTATTGTCTTTGCTGGTGAAATCTATCCCCTAGATGCTAATTTTATTTCCAATAGGTTGTAGTATTTACTGGAAACAGAAACCCCAGTGAATAGACTGAGAATATCAAAAAGAATCTGACTCAGAAATATTGGGTATTCAGTATGAACATCAATCAGTTCCTGCTTGTATATCAATAGAGGTTGTCTTATAGCAAATGTGGGAAACATTCTGATACTTGAAGGAGTGATCCATTTGTTTACTTGACACCTAAGATTACTCAATCTCTTCCTTTACTCAATCTTTACTCAAGTATTGTTTACTCAACTAATTTTGAAGTCAGGTTTGATTATGAGAATCATACGAGGGATATTCTTTAGAGTGAATTTGATTCTTCCATGATAGATCCATCAACAGTAAATCTTCCCCACACCAGAATAACCCTTATTTCTAGAAAAAGAACCACACAATAAGGGTCCTATTAGTTCTTCACGATGCCTAAGAAGACCAGATTATTCTACATATAACTCCAAACACTGGCGTATGGCACTTAACAATTTCCTTTTCTATTTTTCAATATTGGTTTGTTGGTTAGCTGAAAGAACAATTTCCGTCGCAAAGTGCACACCAGGCTTTTACTTAATGTTGAATGTATTAATCCAGAAGAATATCAAAAGATATTAATTTCAATCAGATACAACGATTATCATCAGGATGACATACGACTTCACTGTTGTTAGTTATGAGTTCTATTGCCAGTTGATCAAGGATTCAGGTAGTTTTTTAATCGCCAGATTCAAAACTACCGTTATAAAACGCACACCGGCTGTAAATGTTGTTCTATTTTTGAGTTATGTTAAAACAAAGGTTTACAGTGAAATAATTTCAGATTTCAGTCACTAAAAGCAAAAGATACGAGCTGCACTCAATTTGTTTACACCAAATATTTTCCACAAATTTTAGTGGGAGGTTAGTAAATTTTGTTTGGACCTCTGTAGGACGAATTGTGGGGTTCATGATGAATTCCCATGAATCTAAACCAAATACCCAGTTAGTCTTTGTGTGGTTTAGTGCTCTTAAACATATGTAACTCTCACTTATGTAATAGTTTTGTAAATTCAGCTTTTTTTAAAGTGTGACTTTGTTTTTGAGACACGGTATTTTCACTGAAGTTTTAACGTACTTGCACATTCCAATACATTCAGTACCTCACTCATTATAGAGTTTTAGTATCCTTAATACTTGATACAGTACCGCATTTCAGTACATCACAGTATATAATTGCAGTATCTTTGATAGCGCTCAGTACAAGTTAGTACGTCACCTCCAGTGCCTCACGCACCTCCTCACCCGGTACCTTCTATCGTGGCCTTCTGCAGAGACACGATGCGATGGCCCCAGTTGCCGGTTGTGTCTTGCTCAACGCCTCACTTGTTGCCCGGTGAAGAAACTCTGTTAGGCAATCTCTTTATCTTCTACGCGGGAATCGAACCTCCAATCAATCTCGCCATCTCGCATGCAACGCTCTGGGAACCTAAGGCGGCCATCGTTCCAGCGTTGATCCTGACCTCTCCGTGACGTCAAGCCCAAAAATATTTCATTCAAGACTTTCTATTTGGGATTTCACTCTTGGCGAAATCTCTGATAGAGGATCAAAGTGTGTGTGGTTATCTACTACTGAAATAATCGGAGTTTTCATCTTTCACGGCATCGATCAGTGTGGGTATAAACCATTTTTAATGTTGGACACATGAGGTATCAATTTGTAGACTTAAGTTAAACAAGTAGAATTTGAAGTTGTTATGAAGAGAATAGTATTTTAATAACCCTAAGCTGCACTCCAACAGTATTATCTTTAAATTTGAAATATCAGATTTTCAACTCATACTCAGGACAAACTACATGCATAACCACTCTTAATAGTGAAGGGTGTATTCAGACGAATTGCGGGAATTCCTGTAAGATTTATTTAAAATACTGATTCTTCTAGATCCCATAAAGATAACTATGTCAATTAATTGATATTATCTTGTGATGCAATTCAATAAATTATATACAATTCCAAACTGCATCAGTCTAAACTTTTATTTTAGTCGCTTCTTTATCCGGATTGACTGAAACAAATAGACAAATGAAACATATAACATGAAAATACTCTAAGAATTTGCATACGGTATAGGTTAAAGCCCCTTTGTTTCTATGTAAATAAAAAAAATCAAGATTCAAACATGGTGATTAGACATTTTTCATCTGGTATGAATTTATCAGTAACCTTTTTTTAATTACTCTCTTATTCTATCACTTTGCTCCAAGAAAATAAAACTTCCAAATACTAAAATACCATTCTAACGATTCAAAATTCTAACAGAGACTAGTTTTAACACAGGACTCTAAATCAAAACCAGTCAAATAACGCGTAGCACCGTCTAAAAGAGAACAACATTTCGAAACGTTAGAAAGTTGAGCCCACCTGCATCACTGGATCCGGTTGGCTTTGGGCCCCATGATCAATGTAATGTCTCTATCTAGTAAAAAGAATTCAATAATAGACGTCTAAAGGTTCTAAGATAATAACAACCGAATTTATTTTGCGTTCTTCAAGAATTAGAAAAGTTTGATTAACAATAATGAATTTTTAATACATGTTTATTTTCTTTAATGGCTTACATAATGAATGTTTTTTATTTAACTGGCCCATATAACCATATGTTCCGTTTAACCAAACTGAACATGTTTCTCCACTTTCTATAGGATTTTTTCAGGTGCTAAAAGGAAAAGTATTTAGAGGAGGTTAGCTCAGTGATAGTTAACCATTGGTTAGAGATTGGGAAGGATTAAGACCCCAAATATTCTTAGGTGGATATCACCAACCGGCTCAGGTTCTAACAGCAGCAGTGGTCTCTGGAACGGTGAAGGACCTCGAGTCTTAACATGAAGCGGAGGATGGCCTGGCGTCGTGTCTGATTGGTTTAGTGTAGATGAGCTATAGAGTCTGCGAGCCTTCCTGGAATCCCAATTTAAAGATCTACAATTCAGGCTGTGTGGGAAATATAGAGGCCTTGGGTTTGCTTCAAAACTTGGGATTATGTTCCAAGGCGTCGGGTCCACAGTCCAAGAGGCTTTCTTCAGATAAAGAATTTTGGTCTATATTTCAGCCAGTGAGCTGCTATCTGGTATGCTACAGAGGTATAGCTGAGGTTTATGTTACAGCCTGTGAGCTACTGATGTAGACTTTGGGTATTTTCCAAGTGGTTTGCTCCAGATGTAGAGCTTGAGTTTATGTTACAGCCTGTGAGCTACTGATGTAGACGTTGGGTCTTTTCCAAGTGGTTTGCTCCAGATGTAGAGCTTGAGTTTATGTTACAGCATGTGTGCTACTGATGTAGACGTCGGGTCTTTTCCAAGTGGTTTGCTCCAGATGTAGAGCTTGAGTTTATATTCCAGCCAGTAAGCTTCACATGCAGGCCTTGGGTCTACAGACCAGGCGGTGTGGTACAGATGCAGGTTACGCAAGTCGTCTATTGTCCTCTATTCGGCCTTGCCATGCTCTGACGGACCGGGCAGGTGACATATCGTCTAACAGTGCGAGATTTGCCCACATTAAGTCATGCGGCTAGAGTCTCAGTGGCTTCGCTCCAAACCTTGACTTCCTTAGCTCAGCTGTCGACATGGCACGAAGTGTGGTTACGGCGTTGATGGCCCGAGGGACCTTCGTAGAATGACCCAGTATGTTCAACTATTTAACAGTAATAATATCTTCAGGAGAGAAATTTAATAATTTCATGCGAAAAAAACTCCTGGGAAGATTTTTCTGTGTGAAATTAAAAAATATGAGTCTAATTATGTGTACTAAACAAGCTAGTTGATATTGTTATTTTTAATAATGTATCTACAAAAACAGTTTACTATATTTGTTATGTCCTAACATTTAAATTTTCTTGTATATTTTTAGTTACCATACTACTGGAAGCGATAGTTGGATGTAACTGCGTTTAAAGAGGGAGTTGTTTGTTGACATTCACATAATGATTTGAAAGAGTTCTAAAGTCTTCGTTGCATGAACTCGTGAAAGGAACGTCTCCGTAATAGTAGAGATTTAAGGTCAAATTCTATTGTTAATAATAGCATGAAAATTGAAAAACTTCTGATTTTATAAATAAATCCACGTTTGTTTTATATTTAACATAGTAAATATTAAATACAATATTAATACAGTGTACTGACAATAAACTATTACATTCTCTTCTTATTTATACTTGTTGTTATTCTTAATTCATTCATATAAAATAACTGAATAAAATCTAAATGTTTCCAAAAATTCAATTAAAGTTTTGGCTAATTAAGAAAGACAGACTTACCCCTATTATGCCCACCTACAAAAACTACAGATCTGAGCATGGTCATCAGGCAATGTTAGGATTAGGATGGAGTCGACTCAGTTACTGGGAAAAGGTAGAGATTATAGAGAGAGTATTGGAGAGATTATAACTAATATGTAAAACCGGAATACGAATCAGCGACATTGCAAACTCAGAAACTACTACACTAGCAACCTCATCGACTTAATAAATAAGTATGAAACACTTCAATAATATATCACAACTGTTAGGAAGAGGTAAAAATCTTGTAATTTGAAAAGGGAAAAGAACAATGGGTTTAGTATAGAGCCCCCCCTGTTGATAAGTCGCGACTAATGGCTGTGGAGTGATGGATCGCCGACGGGCGGAAGAGGTCCGCGATCAACCGCTCAAGTGGAGAGTGACTCCTGTGTCGGTGCTGGACGGTGCGGCAAACGCTCTAGGCGGGGAAAGTCAAGGTGTCGTGTTATACAAGGACATGAGTTATCCAACAACCCACCGTAGGGTTGGTCTATATCGGGAGACCTATGAAATCTACGCTTAATTTAGAGATATCCTTGGTCTTTAAACGTAAGAAATGAGCTTCGTTGAATTTAACTTTACCATAATTTACGAGTAAAATATCTGCAAATCAGAAGATACGTTATGAAACCATAAGCTATACAGGGTGTACATGAAAAAAGTTTCAGGACTTCGGTGAGTGATTAGGTGCATTAAAAGGAAGAAAAAAGTTCCAATGGAGGTATGGCGTAAAACGCTTATTTTCTCAGATATACGCCATCTTGTATTTTTTACAAAATATTTTTTATTTTAAACATTTTCCAACGGATTATTTAAAAACTTGGTTTTTGTTTTACAATAGTAGATTACTAACATGATCCAACCTCAAAATCCGAAACGGTGGCCATTGTATTATTTACCGTTTTTAAAGTATTTTAGTTTTAAAATTCTAAATGGCCGCCATTTTGAATTTTGAGCTTGGATCATACTAGTTGTATTTTTAATGATAGTAGTCTACTAGTTTAAAACACATACACAATTTGAAAGTAAAGAAAATGTTTGAAATAAAAGTTATTTTGTGAAAAATACAAAATGGTGGATATCTGAGAAAATAAGCGTTTTAGGCCATACCTTCATTGGAACTTTTTTCTTCCTTTTAATGTACCTAATCACTCACCGAAGTACTAAAAGGTTTTTATGGACATTCTGTATATAATTTAGTAACTTTGTTAGCCAATACATAGCAATACTAGATGTCTCCATTTGTGACAGTTTCATCGTATACGTTCATCACATCAAAACTCAAAGTTTTCATACAACTCATAATTCGTATTCTAGTTAGAATAGCAAAGTAGAAAATAGGAATGGTATAAGATGTGAGATAAAAACACTCACGTAGTTTCGTGTTTCCATGGATACATAGCCTTTCAGAATATACCTCAAACCCTGTAAGAGGGTGGTTGGGACGATGCACGAGGGTGGTTGGGGACGGTATAAGGGGTTGGATAGAACGGTACAAGATAGGAGTTGAGACAGTGCTGTTATACTGTCCCAGTATAACATGGTGGTTGGGACGGCAAAAGATGGTGAATGGAACACTATTAGAGGATGGGTGGGACGGGTATGGGAGGATAGTTGGAGTGGTATTAGAGGGTGGCTGGGACGGTACAAGTAGGTGTTTGGGACGGTATCAGAGAGTGGGTGGTACAGTGTAAGAGGGTGGTTGAGACGGCACAAGATGGTGTTTGGGGCGGTACCTATAAGATGGTTGGGTTGTTGTTCGAAGGTTGTTGGAACGGTATAAGAGGGTGGCTGGGTGGTACAAGAATGTGGTTGGGATGGACCTATTAGAGGATGGTTAGGAAAGTATAAAAGGGTGGTTGGGAGAAGAGAAGAGCGGTATTCGTGTGACATGACATTTGATGAATTAAAGCAGAAAATTACTAAGGAAGTCGCAAGAGGAGTTAAAAGGAGGAGAGTTGTAAGTGGAATGCTTAAGAAGGGGGGGTTGGAGAGGTATTCGTGGGACATGGAGTTTGATGATTTAGAGCAGATAATTATATGAAAACTGAAAGAAGAGGGGTTAGAAGAAGAGATGTGGGTGAAATGGGTAAGAGGAGTGGCGAGAGGGTATTCGTGTGTCATAGTATTTGATGACTTACGCCAAGAAATTAAATAGAAAGTGGCCAAAGGAGGTGTGTGTGGGATAGGTAGGAGCGTTGTCCATGTGACATGGTTGGTGTCTGATAGGTTAGAGCAGTAATGAGGAGTTTTCAATAAATTGTAACATAGTAGCGTGTATAGTTCGTGGTAGGAAGCGTTGAACAATCACTGAGACATTTCCCACCCCACGGCTGTTGATTACTTAATGGGTTGCCTCAACCTCGGCTACGGGCATGCGATCCTTGCCTAATCGCGGATATTCACCCTCCCGGTGTATATACTGTCTCATGGGAATTAAGTCATCTTCTTGATGCCTTCCTTTCAGGCGATGAGATCAGCGCTCTCGTGGGATCGTCTTGTACCCCCCTCGCCTGTGCCCCTTTCATGCCTCCTAGCGTCTCGTTATAAAAATAATGTGAATTATACGTAGTTTCTCTTGTGAGCCTTTATTTTTATGTTTGGAAAATCCTAAAAGTTTGGAACATATTTATTTATTTTATTTCTCCTTTTATTGCTTTTCACATCTTTAGTAGCAAGGGAGATTGGTAAGCATGAATTACAAACTTTGAAAAGTAGTCGGTAATAATTGTGATAAAAAGCCTTATTTTTACCTAATTTTAAATCTCACACTTTATTGTCTTATAAAACTTAATTATAAAAACACATATCTTTACTCCAATTGAATATAAATTTCGTAAAAGGGGGAAGACTATCAACACTTACGGAAGTGAATTTTCCCACTTAATTTGTATGGTTTAATTGTGTGCTCTATTCACAGTAGAAATTAGCCACATTGAGATTTATGTCTATGCTTTAGCATAGACTGAGCACAAGGGTTTTAAACAAGTTTTTTATAGCGAACTAGAAATATTTCGTGAGCAGACTATAACCTTTAGATGTAAGATCATTCAACTGAATAAAGGTTGTTAAAACAAATGCCAATACTTTAAGGTGGGCAGGGAGAAGTTGGCTACCTCTAGGAAATTACAAGAGTAAAAGAACTTAGATAACTGAAATTACTTTTCATTTTGGTAGTCAATACATCCTTTGACGAAATCCCCACAGTAATTGACTATGGCTACTCTCTCGACCTATTGTAGATTTCCCCAACCACAAAATTGCACCACAGAGGTTTTAGGAAAGGTTCGTTTGGATCCACTTCAGATCTGCTAAATTCTGTTGAAAGTACAAAGAGTATCTGCAGAAGTAAAAAAAGAAGAAGAAAGAAGAAAACCTCTCATTGGCAATGGACTGTCAACGAGTAAGTGGTAGTCTGTGAAACGTTGTAAGAATTGTCTTGTCAAGTTTTAAAGGGAGAGAAACACATGGAGATTCATAAGAAACTGAAAGAATCGTAGGACGTGTTCTACTAGTGAAAATTATGAAAAATGTTTATATAAACATGGGTTCGGAAATGATTCGTTAGCGAGTTACGTCTAGTGAAAAATTTCGCCCAGATAGCGGCACTCACGTTCAAATGAGGCCAAACTGGTTTTAGGCGTTGATAAAAGTGTCAAATGAGTTGATGATTTTATATAAAATTTACAATAAGTCAAGTTTTTTTATAAATATAATGGATAATGGGATTGTCCGGTAGCGGTAATTTATAAATGCCGACGACTTTCAGTACAAGAACACATCGGTCGGACCTGCGCCACGACGATGCCGATCAAAAAATATACAGGTGTCCATGAAAAACGTTTCAGGACTTTGGTGAGTGATAAGATAAATTAAAAGGAAGAAAAAAGTTCCAATCGAGGTATGGCCTAAAACGCTTATTTTCTCAGATATCCGCCATTTTGTATTTTTCACAAAATATATTTTATTTCAAACATTTTTAAAAAGGTTATTTTCAAATTTGGTATGTTTTTTACACTAGTAGACTAATATTATTAAAAAATAACTAGCATGATCCAAGCTCAAAATTCAAAACGGCGGACATTGTATTTTTTACCATTTTCAAAGTATTTTAGTTTTAAAATTTTCTAAAATGGCAGCCATTTTTAATTCTGAGCTTTGATCGTGTTAGCTATTTTTTTATAATAGTAGTCTACTAGTGTAAAAAACATACCCAATTTGAAAATAATCCGTTCAAAAATGGTTTGAAATAAAAATACAAAATGGCGGATATCTGAGAAAATAAGTGGCCATACCACTTCCACTACCACAAAGCTCCATTGGAACTTTTCTTCCTTTTAACGTATCTAATCACTCACTGAAATCCTGAAACGTTTTTCATGGACACTCTGTATGTTTTCTGATCGGCATCGTCTTGACGCAGGTCCGACCGATGTGTTCTTGCACTGAAAATCGTCGGCGTTTATAAATTACCGCTACCGGACAATCCCATTATCCTTCCGATAGTCGAATTTCGGGTAATTTTTTCAGGACCGGTCTCGTTACATATCCCCGTTAGCCGGCGTCGCTGCGGGCCGGAATGCCGGCGCGACTTTCTCCCGGGACCGGTTCCAAGCTTTTCCCCAATCCTCCATCTCCATTCTCCCTCCCGGTGGGGGACGGGGTGAAAGTGTACGGTGGAAGGTGGTGCACCGAGCCACCTGCCCGAGGTCGGAGATGATCCACCCTCCAATCCCATCATCGTACCAGCAACAAATTATCGTACCTCTCGTAAAAAGTATAAAATATCTTTTAATCAAGTAAAATTTCTGAATTCGATGTTATAACCTTTTTGGGTAGTAACCGGGTTGAGACTTAGCATCGTAGAAGCATTTTTATTGATATATTTTGTCAACTCTAAAACAACGTACGCAAAGTCACAAATTAAGTAAACACGTTAAAAAAACTAGCGGATGGTAATGGGGCTGACTTGGATTTGAATTTTTAGTATATCTTCCATATACAGTATTATTTTATGGAGTAGTATGCTACTTACGTAGAGTTTTTCTTGGTTTTTCCCAAAGGTTTCTTAGACCTACCTGCATAGTAGTTAAACAGTCTCAAAACCACCACGTAATGTCATGTCTCGATCGTTACATTGGAAATATTTTTAGTACTGTCGTATCTAACACTTTTAGGGCAAGTTTACGTTGGCGTAGTTCTGTGTTGAATTTGATGGGTGTCACATCTTGCGTATCTTGCAGCGAATCAACACTCTTTACTTGTCAGACGTATGTAAATATTTCTTTCATCCACTGATTCTGTGCTGGTGAAAGTCTCTAACTGTCAAGTTACTTGACGAAAATTGAAGCGAATCCGGATCTGAAAAGTGAGTTTTTCCAATTTTCTAAATATAGACCTGAATTTCAAGATAAAATAAATTATGCTTTAGAGTGAGCTGAAATCAGAGTAAATAGAAAAATAACAGTAAAAGTTTATGATTCATATAGAAAACCCAAGATGTTGTAATTTGGTGTCCCCCAAGGTAGCATTTTAGGCCCATTAGTTTATTTATTATATCTAGACAACATGTCAGATGTCTTAAAGAGACGGCTCTCTTAGTACAACACTGTCTTAAAGACACTATCCGTGGCTCCCTGCCACTGGTCCTGGAACACCCTCGGTTCCACGCGGGAGGTCGTGGGCGTGGGGAAACCACGAGGTCAGTCTACCTGTATAAAGAGCGAGTCTAATCCGATAGATGTTGGGTCACTGAGCCCGACTAGTCCATGGGCTAGCACGGTGGCTTCGTGTTGCTAGTGGTTATTGAATTGACAGCTTCTGTCGCTTCTACCAGCTTAATAGTGGTATTTGGATGGACCTTAAATTGAAACACTACTCCGGCATTAAGATGCCATAGTAAAAAAAGAGTCCTCTGAACTGAGGTTGTCTAACGTAGACGAATTGGCACTTAAATTTGTCGTTCAACTTCTGATTCCTAAGAAATATAATTATGCGTTGAGATGATTTAATCAACTAGGACAGTTTAGTGAGGGTGGAAGCGTTTTTGTACATCTGTTGTAAAATTAGAATACATTAAATTTGAACGAATAGAAGGCGTCCCAAACGTGAATTAACCTCAAACCTTTAGTTTGTATTCTCACATTCCTAAAGAAATTAACAATTTAGCTCAACGAATCTCCTGAGCGAAAAGTAATGGATTCTTTCATCTCTTCTATCGGGCACTTCAAGGTACACACGTAGACCTATATTACTCCATACAATTGTTTTTTCAAAATAAGAATTTCTTTTTACCAGCCGTCGGTCGACCTTCGACTTCGATAGAAAACAAGTTAAGTGACTAAGTTATTTTTCTAATCCCTATCAATACCTTGTTTCTTGTTAACCACTAGATATCTAAAAATGTTAAAAATACTGAGACAGCTTCTTTTGATTGTATTTCGACCCGTATTCTACCATAAACCATAGCGATCTAGGGCAGAGTATGAAGTAACGGTACAGTGGCGTGTCAAGACAATTGGCTCTGGTTAACCATGAACTGAGACTGGAACAAGCTGGAGGAAGCTTGGTGTAGGCACTGCTGATGTAATTTGAGCAGAATAAATGATATAATGAATGATGTCGGACATGCGTGTGACGGATGGGCGTGCGATACGCACTGCGGCGCGGATAAACGGCGTGATAGCTGAGATATGGCCACGCTTGCTGAGTACTTCACACTCCATGCCATACGCCGGAATAAATTATGTACGCAACTTATTCTTCTGTAAACAAGACTCACAAGACGAACATTATATCTGAGAAATTATAACTTCTCAAGGAAACGACTTATGAGTCTTAGGAAAGAATAGTAATCTCAGAAATAGCGTTGATGTCTTATTGTTGCAAAGAAAAATGTTTTAGAGTACCTGAAAATCAAGTTGATGGGAAAGCTTGTAATAAATGTAATTCTTACTGCTACTGCATATGTAGTTGCAAAACTTATCGAAAAATCCGACAAGATAAACTACAATAACTGCAACATCGAATCAGTATAATGTGGCGGCGAATAGTTCAAAAGGATTTAAAAAAATCAGCACCTGCCGTCTCTTACCCCCACCACTCTACCGTCAGAGGTACTCGCTGCTCCGGCTTTTCAATAATCATTACTACTTCAACTGTAGTCAAATAAACGTCTTTAACCATGGTTCTCTACGCTAACCGCATCCACTACAACACCATCAACATACGAACCTACAAGGATCTGGACATTTTCAGTGAAGAACTAAGAAAACTTTTAGCTTATGGATTCACCTCATCTTTAGAACCTTTTGCAACAAACTACCAAAACACTAAATATATTCTACCAACTTACAACAAGCTAGAAGAAAGAAATTCAGCAAGAAACCGTAGCATCGACTACAAACTTTGAAAGCTATGTGTAAAAAAATAAATTAAATTTTAAATACTCTACCAATGACGACACTAGTGACGTCACAGCTACATCATTACAGCCTATCAATCCACCTGGCCGGAAGCAGCTGTTAAATTTGAGCGGGCCAAAGGCGCTAGGTTGGTTTTGCCCCAACTTGAACTGATGAACTGTCGATTGGGAATACTTGATCAGAAGAAGTTAGAAAATTTTTCACTCTTAGAAATCTGCAGGATCTCTTGTATTTTGAGTCCACATGGACAATGTTAACTTGTTGGCACCTACTTACTGGCAATGTTAACCTTTTTCGTAAAAGCTAAGGTGTCAAGTTAAATGTAAAGTAGTTATCTAGTGAATTACATTTACGTTTTTATTTATCCTTCATAAAAATTGATTACTTGTTAACTATCAAATGCAATTGCGGGGTAACTATATTTTTCCAGAAAAAATAACGTAATTCCCTTTAAAAAAACTTTATCTTTAATTTGACACCTGTGCCATATCTTTTCGACTATCTTGTATTCAGTCATGTTGTTACAAATTTAATATTGTTCTTATGGACCTTAAACGGAATATTTTGTCAGTAAGGCAGACTCTTAACAGATCTGCTGAGCGATCTTTGAAGGTCTCTTGAGAGATAAAGAGTCATCAACAAGGTTGAATTTCATCTTAATCTAATACACCGCCTAAATTACACTTCTTAAGCCACTTTCCTAAATGAAATAAATAAATTTTGGTTTAATTTTTCTTTTACACTAAAAGAAAACCCCACCTATTTTCAGTACAGTGTTTATATCTATCATACATAAATTGAAAGTTATGAACCTCTTGTATAAACCTCCTCAGATAGATTTTGCTTGGTGACAAAAATACAGGAAGGATTGGGTTTCTTTGTGCTTATATTGTAGATTTGCAAGGTCAGGGTTCATGTTGATTCCCTTGGAACATACTGGAATCCAGATAATTTTAATGAAATAACCGCATCTTCCAATAATCAAGTCTTCCAACAAGGAAGACGTTCTAAAAGGGATTATGACGCTATATACTGACAACCTTTTATCCTGATTCTTCTTCTTATTAATCGTAATTGAGGGATACGCACTTTGTTGGTGAACGGAGATGCTTCCCGGTTATGTCACAATATTGACTGTGGCTTATCTTGGACCGAAGGGAGCGTGTGTTTGCAATTACGATGGGATGGTTTCACCAGAGATTACCTGCCTTACCGGGAGTCAGTGGCTGGAGGTGAAAGAGCAAGCGTTATGCAAGGCTATGTGTGCGGGTGTGTGTGTTTGTGAGAGCCAAGCATGTGAAGCCTGGCAAGGAACTAGACATATGTATAAATATTTCTGAAAGGAAAAAAGTATCTTTGCTAATAATTTTCTAAATGGCTATCAAGAAAATAAGAATAATTTTTCACTCATCTTACTTATTTACAGAAATACATTATAGGCCTGCAATTTAATGGTTCATATTTGACGCACTCGTATGTGTGAAAATATTGGAAATTCATTTTGGTATCTAAGTATAGCATTCTTCTACTTACTTTTCTTCTATTTTACAGGAACCGCGAACCCTGTCTGAGACTGGTCACTCACTCCAAATCAAGCTCTTTAAGAGATTATGACTCCTTGAAATGAAGTATTTGTCTCAACAGGAGAAGGGCTTTAACTCAAAAGAGAGTCAGTTTTGGTTGAATGGTGAAATTAAAATCAATAATGACAGATCCAAAAATTGAATGAGTGTAGGGACAGTTGGAACGTAGAACGTGACTAATCAGGTTTTCTAAGGTTTCCTAAATCTTCTATTCCATGGTCTCTGACATTAAATTGTTCAAAGTAGAAGTGTACTAAATCTTTTTGATGTATCTTGGATATGGTGTTCTCGATTGGCCCTCGTAGCTTGGTCCTCGTATTCTATTAGCCAGCAGGTGACGTGTTGTCACGTACACGGCCTGACACAGATTCCGAAGCTCGTGTGCTTTCCTACACGTCTCATCACCCACTCGACGCCATGTCGTCGCTGACCTAACCCACCCATTAGCAAATTAAACCGTGAATGGTAATTTATTCTTCTCTATTACCCCTCCCACCAGCTATCGAACTGAGTTATCGTGGCACCTACGAGCATGCGTGATGAATTTATTCTGTTGACAAGATGAGAATTCAGATCTCAGTATCTGTAAGAATTAGATGTTTTCAAATTTTGACACTCTTTCATGTAAAATTAACACAATGTTGTCTCTTGCATTGTGCACAAATATAATAATTAATATTAAGATTTTGACGAGGGAAATGATTCGGGATAAAATTATAATCCATGAGTGGGGCTCGATTGTAAGGTGACTCGTGACTTCCGCCTTCTACTCCGAGGGGACTTTCTCATCGGTCATTAAAATCAACAGAGTGGTGAGGGGGGTTAAGGTGGGGAGGGGGATCTTGCGTATGAATGAAGAATGTTACTAGGTAACGTGTAGTGGAAACTGTGCGTGGGAATCGTCATTGAATCTTTGGTTAGCTATACTAAAATGTGTCCGTGTCCATAAAATTTGCATTTTCCAACATTAAAAGTATCCTTTTGTTTTTGGAAAATCTGGTACAACAAAAAAGATGGTAAATTTAATAGATTACGTATGTGTCATCTGTAGTCTATACTTTAATCACCTAAATATTCCCTTTGTCTTAATTGCACACTGTATTAGGAAAGTTTGACATATTAAACTTGTTCTATTCAAATTACGTCATTATTTAATTTTACGATATAAACAGGCTCCGAAAGAGTACTAAAGCAGTTGAAAGGTTTTTGGTGCTTATGAGCCACAAGATGGAAAGGTCGGAAATACTCTATCCTGAAGAAGAACTAATTACGTCCGGGTTTGAACCACAGAACACCCAATGAGGGTTCTTCCTCTTGCCTGATGATCTCTCGGGTCCACTAGGTCCTCACAAGTTAGACCAGTATACTTTCAGAGTGTGTCAAGAAAGGAGATACACTTCTCTTAACATGGATTCGGTTCATTACTTCTCCAGTCTTGCAACACATAAACTGAATTTTATTAATAGTATGACTTCAGTCACTAGTTAAAATGAAATCTAAAAAGGATTCGGATAAGTAGCTTGTGTCAATACTTTACGCGAATACTTTAGGCAAAAAATGGATTGCAAGAAGCATTCTTACCCATGATACAACTCCAAATCTAGCTCTATAATCAAAGAAAGAGCTGCTCGTCTAGGGAAATAATCACCTAAATGGAATCATCGTCTGTGATTCAGCCTCACAGTCGCAAGATTGAACTACGTTCTGCCACCATTTAAATTTCCAGGAGTCACCGTCTAAACTAAAGGAGCCTAAAAAGGCCATGCAGTTAAAATTACTTATGTTTTGGTATTGTGTGTGTGAATTTTGTTGCTTGGTATCTTTTTGTAAATTTTTGACTCTTTTAACCGTTTCGTGAGTATAGACGTTCCAGAACGTCCAAATGTCCTATAGTCAAATTAGTATAAAATTTTCTCAAAATATGTCACAAAGTAGTAGGAAAAAAAATTACGTCAGATTTACATAAAATTGGTTTGAATTTATTAAATATACATTGAAATGTTTATATAAGTACCATAGATAAAAAATATTAGAGTCCTTCAAAAAAATGTAAATTAGTTACAAGTACAATGCTTGATGAGGCTTGCCTTTAGAAAGTTTTCTTGGTGTGAAAAGCTTCAAAACATGGATGAATGCAAAGACCCACATTGCATTCAATGCACTCAAAGGTAGTGTATTTCCTTTTTCGTGGACTTTTTCGCGCTTGGCGCGACCAGCGGCGAAAGTAGGAACTAATAGGCCACGCCCAGTGACAACTAACCCCTGCCATTCATGATTCCAGCCACAACAATATTTAGTCTCCTGTCTTACACAGCTTGTAAAACATTCACTTATACATTAATAAAACCACTAATACTATTTTTAATGTTTAAAAAGGCATATTACTTAAGCAAAAGATATAAAATAAAAAATATACGCAAAGACGTTCCTGAACGTCCTTACTACTTTTGGCATTTTTGAGATGGACGTTCAGGAACGGCCATACTCGTTTTACGCATATTTAATATTACTTGCGAAAGGGTTAAACAGCTTTTTACCGGTTTAGTATGATTTATTTACAAATATTGTTATGTTCTAGTTTCCAACTAACCTGAGAACGGGATCAGATTCCAAATGCCGAAACGTCGTGAACATTTCACTGATATTAATGGAAAATGCCCACACAATCTGAATGAGAAGTGAAATTATTTTGGACAAATAGCCCTGCGGGAAGTGTAGGCGCTACGAGCGCCGCCTCGTGAGAAGTATCTGGGTAAGGAGGCCGACATGTTAATGCCAATTACGACTGTTATCCGGCAACTCTTCCGGAGTGTGTTGTTCTTCGCGACTCACAGCCACGCTGGGCACATTAGCGACACTACAACTCTACAACACTACAACACTACCAGCAGACACTGTTTATGCACTATTTGCTCGCTCACTGTGTGACCAACTAACTGTTCTACGCCTATGATAAGTGGAAAAGCAAATCTTACTGCAGAGACATTTTGTTGCTGTCTACGGCTAATGAAGGTGTTAAAAGTCCTTTTCCGTTAATTCACCACCACTAATTTTTTGGCTGATTCCGTTAGTGCCACTTGCGATATACACGTAGTACAGGAAAGTATATTGACATGAGTATTTAGAAGTGATTAGTTCAGGTTTTTTTGGATTGTACAAAGTCGTATCTAGGGATCTCAATCCCGGACCTAAATTTCAATCCCGGACTTTCGGGATCGAATAAAGCCGATTCCGGGATAAGTCCCGGGATTACAGTTTTTATAAATCTAGAATGTTTTATTGGTGAAGACCCTTAAAAAGAATTTTTTATTAAATTTGTAAATTATCAACAGTTTCATCTTATAAAATCGTAAAATC
The DNA here is from genome assembly GCA_023375725.1 of Nephotettix cincticeps. Classification (NCBI taxonomy): domain Eukaryota; kingdom Metazoa; phylum Arthropoda; class Insecta; order Hemiptera; family Cicadellidae; genus Nephotettix; species Nephotettix cincticeps. The sequence goes on from CM041784.1 coordinate 52,147,808, forward strand.
ACAGATCACGAATAGTCATTGTTAAATTTAACAAATAACAAAAAAATAACGGCACGTACTACTCACTCTCACTACACAAACCTCTCCTGACTCGCACAGATGTTTGCTAAACGAAAGCCCGATAGCGACTTAAAATGTTGATCATTAGTTGGACATCATGAAGCAAAAAATTCTTGTATTTATTTCCCTGTGGGAAATAGGTTAGATCAAGGATATGTATGTCTAAAGGGAATGTTTTCGATCATATAAACAGCTGTTCATATTCTTTTATATCACATATTCAATAAAATAGCTCTGGTAGTTTCTATGGAAACCTGTTACATATTTTACATCTTAAAAATCACCAACACCCCCACCAAGAGCTAAAACATATCCATGTCAAAATAAAGCCACCTGTGCGGCCGTGGGATACCTCGTTTGAGGAAATTATCTGCAACGGAAGGAAGTTCGGAGCGATAAGAAAACTACTCAGTGCTGTATCAGTATCAAAAAATAAGTTGTTATTGTTGAATTGCGCGAATTTAAGGAAAAAATAAACGTTTAGAAAGGTGAATTGGCAAATATCAGTTTAAAGGGACATAATAAAACAAAAAAATAAAAACTATTGTTATATTTTTATTTTATTCAAACATTAATGACGGTATTTAAAATGTTTACAAAAATCTGTAATTTTGTAAAGACGATTTTTGCAGTAGTTTAAACATTAAAATCACGAAAAAATGTAAAATAATGATTTTTTTTCAATCCCGGTCAATCCCGGGATTGAGATCCTCTAATCCCGGGATCAATAGGTACCCAAAAGTAACTGGGATCCCGGGATTGAGAACCATAGTCGTATCGCTTAGCGATAAAAGGACATGTTGAAGAAACATATATGGAGATGCTGAAACAATGGACCAGAACCAAATAGAAAACGCATTAACAAAATTGATGGGATAGTAACATTTTTCATAAAGACACTCTCAGTATGCTGATTGGATCCATTTCAATGATGAATCCCCTTTTTGAAACAACTGGTGCGAAGTAAACAAAATAAAAATTGAGTTTAAACATATATAATTTTCGTCGTGTTTGACACCATTAAACTGATCTCATTTTGGAACTAATTATTCGTAAAACCATCACCGAGAATAACGAAACTTACTTTCTGAACGCCTGTCGTAAATTTGAATGGATAATGACATGAATTTTGTGATTGTATGGTGGAGCACCAAACCATCGGTCACAGATGATGACTGCTTTCTGAGAGCTTTCTCTGACATTTTCATTGGATTGCATAGAGTAAATTCACATTCCGTCGAACTACAGAAAGACAGTTTCCTATTTTATAAAAAAAGGACAACGTTCAGCTATGCATATGTTGTGTTTTTTTATGGTTTGACTTTACTGCGTCGTATGCCACGAACTGTTTCCTTTCAGCAGTCTAAAATTAAAGTGGGAGGTGTTTGCTTTCATAAAGAATAAACTCAGGTCATGCTACCATTTTACAACGGATGGCTATAAAATCCAAAAACGATAAATGTAGCTAAGTTAGGTAGTAATCAGTGATCTGGTACGCAGTTTTGGTTCGACGAGTCTGTGGCTCAATATTTAGCGCGCACAACCATGAAAGCAATGTCGTGGGATGTGACTTGATTTGAGTACCACTGAGTTTTGATCAGTTTACACGAATACTCGGTACTTATGTGTTGGTTCGCCGATTTCTTTTCGGTACAATCTTACACTGATCATTATCACACGAACAAGAAAATGCAAAATGAAGACATATTGTTAAAATTCGTTTTCATGACACCTTTTTGATATTTCTTTAAATAATAAATACAAAATTGAAAACAAAATTTGATGATTTTCTACATTATGATTTGAATTTATGTATAACAGTGCACCAATATAGCATCTTAATTACATGTAAACATTTACCTTTGATTTTTCTTTATAAATGTTTCGATTTTTATATTTCTTGCCTTTTTGGCAGATTTCTTGCTGGACCTCTGGACACACAGTCATACCGGACTCTTGGAAGCAGCAGAAAGCAACAAGAAGGAACAAGAAGCAACAAGAGGTTAGAGGTTTAAACTGCTCGAACCTGAGACTTGTGAAAAACCTCTTTTTACATAGACCCTAAGGGTGGTAAGGCAGTCCAAATTTACAAATCAAGGGAAGTGGTTCGAAGACCTATCTCATAATGAATAACATACTCTCTTGCAAATGACAGAACCAGAAGTGTAACTAAGTCATCAGACATTACCTGTAAAACTACCTTTCAAAAGAACATCCTTACATCTCCTTTATTCCTTTGGTGACTAAAAATATTCATAACCCACCCACCTTGGGTCTGGCCTGAATTTTCTATGTAATCCGAACCCTAATTATTTCCGAAAAGTAGACTTTCAGCTGTTATCAGTCCTAATTAAAATATTAATTATCATTTTACAAGAAAGTGTAAATAACAGTTAATGTAGCAAACATTACACAGATATGGATGGTTTGAACTAGTTAACAACGTGGAAATTCCTAGAACTGGTAATAAAGGCGGTGTTATGCGTCGTAACATGTTGCTATTCTATCACTCTCTATTTCTAACTCTTCCAGTGCACAAATAAAATTACCGAAATATCTGGCACGAAGGACCAAGTCTGGCCTGTAATCATAATTCCTGCTGACAAAGCGTGAGCCTTGTTGTCGTAAACTCATTTCTTCAACATATACTTATTTGTCTAGTCCGTGCTCCTTAGTACGGCAAACACTAAACGGTAAACAGCCATCAGTTGTTCTTCACTGAGAAACCGAAATATCCGGCACGGAGGACCAAGTCTGTAATTTATTCCTGCGGTCAAAGCGTGAGACTTGTTGTCGTAAACTCATTTCCTCAACTCTTATTTCAATCTGCTCCTTAGTACGGCAAACACTGAACGGTAAACAGCCATCAGTTGTTCTTCACTGAGAAACCGAAATATCTGGCACGAAGGACCAAGTCTGGCCTGTAATCATAATTCCTGCTGACAAAGCGTGAGCCTTGTTGTCGTAAACTCATTTCTTCAACATATACTTATTTGTCTAGTCCGTGCTCCTTAGTACGGCAAACACTGAACGGTAAACAGCCATCAGTTGTTCTTCACTGAGAAACCGAAATATCCGGCACGGAGGACCAAGTCTGACCCATAACCTTTATTCCTGCGGTCAAAGCGTGAGCCTTGTTGTCGTAAACTCATTTCCTCAACATAGACTTATTTGTCTAGTCCGTGCTCCTTAGTACGGCAAACACTGAACGGTAAACAGCCATCAGTTGTTCTTCACTGAGAAACCGAAATATCCGGCACGGAGGACCAATTTTCTTTCACAAGCGGTCAACACGTGAGTTCTGCCTTCATAGAACTCTTTCCTCGAACACGACAATAGACTTATGTCAAGTCCGTGCACCCTACAACTATAAACATATGTCAATCATTCTTCACTGAGGAACGAGCCGAAATTGAGGGGACGTTTTTCAATCATAACTCTCAAAATGTACCTATAGTCAGTGCGATGAGGTTTCGCCCCTCCAAATACGACACGCACCAATTTCCGGTACAGTTAGCGTAAGTGTGCGACCGCTACTTGAAGAAATCTATTTCCGAAGTGGTAATAGCAGCAGCCCCACCTGGCTCTGATTGTTTCGGATTATGGGATTTGTTGGAAACGTTTCTCTTTTTAATGGATAAAACACTACCCAAGACCTGTTCTCGCCTTCACTCCGTTCTGGGTGAGTGAAAATTGTTCTCCGTTCAATTTGGGGTTTATTTAACATCGATGTTTTATTTCCTTTTACATCGTTTAAACTTGTACCAACACAAAGACTGACTGTAACAGGTGTTTATAATAAGTCAGTAATAATATTAATCAAACTTAATCCGGTTTCCCGTACCACTGTAACAATTGTTATTTTAATTTTGTGTAATAATTTAGGTTTGTACAATGTTAGCAATTATTGTAAACCTACTTATTTATATGCTGGTGTTAGTCAAACTCAAAATTATGTAAAGATTGTGGAATAGATTTGCCTATTAATTATATTTAAATGTTTTCAGAAAAAATATTCAATATGGCAGAAAACGTATGAGTTTTTAATTACTATAAAATCCAACCGCGCTGTCTAGCCCCAAGTGAAAATGGATGAGTGTGGTTGTTATGACAACATGTCACAGAGGAATTTTATTACTGTTTTCATTCTTATCTTTCGTAATTATCATTTTAAAAACATAATCATTCGTTAGTAATGGAACTTCTGTTGAGGATTGGAAGTTTAAATCTTCAACATTAAATATACGTTCAATGTCTGAGATTTATGGTAAATAAAATCTTAGCCTCGTATATAAAAAATTGCGAATTCAAATTTACCAGTTAAAACAATTTGACCATAAACACAATTTTTATAATAATGAAAAATTATTGGACACCAATCCACGTTATTAAAGTATTTACTGTGAAAACGTAATATTTTAAAGTTTATTATTTGTTATACTTATACTGATAGTCAAACTGTGTGCCTAATGAAACCTAAATAAGACATTCTGCGTATCTAACATAGTGTATGCAATGTCTTGAACTCCATCAGCTTTGAGCGTGCTATCAAACTCCGTACTTTATACACTATAATGTGTTGCGTAGCATTTGAGTTCCTATTTCCAATGCTTTTGAAGAAAATTTGATGTTAGATAGAAGAATGGGAGTATCTAGCAATATATTTTCATTTTTATTATAAAACCCTTCAATTACTATCTAAAAGGGTGCGGTGAATTAAATACAGTGAGAAACCGTAGCAGTGTAAGTAAATAGAATAGCCTGGGGTGGAATAGAATATGCCTGAATTCATGACCTGACAAGAGTCAAGAGTAACTCGCCACTGGCTCCAATCAGGTTCTTCTAATTTATTGGACCACCGCGTTACCTGAAGCTGTCGCGTCAACTCAATGATATCTAGTTACACCTAGTATAATATACCCAATGCTTAGTATATGATGTTGTACAGTAACGTAGGAAATGGAGATGCCAGTGTCTAACAGAAGGTTGTATGACCTAGGATGACATCTAATTCATTGGACCTCAAGATGTCGAGTAAGGTCTGAAGGTCAGATAACTCGATAAACTTCATGAATATTTTCAACATATGTCCTTCCTCCTAGGTCAACGGGGAAGTGGAATTGGGGATGTCGACATAACTCCAAGAGAATCAAGACTCCAAGAGATCTAGGATGACACCTTCTGACAAATGGATCTCAAGAGTTTCAAGTAAGGTCTGACTATCATGTAACTCTGTAGTCCTCTTATTGACCAGTGAATGTAATCTTTTCTAGGTGGATACTGAAGGAAGACTCAGTAATCCTTTCAAGACTCTAGAAATGAATTGAGCGATAAGCTCATAAAGGTGGGAGAATACATAGTACTGTACATAGGATAGCTAAAAGATTTACCAATTAAGTACTACGTAAATCAATTGATGAACCCAATAATTTGATACGTTAGATACCATCTACGTTCTTGGTGTTGTCGGACGCCCTTAAGAACCCGATAGACTTCATGATTATTCTCAATAAATGTTCCTTTCTCCTAGGTGGACATAGAAGAAATTCAAAAATCCGTTAAAGATTCTGCAGTTAACTAAAATGACAATTTCTGTAGAATTAGAGAGAAAAATAACCAAGGAATGCATGATACACTGGATAGCTAAAAGAAGTACGCTAAAGGGGTTTTCTTCTTCACCCAACAAAACGCCAGAGACCATCTAGGGACTGGTCGCCGTCGAACGCCCTAGACGTGGCCGACCCACGTGTCCTACAAAATCCGAGTAATGAAAACAGAACAGCGGAATTGTGAAAGTCGACACGATGGGAGTCGACCTCTCGTAATGAAATTCAATCGTGGTGCGGCTGATATGGCGCTGGATTTGTGGGGCGGTAGGTGACAGAAGCAGTGGACCCGGTCGGACAGGAGCGTCCCCGAGTGGGAACTTCATCTCGTGGGAGTCGAAATTTACTTTCACAAATCGATGGATACAACAATCAACGGATTAATTCATACAAACTAGTTAATTAATCCAATTACAATGTAATCCAACAAGTTGAATCTGATTCCGTTCTCAAGCGAGCTAGAACCTGACTGGGACGGTGGTGTCGTCCTGTAATTTAGCTTCTTGAAGGTCACGAATTGTGGATAGTTGTGAGAGATGGTCGGTGGGTGTAGTGTTCTCTTGTGTGGATTAACGTCCGCACTATTGAATACTACGTTAATCCGCAAAGACCACCATCATAATTAGACCAATTCGTAATTCAGAGGCCGTGGTTCAGATTCCACGTTAAACTGTAGGTCCCTTAGTTGCCATCGACTTTTAGGCTATTAATTAACAGTCCTGTCTAAGGAACATGACTACAAAATCGCGCCAAAATCATCTTACATTCAATCCTCATTCATACTCGGCTTAAAATACCTACCTTGTGGTATGGTCGCCATTTCAAATAATCTAATCTAATCTAATTATATAAACGATGTGAATAATCATGTAAATATAAATCCAACACCACCAATAACGAACTTCAAACAAAGAAGCGTGTAAACGAGTTTCATAAATGATAAGGAGATCAATAAGCAAGTTTTATTTTCTAAGAAACTTTTGTGATACCATTCTGTTAATTTGAATACACAAATACAAAATAGTTCAGTTTGTTACAGAAATAGTCACAGATACTTGATTGATAGATTGAGGGTTACGCAAAATCATTTTATAATGATTATTCTTAGAAAAAATAAACTAAAGAGTTCTTTTCTTTTGTACATTGGAAAAGAACCTAATGATTTTATCAGTGCAGCACTTGTAAGTTTTCAAGTTCTAAGATTTTTTACCTAACTAGTGTAAACAAACCGACTGGCAATGTTTATTATACATCTAGAAGAGCCAAAACATTTAAAAACGCCAAAGTAATAAAACCAATATCAAGTCAATATTTAGATTACATCCAACCAAATTATTTCAACTAACTACTAAAACAAATAACAGACTGTTCCTTTTGACGACATTTTGCTCGCTAGTGAAATCATTGCTTTTTATCCACGAAAAGATTTTCTAAATAAAACACTGAGTTAAGTTATAGATTTAGTTTCCATTACTAGCCATTTCAGCAAAGGATCCATAATCAGCAATTCATAATTGGAATTCTGTTACTATCAGTAAGGATTATGGTAGTAAGGTAGTAGACTGATAAGCCACTGTAGAGTGCTACTTTGTTATCATTGACTTATAATAAGTCAATAAGTAAAATAAATGAACTGAACTCAACCAATTATATTATCAATTTATAGGTTGTGTAATTATTACCTTGTTACGCTCCTGAAAACAGAGACCGGTTCCTGCCAAAAATCTGTTATTGTTGTTTTATTTTATGGGAATAAATTATCATAATTTCATTATTATTATTTCATTTGAGTTTGCAGAAGTAGTGTATACCAAACATTTTTATCTGTAGGGAAAATATTCTGACGTCTCAACTTTCCATTTTCTATCCGAAAAAATGATATTTCAACTAACCCTCTTAAAATACTATGAGGGTTTCCTACCCCTCACACAAAACGGCTCTTGAAGATAAAACAATGTTCAATAATATTGAACATTTTTTCTTTATTCTCAAAACTGCATATTATATATTTTTGGATATTTTATTTTATTTGGTGTTATATTTTTTAGTATATTTTAAAACTTTATTACTTTAAAGTATTTTTATACTTTTTTCCTACGGGTAAGTAAAGTTAGTAAACTATTAAGCAAAGTGGTATAGGGCTAGAAATACAGTAAATTAACCTCAAATATATTCTAGAGTATAACAATATTTTTCACAGAATCTTTGAAAATTGTTATTATGTCGGTTTTTAATTAGTAATTATCTTTATGGACTTTTCCAAAGCGTCTGTGTTTTTAACTACACAACGTTTCTGGAGGTGAAGAAACTCCCCCCGTTTTCAAGTGACTACCTTATAATAAAAATTTTAAAATAAGATAACATAAATAGTATTGGTAAATAATACTATTTAATATCAATAATTAAATATAGACTTTAACTGTTAGTTAACTTATTATTATTATTATTAATATTTATTGTATATTAATAACTAATGTAATTTATTATTAGTAAATAATATTTTTACTTTAACAATAATGTAAATATCTACCACCGCGTAAACGCTTACACGCCAAACACTCCAATGACGCTACCTGGCGGCATTATGGGAAACTATGTTCTAGGGGAAGAATATTTATTTTACATAAGATCTTCATTCGTAGTTCGTCCTCATAACATATTAATCACTTACACATCCAGTGATAGAAGTTATATGTCAGTTGTAATTTACTTTAATATTTCACCCACTCTTTCTACCACTTACCTATGAATAAATATATTTTTCTTTTAGTCAACGAAAAAAACCATATCTTTGAATAGTACTGGTCTTATGTAGTTTAAACTTGGTGTGCAGAAATGTAAAACGTGGTCAAATCATTTTTCCATGTAATGCTTGGGGTAATTTTACAGTCAGCGTATGAGTTTTATATGTTAAGTTGCAGAAAAGAATTTTACTATTTTTAATAATTTTAATATTTTAAACAGTAAAATCTAGATATACTCGTAATGTTATTTAATCCTCATAAACATTGTGTCTTCATAATTCAGAATACTCCGTTATATATTTACAATAAATGCATTTACAATATAATTACATTTACAATTTTAAAATAATTTACAATATTAATAATATTTTATAGTAGTTTGGTAACCAACTAACTGAGCAAATATTGACAATAAAAATGTTTTTTTCTAACTAAAATCGTAGTTTCAAAAAACTAAAACCGTTATAAAATGCCTGTAAATAATTCAAATCAATTTTTGGGGCTTCTGATGAGGTCAAAACAAAAGAAATTCGTCACGGTTCTTCGTCTGGCCATTACGCCTACAGGTACTTACTTTCCGGTCGTAGGAACTTATTTACCTACACGAAATTCACTAATATTTAAATCTTCCTTTGAAATTCATTAGTGTAAGAACATTGTATTTTCTCAAATAATAAACATTAGAAATATCCAATAATCTTAATCACGATGAATCAAATTAATGAGAAATAATTAATGCGGTTATTTATTACATTATGAAAGATGTTGGTCAAATATTTTATTTCCAACACCATGAAACATTACACTTAAAACTGAAAGCAAAACACATGTTGTTCTCATTTTTTATTTATGAATTACTAACGCACTACTTATTAAATTAGCAACGTTTATAAATAAATTAAATATTCATTGGCTCGTTGTAGCTATTGATTTATTTAGATACAACAACATTTTACCTATTGTTAATGTTTTTACTTACATTGTTACCGTAAAACAAAAGAAGAATTTTCATCATACCTGCAACAAACATAATTCTTGTTAAGGCAGCAATAGGTCACCCAGACAAAAACTACAGAATTTACACAGCAAAACTGATTAAATATTATATAGTAAAAAATAATCATAACAATAAATAATTTAACTAATATTAGAGGAAGCTGAATTTTAAATTCTTTAATTTTAAGTATTAAGTACATTCAAAGGAGATCTTCCACGACAGATGTAAGTTCGAAAAGGTCTAATCACTTTGTGAAACAATTTATAGTCTGTGAGTTATCACAGACTATAAATTCAACATAAATAGTCATAAACAGTCGTTACGAAACGGATAGTCAACACTGCTACTATAAAGGATGTTGAAAAGGGTAAGAAATTTCTATTAATTAGTTAAAATCAATATCCAGAAGTAGGAACATGTATTCAGACGTAAAGTAAAATTAAATAAATTTGAAGCCAGGTGTAATTTCAGCTATGACTAGCAAACTATAGTAAGTTAGATCGTACACTTATATCGACCAACTTGTTCGATAAATCAGAAATTCAGTCGAGAGTAATCTTTTTGAGAAGGTTAAATGGTTGATCGTCTTCGTTTAACTAACTGGCTGGATATCGAACCGATGGCAGTGGACTCAGGCGCATATTACCATTCACCTCTTGTTAAAACGCTTGTTTGGGTCCCGTTCAGAGGACTTATTTAACGAGGTGGTTTGACATTCGTTATTTCACCGCAAATCAAAAGTCTTTCCTAAACATTTCGAGTGGTTGCCAGGATTAACCTGTTGGTACTCTGGGATTAATTAAGTGTACGGTTAGAGTTTCTTAAGTTAGACGCGTTTTAACGTGATGAAATTTACGTACATTTTTGAGTGGAAATTTCACTAGAAACTTGTCTTCGATCTCGCACTAAAAATATGAGTATCCTTGTGTAAAATTATAGCTCTCTGCGATAATAGTTTTAACTAGTTCCTAATAGACATAAAGAGAATTTTCATTCTGTCGTAATACCTTTTCGATAGGGGTTAAACACTCTTTGAATATTCTGAAGTAGTGGCCAGCCTGACAAAGTCGAATTTAACAGATTAACAAATTACGCAGTTTTACTCGTGTGGGGAAAACGTCGGCTTTTTGGTCCATCTGGAGTTCCAGGAAGGGCTAGACGGGTTAGACGGAACACAGGTTCCAGTCGATTTTGCACAAGTAGCGGTGCTGAAGCCGTGGAGGGGGGAAACTAGGTTACGACGAGCGGGGATTCTGACGCTGTGCCACCGCGCGAGACGCGAGACACGTCAGCGAAAAATACTCTACATGAATGGTCTTGGAGACTTCAACTATCTTCTCAAAACAAATATTCATACACCACGACATCCGAGACTGCTTCTGAGAAATACTCTACATGAATGATCTTGGAGACTTCAACTATCTTCTCGAAACAAATATTCATACACCACGACATCCGAGACTGCTTCTGAGAAATACTCTACATGAATGATCTTGGAGACTTCAACTATCTTCTCGAAACAAATATTCATACACCACGACATCCGAGACTGCTTCTGAGAAATATTCTACATGAATGGTCTTGGAGACTTCAACTAGCTTTGCTTCTCACAACAAATATTCATACACCACGACATGCGAGACTGCTTCTGAGAAATACACTACATGAATGGCCTTTGAGAATTCGGCTATCTTTGATTCTCACAACATACATATTAACACTCAATATATACACAACCCATTGACATACTTACAAGCCACTACAAATTCTGTAAGTAAAGTGTATTCACTTGTTAAATTGGCCGAATTGGTTGAATTGGACTTATTTTATCAACTCAAGAGATACTCTTTCTTACAAGAAATACTCTTTATCTAGTCAGATAAGAAAAAAATGTTATTATAAGACTTATATAACGGGGCGTATACAGTTTCCAATCCAACAGATAAACCTTGTACAGTATTTCCTGCTCTTTCTACTATTACACAAAGTTAAATAACAATGCTGACCAGATAAGATTGACACGCTTGAATTTTTAGGAGTAAACATACATCATATATAATCACGTCAATTATCCGAGTAATACACTTTTAAAACGGAGGTCGAAGCGAATAAATTAGTATGTTGAATTAAGGTAGCGGCGCCGTCGATTCGGTATGGGCGTGGTGGCTACTCGTATGGCGTACTTCAAGGCAGTGGACTCGGGCCCCTCCTGTTCTGATGACGTCAGTCACAGAGTTCATGGTTTTGCGGTGTCTACCTTATCATGATCGTTGGTGATCTAGTTCAATGCGAATTACAGCCCATGTGATTGAATGATAAGGAACACCTCAAAGACACGGTAGAAGTTTGACCCATTTGGTAATACTCAACTTTTAAACCGGTAAAAAAGTCCATTAGATTGTAACACTATACCAACATTTTGTACATATAGCTATAAACTTTTAATCGAGTTGTGAAAGTGCTATGTTACATCTATTAAACTAAATTAAATATATTATTGTTATAAACAAGATAGCTCTATATATTTAGGCTATAAATAGTTGTCAATTTTATTACAAAATAAAATCTAATATGTTACCACTAATGAAGACTTTTCATTCTATTAATTATATTACTTACTTTATCGTTCGTTTGTACAACTTAAAAATTATAAAAATCTTACAAATTTAAACTAGCATAATCTAAAACTATAAACCAAAAGAACCCTTTCCAGCAAACAGTTTTTGTAAAAAGAACATTTTTTCGGTAAAAAACAAAGAGATTTAAAAAAAGACAGCGATTTTATCAAACGTTATATCAATAAAATAAAAGCCATTTCATAGTTTTTAGCTAGCAACTATTGTTTTATCAATTTTAATTTTAAGTGAGCTCTAAGTAAAAAATGTGTACCGTATATACTTAACTAAAATGAATTTGATATTTCATTTTATAGTTGAATAATTTAAGATGTACATTCCTAAAAAGGCACAAACAAAACATATTCTGAACCATCAATGTGTTTATGACACATATACAATGGTTATTCGTGTCGTATTATATATGAAGATGTTTGACAAAATTTGTATTTAGTAATCTATACGACATATATTTTTCGACATATTTATAATAATATACACATATTATTATATTATTACTGTACTAACATGAATGTGTCTTTAAGGGAGTTTTATATGATTAAAGTAAAATAAACTGATTAATTAAAGAAAACGATTTATAAAAATATTGTATGTGGGAGACATTTTATTGCAGCATCTTACGAGTCTTTCATCGCAAAACGTCTTAGAATCTGACAAATCCTAAGCCTTGAGCCAATTAATCAACCTTAACCCAGTTCGATTAAGTTTTGCGGAAATTATTATAACCAGTATAATTAAAATTAACGATAGTGTTTCTTACGGAAATATGAATTAAACATGTGTGGTATTATCAAGGACGAACGTATTCTAATTTGGAGTAAGTGTTTAAATATATGGAGTAGGAAGTTAAGTTTCACAATATCAAACAAAACAAGCTCTCGTAAAAAATTCTTATGGGGTTTGATTTAGTAAATGCCTTTATCAAAATCATTTATCAATTATTATTTCAAGTAGGCTAGTTTGTATTCCTATAAGATACATATAAACTGAAAATAACTAGAAGGCCTCAAGCATATGGATAAGATATTTTAGATTTTTAATTCCTTTACAACATTAAAAAGAATAAGTTAATAATAAATAAATGCCGGATATCAAATAATTGTTCGATTTTGAATTTCGCCCATTGGGCAGACACGGTGTTTTCGATAGTTCGATCTATCGAATGATCAACCAAACGTGCGAGAATCGTATTCGATATTATACCTTGCCAAATAGTTAAGTAAATACTTTTAAAATGGTTTGATCGTTCTTTACTTTCTTACAGGACATGGTTATAATGACGCCGAAGGGTCTCTTATCGTTCCTTAATGTCCTTATTGGACGAGTGGTTTCATGCATTTATTTAGTTTTAATATTTTTTAATGTAGTAAAAGTAGTGGATATATCAACTATCTCTTATGTATACTGGTATACAGGCTAATAATTAGCTTGTATAAGTTTCAACTTTTATGTCCTTCAATCGGGATAAACATAACCTATTTCTAGTTTGCACCACCTTTTTTCCTTTTCCCTAGATCGTTTTAAAATTATAGCTCACGAGAAAGGGCGATGCATTCAAAATTTGGCCATTTCCTTAAATTACCCCATTTCTGAAAAATTTTTCTATTACTGATATGAACTTTTTTATTTATTCTGTCCTGTAAGTTTTCTATTGTTTTGTTTATTGTTGATTATCGTATCTTTTGCGATATTTCTGTTGATTGCTTCCATTATTATATTTTGTACTGAGACATACGTCTGCTCTTGTGCTCCAAGACTTAAACTGGGTATGGACATCAAAAAATTTAAAATTAAAAAAAATCTTCATATTATTTGTTATTGTAAAGTTTGGTGGCTATAAAAAGGACCCGACCGACAAGCTATGTCTAGCTCGGTGGAGCCATAACTGTATCGATTTGGCATGTTAGATGTTAGTTGCTGGAGAATCAGGATGCCCAAACAATGCTGACTAGGCACGCCATCCTGCGGAATATTGTACGACCGCCGGAAAGAAAGGATTCATAAGGACGAGAGAGGTAGGACATGGATCGTCTACTCAGTTCTCGGAGATGAATCTCCAAACAAATCCAGATGTAGTCTTACGTCCTGGCCTACGTTGGCTTTGTAATAGCATTGAGCATCGTATGTAGACATGGAACAACATGATCTCAGTGATATGAGCGACGCGATCCCAGCGATATTTGAAAATTCAAATCAGTTTGTCTTTGGTGGTCTCTGGGATCGCGTCGCGATGGAGCGTCCTTCGTGAGCGATCCGGGCGACCGTGGGAAAGAAGAAGACGTGCCATTGTGTGGGTGACCTGTGGAGCTGATAGTCCTAATTGAGTGCATAATTTATTGTGATTGTTGTGCAACTCCTGCATCATGTCTGTTGAAGAAATAATAGAAGCTGTGCAGAAACATCCGTCCTTGTGGAATATGAGGCAAACTACCAAAATGAGCTGATGAACGTATTTGGACGAATATGTTCTTGGTAGATCGTTGGCTCACTTATATTTTAAGTATGCATATGAGAGCGCTGAACTATCCAGCATCAACAACTAACGTCTTTTCTCTTTTGAGAGCATGATGACACTGAAGGATTTGGTCACCCGCATTGCTGAGTTCACGTAGGACCAACGTTTTCCCCAAATTGTCTGATCGCTAGGATCAGACTTAGGCTATGTAGGCTGGGCCTTTGGTCTTAAAACACCCTAGCTATCGTAGTGGAATTGAAACAGTTTCTGGGTACTTACATGGGGTGGAATTCGACACGTTCATTATACTTGGTGTTTGAGAGCACATCAAGTAAGCATCTTTCTTTAAGAATATGTACCTTCTTACTGTCTCCCCAAGAATAGACTAAGTATTTTTCCTAAACTGAGAGCCCCTCTTTTATACTCTAAATAGCCAAAGGACAAATAATGTGCCAGCTTCTTTTTATGCACCCATTTTCATCTCTGAACTAGCAAACACCAGTCTAGGGATATCGCGGAGGTAAAGTGTCCTTAATTTTAATCACCGTAAAGGTTTGACGGGAAACGTTTTTATCCTGTAGAATTTCTTACCATCCGGACTACAGTTACACACTGATCCGTGGTCCAGTAGACTTGCACACGGAGACACTCCATACAAGCTGAGCTAGCGGTCCGGCTAACTGTCCACGGCTGCTGTATCGATACAACAACCGATATCCTACGTCACCGACCGGTATACCGGTACTCTAGCCGGTGCTCATACAGGTGTTTAAAGGGCCAGTCTACGCCAGCCTAAAAAAAAGTTTCTGAGAATCCTGTTTTAAAAACGCACTAACTGTATTAGCATTGCGCTGTGAACGGGAGTTGATAGAGGATTGAAAATCGCTCTATTGCTGGTACGTTACGTCCTGATATTGCAGACGAAACATTTTAATTTTTTTGGTTTTGATAAATGAAAAAGTAGCTATCTCGTTTACACTGTAGTACCCACGAAAAAGCCAGAATAAAATACCGTTTACAATTCCTTGATAACATAGTCGATGCGTTGGGAGACAGAGCTTTTCTTAAGAGTCCGAAGTACCTCAACCTTTTTAGATTAGTCCCATAAAACAATGTCAATTTTGTGACTGCATTACTGACCTTACCATTTTCATAAAAATATGGTTGAGGTGTCAAATTAAAGGAAAATTGGTAATCTAGAGAATCACATTTTCGATTTTTTTTAATTTCCACCTTAAAAAAGTTAATTTATCGTTAACTATAAGATATAATTTTTTACTCTCCCACCTCATCCCAGAATTGTCTAGACGTCTAGGCAATCACCCGGAACCATGTTACATATTACTTCAGTCTAGACATAGTGGGTTGCGACATTATGACTAAGTGAAAAGCCATTGGCGAGTGGCAGGATTTGAACCAGGGACCTTGGACACTAAAGTCTCGGATATAATATCCAGTAACGCTGTCACAAAATTAGCAATGTTCGCCACCCCTGCAGACTCGTAGCCTATGACGCTCGTGTTTACTATCCTAGCAATGCTATTTGGTAGCGCCGAAACGAATTTTTCTATTGGGTAGACTACTTTACTGCCTTAACCTCGAAGAAAATGTGAGGCATTGATTTTCACCGTCATGGAAAAATAACATTTCCCCTTTTTAACTTAGCCTATGCTAAGGTAAACAAATTTCGACTAAATGTTCGTGAGATTGTTCCAGTCATATTGTCCTATTTTCACTGAATGCAACAATAAACTATATTTTAAGAATATTTATCACTGTAGATTAGGTTAGATCATTGAAATGGCAACCATACTACAATGTAGGTATTTTAAGCCAAGTATGAGTGAGGATTGAGTGTAGGATGATTGTGGCACGATCTTGTAGTCTTGTTACTGACTAAAGCTGACATGTTTCTTAGACAGGACTGTTAATTAATAACCCAACAGCCGATGGCAACTAATGGACCTACAGTTTACTGTGGAATCCGAACCATGGCCTCTGAATTACGAATTGGTCTAATTATGAGGACAGTCTTTGCGGATTAACGTAGTATCCAATAGTGCGGACGTTAATCCACACAAGAGAGCACTACATCCACCGACTATCTCTCATAGCTATCCACAATTCGCCATCGCTTTTTAGTCCCATGCAGTACAAAATGTTAATTTTTGTGACAACATTACTGGTTACATTATAGTCATAGTAAGTTGGCTGAGGTGTCAAATTAAAGTAATTGGGTCATCCAGGAAAATACTAATTAAGTTTTCTATTTTATTTTCAGAAAATATTTAATAATCGTACAATTGTACTGTATAAGCCTCATAAAAAAGTATATCTTGTATTGTAAAAATATACTATTTGTTTTTAATTCCCAAGATGTACTACCTTAATAGTTTTTGTGATATTTCTAATAACACTCTTACAATATTAATATTCTTCTATTTGTGTTCAAACACATTATTTCGTCACTGATGAAGACTCTAAGTGCAAAAAGTACAAAACATTCGCTGAAACAAAGATAATTTTAACAAGGTCCGCCACTGCCGTAGGACGTCTTCTCTATGGTAGTTTGGGCCGACAAAAACAACGACTTAACGATCTAGCGAAAGTTAGCAAATAAATTCCTGATTGCCCTCTTCAGTAGAGTTGGAGAATGACTCAAACATTTCTTCTGGCATCGATCAGCTTTCGAGAGAGATCCATAGAAGATAGTGATAGAGAAGGAAAGTTGAGAATTCAAAATGAAACTGCTAATGCGTCATTGGTTTTATTTCATTTAGTGAAATTCTTAATGTCACTTTTCCCACTCTTAAGAAAACATGTTCTCGGTAGTTATTGTCATAAGTATTATATGCACGATATCTACCGTCATATTCCTATTTGGTTTTGGTATGGTGACTTTAAGCTACCTAATTCAGCTTCTCTGATTTAAACCTTTTTATTAATCGTTTCAGAAATCATGCAAACACTGGTAGACGTAGATTACATTTTGTGGAGCCTTCTGATCAACGGTACACGTACCTTTTATGGACGATTGTAACTGATAGAGAACAAGTGTGGACGTATTTTTTATGGAGGTCTCTAATCAATTGAGAAAGCTTACGCACAGCGGTATAGATTCTTTTTATAGAGGCTTCTAATCGATTGAGAAACCCTACGAACAATGGTACCCGTACTTTTTATGGAGGTCTCTTATCGATTGAGTAAACCTAGGAACAGCGGTAGACGTACTTTTTATGGAGGTCTCTAATCGATTGAGTAAACCTAGGAACAATGGTAGACGTACTTTTTATGGAGGTCTCTTATCGATTGAGTAAACCTAGGAACAATGGTAGATGTAATTTTTATGGAGGTTTCTAATCAATTGAGAAAGCTTACGAACAGCGGTATAAGTACTTTTGATGGAGTTTTCTAATGTATTGAGAAAATCTACGAACAGCGGTAGGCGAATTTGTTATGGAGGCTTATAATTGATTGAGAAACCACAAACAGTGGTAGACGTACTTTATATGGAGGTTTCTAATTGGTTAAGAAAACCTATGAACAGTAGTAGACGTACTTTTTATGGATATTTATAACTGATTGAGGAAACCTACGAACAGCGGTAGGCGAACCTTTATGGAAGCTTCTAATCGATTGAGAAAATCTACGAACAACGGTAGACGCAATTTTGATGGAGTTTTCTAATGGATTGAGAAAAACCTACGAACAGCGGTAGGCGAACCTTTATGGAAGCTTCTAATCGATTGATAAAACCTACGAACAGCGGTAGACGAACCTTTATGGAAGCTTCTAATCAATTGATAAAACCTACGAACAGCGGTAGACGAACCTTCATGGAAGTTTCTAATCTATTGAGAAAACCTATGAACAGCGGAAGATGAACCATTATGGAGGTTTCTAATCGATTGACAAACCCTACAAACACGGTAGACGTACTTTTTATGGATGCTTATAACTGATTGAGAAAACCCACGAACACATTATTTCGTAGACGAACCTTTTATGGAGGCGGAGGCACTAAATCGATTGAAGCGTCCCAATCTACCATAAACTTAACGGGCCGGGTGCTTGTATCGGAGGTGTATCTTGAGCAGGCGTGAAAAGGCGGCAAGAGGCGTGAAACGAGGTGTTGCGTCGCGATACGCATGCGCCCAACGACCGGAAATA
This sequence comes from Nephotettix cincticeps, assembly GCA_023375725.1. NCBI lineage: Eukaryota > Metazoa > Arthropoda > Insecta > Hemiptera > Cicadellidae > Nephotettix > Nephotettix cincticeps. The sequence goes on from CM041784.1 coordinate 52,166,476, forward strand.
TGTAAATATTAAGCAAACAACTGTTATCCTAACGAACTGTTACGCTGCAGAAATTACGTATTTGTTGCTGCGTTTATCGTAATTTACAAATTATATTTTTTATTAGATTACTATTTCAAGACTTGAGTCTCATTTTCAAATCTGATTCATAACAAAAACATGCGGATATGTTTTGGTGGCGCCAGTTTCGATTATATTGTTGTCTGATGGAAAACCAGCTTTGGATTGACGACTGTTTGAGGAATGAGATTTATATCCAGGAGGCAATTATTGTTGAAGTTATAATTCGATTAAGTCTGTCCCCTTCGGAAAGGACCTGCTAAGTCCTAATATGTTTATGGTAGGTCTGAAGTATTTCTAAGCACTGTGGCCTATCGAAAATTTAGATTGGTCGGTATTTTTCTTAAGAAAACCACTAAGAAATTAAATATTTACTGGTTGTATTACCATTTTTTTAAACCCCTTTCACTATAGAGAAGAAACATTTTTGGAATTATTGGACTAAAGAAATTTTCATAAACGAGTAGATTCACATAAATTATAAAACTAAATATATAATAGATTTATCTTGACGTTACATTTTGCTTATTTACATGTAAGTGTCCAATGTTTAATTTATTTGTGTTCATAAATTAAAGTAAACTGTTAAATAGAGTATTTTGTAAAATTCATGAAAGATAAAATTCATCCTTGTGTTGTTCTGAGAGAATAACCACTAATTTAATAACATCCTACTTTCAATTATGTGGCCAAGTATCAGAAGTAAAACGGTCTCCAATTTAAATTTTTTATTTTTATTTAGGTTCAAGTACGCCATTTAATAAATTATATTTAAAGTAAGTTCCATATCCATTCAATTAAAATATTTCATATAAATACTAAAATGACATGAAAATGAGTAATTAAAATTATAATACGTAATATTGGAAATATAAATAAACAAAAATTGTCATCACTCTAGACATATTTATCATCGTTGATCGTATTTAGATGAATAATTTGGGATTATTTTGATTAATATATTTTTATTTTAGTACACTGCATAATTTTTGTAACTAAATAAAGCAAATGTGGTTGATTAAAAACTAACTTTTATGAGACTGCCAAAAGAAACGTATAATTTTGTTTGAAAGTATAAATTAATGTAATTATTCATATGATAAAAACAATAGAATGTATGAGTAACTGGTTTGACATATTGCGCAAGAACTACATGAAATCTTAGTATCACTGAAGTGTATAAAAGGTTTATGTTAAATTATTTCTTTATCGAGTAAAATATCTAGTTTTAATCTAGGTAGTAAAGGTATCATCATTAAGTAAATTAAAAACTGTGTTAAGAACCTTTAATTATTTTAGTACACAGACCAGTTTGAGAATCACGAAAGGTGATAATAAAAAAATTGATTTAGTCTACTTCATATGTAATTTAAATGTGAGTTAAATAAATTAACCTAGTAGTTGAGAAATGAATTACCTAAAAAACTACTTTTTAATGCTTCTTTTCACCTAGTTGTCCCGTCTTTAATCATCAACTGGATGAATAGAAGGCATAAAAATTAAACAAAAATTAAGTAAAACAAACTAAATATGGATCCGGAGCAGTGTAGATATACATGTCCGTGCAGGAGTGTGTTTTGGAATGTGGAACTAAACATGTTAGTTTAGAATGATACAATGATCAAATGATTACAATGAAAACATATTGTCAGATGCGAACCGGCGCCTCCTTTACAATCGCCCACTGTAGTCTCCGGTCTGGGCCGCTTAGAACATATATTAACTCCATCAAATCATTTATAGTGTTGCAGATATACACTGGTTTCGGTTTTGGACTTGATTTGCAGAACACAGCATACGTGGAAATCCGTCAAGTAAATTACGTTAGGCAGTGATTTCCGTCTGTATATCGTGTGTACCATATCCTGATTTTAACGGTTGAATAAAACTAATTTTAGGAATATTTCACAATGCTCCTCAATTTCATTGTGAAATCACGATGTAAGCTACTAAAGAAATAGTACAAGGGACTACTGGAAAATGGAGATTTGAGAATTTGAGATTACTCTAAAAACACTTCCATATTGTATCGAAATAAAAATACATAAAACTATATTATAGCTTTCAGAAAAATAAATTTTTTAATAAAGTGCAAACTAAAATTATAACAAAAAAATACAGTAAAATATCATACTTTACCTGTATGAACATGATGACAACACAAAAACACCAAAAAGAAGACACAAAAATATCCAAAACAATGAGGAGCGGGCGGCCTCCTTGGCTGTAGCATGGTACCAGGTGTCACACTACACAACAGGCACATGAAGGCACATTCTCACTGGTAGACGTCCGAACGCACAGTGAGTAGTGAGTGTACCGTAACCAGGGGGAGCGGCGACGCGGCAGTGGCAGCGGAGAGAGAGGGAGAGAGAGCTGGTAGGACACTTGACTCGGCGGCACTGCGAAGACGTCACCACAGCCTCGGAGCCACCTGGAGCTTGGAGCACACTGGTGGAGATATAATGTCCCACCCTCCACAAGGAATACTGTGGATACATCACCACAGTACAGGAGCCACCTGGAGCATGGAACACACCGGTGGAGATACAATGTCCCACCAGGCCTCCACAAGGATTACTGTGGATACATCACCACAGTACAGGAACCACCTGGAGCATGGAGCACACTGGTGGAGATATAATGTCCCACCCTCCACAAGGAATACTGTGGATACATCACCACAGTACAGGAACCACCTGGAGCATGGAGCACACTGGTGGAGATATAATGTCCCACCCTCCACAAGGATTACTGTGGATACATCACCACAGTACAGGAACCACCTGGAGCATGGAGCACACTGGTGGAGATATAATGTCCCACCAGGCCTCCGCAACGAATACTGTGGATACATCACCACAGTACAGGAACCACCTGGAGCATGGAGCACACTGGTGGAGATATAATGTCCCACCCTCCACAAGGATTACTGTGGATACATCACCACAGTACAGGAACCACCTGGAGCATGGAGCACACTGGTGGAGATATAATGTCCCACCCTCCACAAGGAATACTGTGGATACATCACCACCGCACCGGAATCACCTGGAGTATGGAGCACACTAGTAGAGATGTGATTGAGATCCATAAATTTATGTGTCGACCATGTTAATATTATGGAGGATAGGCAACTCCTCTTATTTATCGACAAATATTGATCAAAGTTGGTATAGGCCTATATTATCATTGTCTTATTATTGATTTGGAAAGTCGCTGAGTACGCAGGTCTGCTGCGACGGGGGTATAATATAATCTTAGGTTTTACTGTGCTGAATGTTTGACTGTACTAGAATAATTCTATCTCAATAAGATGACTGTTCACATTCCGTCCAAGCATGGCAAAGCCGAAAAGGTCAACGGGTTTCACGTAACCTCTTCAAGAACATTTAAAGGTGATCGCTCAAATAGCCACTTAAGCCGCAAGGAGGATGTTTTTGTTAAATTCTGTTTAATATTTACGTATTCATATTCCTAAGACCCCTCCACCCACTATGGGGAGTATTTTAAAATGAATATCAGTAAAGGGTTGAGTGCGACTAGAGTAGTGTATTTAATATGAATATATTTATATATGGTTGTATTCATGGTTATAATCTGATACATAATACATTCGACAACACATATCGTGCGTTCAAGACCGCCTGTAACCCTCCAGCTGCCAATCGCCGGAATCTGGTGATAAAACCGGTGCGACTTAATCTTCTCGTAGCTAACAAATCCACCCTAAACCCTGTTCCACCCAACACAACAACCAACATCATCCATTCACTAACCATAACCAAAGTACCCGCAACCAAAACCTCATTCAACCCGAAACCAAAACAAAAAAACCTATCTTGGCTGAAGAGGACGTCCTATAACAGCCGCAGTGGGCCTTCAGCCCACTGAAACCTGACATCCTGCCCTGTCCTTCTCGTAGCTGCTCACAGTACATCGAAAATGTACTTTTATATATATCATTGTAAAGAGGAGGTTATGGTCTATGTCCCTAGTAGTATTTGCAATTTTTTTACTCTTTGCATTGCAACATATGATTGCATTTAGTTACGAGTGTTACGACGTTGCGCCAGTGTTAGTGTTTCGTTGTGTATTTTGCGTGAATTATGTATAATAACATATGAATTACTCATAACACCTTTCTTCTTGTATTTAGTTTTATAAATAGATACAGTCCTAATGTCATACTTTACAATGTTTTTATCATTTATTTGGCGATTACTCTCATAGACCCCGGACTAGGCAGTAAACATGGGTACTTTTATTTTTTATATAGCTATATAAGTATATACATTCATGTTCCTTATAAAATTTCAAACCAAATAGTTATTTCAGATTTTTGTAAAAAAAAACTTTTTGAGTATTTTGAGGGAGCGCAGACATTATGAACATTATTTTTTACATGAATAATTTTTGTTACATGTACGTTGGTAATTTTTATGATTTTCTTGTAGCCTGTTTTGTACTGAACATAAAAATATATAATATGTTATACTTTGCATAGTATCCACAAATTTATGGGTGGCCAAAAATCAGTTGGCATTCCAGAGTTAAATCACTGACAGCTGGAGGGTTAAAATACATAGCTATTTAGTTAGTACATTACATTGTACACACCTAATTGTAACCATATAAAAGTGTCACAAAAACCCTTTTTTGCAACCACTATTCTTGGTATTAACGTTCTTCCCTGATTAGCCTGAAAACAACAATCTCCTAAGACATACTGAATAACAAAGCACAACGTATATACCTTCCTTTCAAGTGAGATTACTGTCTAAGAATTCTGTTTTAATAACTATGTGAGGTACAATATTATGATGTGTCGCAATTTTTAAACATAAATACTCTTGCAAGTACACTGATTTCTTTGGTTACTTGTAACTTTCAATTTATAATGTGTATATTTATCATAAAGAATTCAGAAATGCAGAATCATAAACAAAAGTACTGTCATACACTTTTTTTTTTATTTTTTTACAAATTAATTGTAAAGACATTTTAAAAATTGTTATATACAAATTTTGTAAATTTATTATTGTATATATAAAAATATAAATTATCAGCTATGTCCTTACGCATAACAAATTTTTTAAAATTTAAAATCAAAATTTTACAAATACTGGAGAGTAGAATATGAATAATTATTTTTACATGTACAATATTTTTGTTTACGAGGTGTATAATTTTGATTCTTACATCTCCTTTTCGGTGTAGAAACTTTAAATAAGATGATACTTTGTGGTTAAACAATGAGGCAGGGATTTTTCAGCGAGAAAAGAAATTTTTGGATAAAACCGAGTTGCCAAAAGGGCGGTCGAGGGCTAATTTCCGATTCTGGGGCTTAAAAATCCGTTTCCCATTACATGGATATTTATTTCATTAATTGTTAAACAAATATAAGTTCAAAAACAACTTTTTGAGCCAAACACCCTAAAGGCTTTAATTAGCCCCTTTTCCCCGGTGAAGCACAATACATGAACAATAGTCAACATGTGCCTCCTAATCCTGCATAACCTAATTAACAGAGTAACTGCTAGCCTGTGTTATGTCGACGACCACTGATCTGCGTTCCCATGAGAAGGCAGACGCTCACACGGTGGTCGTTATGACACCAGGCTGTACAATACAGCCAACCACGCCAGTTATGGTTACGTCGGTTAGAAGTAACAACCTGGAAGTACCCGACCTCCCCTTTGTGGCCGTTAAACTTTTATTTTCTGTCCTCATATTTAGTGTGCGGAAAAAGTATTGTTTGCGTCGAAATTTTCGAATTTCAGTTGAGGGTGGAAAAATCCGTGTACAGACGCCGAGACTTTCTTGATCGTCAGATTTGTATGAAATTAGGTACACATTAACTGTATCTCCAGACCATTTTTTTATTTTTAAACAGAGTTTATCTCTAAAATCCCTTAATTTTTTAAAAACTGTTTGGCTAAAATAACAATTTTATAAAATAGTTTGAGTAGCACCATTAAAACTTAGAAGCTAAACAAACTAGTATTTTGACTAAAATTAAAGGTTAAAATACCTGTGGTGCTGTCGGTGATCTTACGTTAAGGTGCTGACGACCAAGGTTTCGGACTTAAAAGTCCATTATCAAGTCAGAATACCAAATTTAAAATTTATCCTCAACACTGACGTAGTGATGAGTCGTCTTGAAAATACTTACACACACATGGAAACATCGATACACAGAATACATTAAATTTGGCCAAATTATGAAATTTAGGGCGAAACCTTGGTCGTCAGCACCTTAACGTAAGATCACCGACAGCACTACAGGTATTTTAACCTTTAATTTTAGTAAAATCAGTGATCTGTAGGCTACAATGGTCAAACTAGTATTTTGAATCATAAGTCTACGACTAACGCTCCCAAAGAAAAGTTAAATTTAAAGTCCATGGTAAACGCAGTACGTTGTCTAAGAGCGCACAATGTTATTCTTATGGATAATATAATAAACTCAATTTTTCTTTATTTTTCAACCGTTTTTCATGAAATTTGGTATGCAGTGTAAGGTCACATCAGCCAAAAAACTCACTCAAATATGTTTGGTATTACCAGAGGGGGGATCTTCCACTATTCGATCGGCCCATCTTACTTTTGGTCTTATGCTTCAAGCAATCTGTTTCCATACTTTCCTCTTGCTACACACCCTATCCAACTTAACCCTCTTGCTTTCCCTAAGCAACAGTATCAGGGTCGGTGTAGAGTAATCTCGTGTCTTGGTTGTTTCTTATTCTCCAAACCTCTCCCTCTTGCACTGGTTCAAATCTTGTATCGTATAACTTAAACGATAATTCCAAGATAGTATAAACTTGAATTTTGTTTCCTCTACCCATACATTTAGGCCACTCTTTGGGGTATTGGTATATGTATAAAACAAAAGAATTGTAATTTCGGTAAAGTAACTTCACAGCGTTTCAGGATCTTAAATCTGATCCCGTCCTCAGGTAAGTCGGAACCCAGTACATGACTATATAAAGCTGAAAACAAAATTACCTGAAGCAGTCAAAAACTGCAGATTGGTTCCTTTAAAAATTTGGGTTTCAGATATATACCGGCTTGAGCAGGTTATGTACTAATCTTCACATGTTATAATGTCCTAGTTCACCAAAGGATTAGATTCCGATTAGATTCCAGATCTCGAAACGTCATGAAACTTTGTTTCACTAATCGTGAATGTTGGGATAAGTACATCAAACTTTAAATCGAAGGTTTCGCTAGATCGATACTGTCTGATCGCAAAATAGGTATATCGAAACATCAAAACGTTCGATATACGTATCCTATCGTTAAATCTGCCTATATGGTTAAAAATCTTATCATAAAACTTGCCTGGAAGAGTTTATATTATTTTGCAGAATGTGATTAAAAAGAGACGGAATTGAAGTGTTTTATCAAGCAAATTGTTGTAAAGTTGATTTGATCTATCCATTATTTGACCGAACTGAACTGTATTTGACTGAAATTAATTGATATTAATTTTAAAATCAAATAAACAGTCTGGCATGAAAACTCGGTTGGTACTGATTTAGAACTAATTCATTTAGACTAATTACAAATCCAAAACTATTTTTGCTATTCAAATTTTTGTTTTTCTTCACACTTTAAAGACTATACAAAAGAAAAAATCTTTATTCGTAAATACACATGCAACAAAATAAAAAGGATTATAATATTACAAATAGTAAAGGAAATGCGCGCCAGACGCAAATCTATAATCAATATAATCTATGTAAGTTGAGAACTTCTAGCTTTGACTTCTTTGTGAGTGTGTTTGTCGTTTCAAAACCTCACAGAAAATGATTGGATTATAAATTGGATTTATAAATGAGTAAGGTTGTAATTTTGTATGTCTAGCATTTTTTAATATTTTCTCCCATTTCAATATTTCTTTATAACATAACATGTTTCAAATATAATTTTCTCTTTAATTTACTTATAACGAAACGTCCAATCTTATTCGAAACATCGATTGTTCTTACATGTCTGCATACATAATGAGTCAACTTTTTTTATAACTATATAATAATTTCTTTTTGCAAATATCTCTGAGAAGTAATTATATAATAATATAAATAATACATGATGGTGGTAATTTATTTTGCTGAAAATACTGTAAAAATTCCAAGAAACAAAACCTTTCGTTGTTGTATTGTTCATATACATATGGAAAAATACAGCAAAGGCTCTGTACATGTACATGCTATGAAATACAAGTTTTCATTATCAAAACTGCACGGCTGTACCAGCTGGAAAACGTCCACTTGAGAGAATCAAAATGAGATGGTATGACCAAATAAGGAAATCTTTGAGTAATTTTTAAGGGACATGGGGGATGGCAGCAGAATGAGAGGAGTGGAAGAGACTGATCTACGAGGTGAAGAATTGACTGAGATTTGTACTGCCACAGCAGTAAAGAAAAGTAGGTCCTAAGTATAAATAAAAAAATAATTAAAAAATACCTTACCTAACCTAACCAAAACTAAACTAACCTAACCTAACCTACATGTACTGCGAAAGGAAGCATGTACTAGACTGAAGGAACACGGCTGTACCAGCTGGAAAACGTCCACTTGGGAGAACCAAAATGAGATGGTATGACCAAATAAGGAAATATTTTAGTCGTTGTGAATGGACATGGGGAGATGGCAGCAGAATGAGAGGAGTGGAAGAGACTGATCTACAAGGTGAAGAATTGACTGAGATTTGTACTGCCACAGCAGTAAAGAAAAGTAGGCCCTAGGTATAAATAAAAAAATAATTAAAAAATACCTTACCTAACCTAACCAAAACTAAACTAACCTAACCTAAGTTACATGTACTGCGGAAAGAAGCATGTACAAGACTGAATGAGTACGGCTGTACCAGCTGGAAAACGACCACTTGGGAGAACCACAATGAGATGGTATACCAAATAAGGAAATATTTTAGTCGTGTTGAAGGGACATTGGAGAAGGTAGCAGAATGAGAGGCGTGGAAGAGACTGATCTACGAGGTGAAGAATTGACTGAGATTTGTACTACCACAGCAGTAAGTAGAATTAAGTCGGTAGCTCAGAAGCGATAGTCAACCGCGCCTGGCTGTACTAAACCAATGGTGAGCGACACCTGCCAGATGAGCGATCAACTCTGGCTAGTCTTTATAATTAACACCGCTACGGTACCCCACTATCTTTAATTCACCGTATACCGTAAACCCATGGTGAAGGTAGTTGTTAAGTTATATAAATGAAAAACGTTAATGTCTTCATAAAATATAATTAAATTCCTCGCGATTCTGTCGGGATGTTTATTTTTTAATTAATTCTGATCTTTAACTTTTTAAGCGTAATGAGAAAGTCAATGACAATGGATGTTATTTTGAACGGCTATAAATTTAGATAAAAACAAAATGTTGAAATGGTATGGAATAGTATCTTTTTCTTAATTTTACTTCCGGTTATATAATGTTTTTTTCTTAATTATTCGTTTAAAATATTATTCTTCCGAAGGTTTACAAAAAATATCTTTAGCTGTTAAGTAACAATTTTTAAATTCAGAAACGTAAAAAATTTCAAATAAACCCTTTTCCAATTTTCTGCGTCTACTGCAGTAGTTTGATTTTTGTTCGACGATTTTGACCACAAGGTAAACTCTTTTAAAGATCTGTAAATCGATATAGGTATAAGAACGTTTTGACTCTTATCGAAAACTAAAATACAAATGTGGGTGGACTCCACAACCTGTGGGTGGACTCCAGATCATGTGACTACCAGAGCTATTTTCCCCCAGTGGTTGCATAAGTCAGGTGCGGGCAACGTTGCCTCGATGGGTAGAAAGTTCCTGCCAATTAATTAAGATGTGAACTCCAATTTGATAGTCTACAAATTTCATGTAGCCTTGAGCAACCATTTCAGTTTCGACTAATTTATTCTGTTCAAATTTATCTTTAATCAAGGTAGGTTTGACATAACCGGAAATTGGTTCCCGGTATGAAGAATTTAGAACTTGTGAAATAGACAAGTTTAGGATGATGTCGGGGAAGTAAAGAGTATAACGGGTAAGAGTTTGTTAAGGCTTTCCGGAGAATTGCGACAGTGTGTTCAAGAACATGGATGATTCTTTAAGTATGTATACAGTTCAAGGTTATGGTTCTTTGGGGTTTGATGTAAAGCACCAACAAATTCTCTCCCTCAGATAAGCTTGAAAATTAATCCTCAAAAGAGACATGTGGGAACAGAAAACTAAAATCAGTCCAAACATAGCACATCCCATGTTTTTTCTTTATCAAGTAACGATTGCATTCTGAAGAATGGTCTCCATAGACCCACCACGAAGCATAACTGGACTTTCAACCCACTGTAGACTGTAGATTTAAGAAATAGCTTGGAGTAGAGGAAACTATTGTGGAAAACGACTAAGTAGAAAAAATAAAAACAGGAATCAGTTGCAGGAAGAAACGCTAAGACTGTTTAAGTTGAAGCAGTCTGGTTTAAAAGGATCGAATTCAGATTGGCATTTATTTATCTAGAGCCGTTTTCACTGGTCTTATTTTTGCAGTTAGTTCTATTTCATGTTGACTGTCCATAATATTGTAAATGTTAAATAAATGTCATTTTATTTGAGATAAACTAGTACAACAGTACATTTTCTAAGTGCAGTTTCTTTTGCTGGTTGAAAATGTGTCAACCCATCAGATGGCAATTTTAGTATCTATTGCTGTATGCGCTAAAAACTCTTGTTTTTTGTTATCAGATCACTATTATAATTTTATTTTGTACCAATAAAGTACGTTTTGATTAATTTATTTATATTTATATTTGTTGATGTGTTCTCAGATTGCACGGACTGATCAATATTCAATTTATGTTATTACTTTATTGTATTTTTTTTATTTGTGTGTTAATATCTTAATGTATTTTATATTTGGAAACTGCATGGTAGTTCATAAATGAATATTTGTAAATATACGGAAAAATTACAAATTTAATTGGTTAATAGTTTTTAATATGTAAAAAATTGACACGTTTCATTTAACCAGCAGTTGCTTAGTGGAATAAATGAACCCTCTTTCTCATGTCATAACAATATTCGTCATGAAAATTTATTTACAGCAGTGTTAAAATTTGTATTGCAAAACTTCCATCGCTTTAAAAATAAAATTTGTTCGAATACTTTGGTTTACATGTTTACTTTCTCATACGATATGTAAAAAAAGTATTCTTCGTCATGTTATAATTTGGTTCTTGGTAGCACATCTACATACAATGTAACCATTTACCCCCTGAATCGAAAAACTTTTTTTAAGTTGTCTGTCCGATGTATGTTTCGTATGGGAAGCAATAGCGACAAATAAGGTGTTTTCATGAAATTTAGTATGTAGCTAACAACCCACGATATCTGGGCGGTCTTTTTAATTTTAGATTTTAAGGGAATTTTACTCCCATAAAAACCCAAAATACGTAAAATGATAATTTCTCAAAAATGGCACTTACGACATTTTTGACGTGGCGAATAAAGCTGTTTATTTTATACTGAACAAATTTACTTCATAGTTTACATAGTTTTTTAATGAATGATTCATATGGCATTGGATAGTAAAGCATATTGCTAATGGAAAGTAAACCAAACAGCTGTAGGTTAAGAAATCATCGTTTTGATTGTAGAAAAGTTGTAAACAAACTGAGTCCCCATAAGATTAACATTAGAAATTTAAAACGCCATAAAATGGAAATTTATAGAGTTTTCGAAATTGCTTTTTTACTAAAACCTTCCCGGTCACGTATAGATCAACTTCCTAAAATTTCATGGCGATCGGATGAGTAGTTTGGCAACGCATAAAGGACATACACACATACATTCAGTTTTATATTTAGAGATATGTGTTGTTAGTAGGCCTATGCAGATTTATATTTTTGATGTTTCCTATACGATGTATCAACTTTGCCAACAGCAATTACTTACAAATATTGCTTACAATATTTTATACAATTTGTAGGCCTATGTAGATTTAAATTTTTGACGCGTGATATACGATGTATCAACTTTGCCAACAGCAATTACTTGCAAATACTGCTAACAATATTGTATAGATTTGCCTGAACTTTGCGCATAATACCTGGCAAAAATGTCATTGCATTCTAAGGTAATTGTAGGAAGTAGCATTTACTGATAACAAAACATGGAACACAACACGAACAGAGTCAGTTTCACCAGCGCCTTGGCGAATCTAATAACTAATGTGTTGCTCCGATGAAAGTGAAATTTCTTTTCCGGATTGTGGTTATATTATGTCGTCATCAAACGGTTGTTTTTGTCATATGGTGAAGGTGGATGGGTCTATAGTTAGGGCTATCATAAATCTCAGAATAAAAATACGGAAATTGGAGGGGCCCATCACGGGGGGTGGTTTTGGGAAATCAAATATTCCCCAACAAGGGAGAAAAATTAATTAAAATTTAGAAATTACTATCAAGAAATTCTTTTGCAAGACCTATTTTTTCAAAATTCGATTAAACGACTCATTTCCACGCACGGAGGTTTTCCTATGTGGAAACTCTGCACTAGTTTAAACATTTATCATGTATATATGTGTATTTATTTTCTATATTTTTATATATGTATTTGTATCATATGTAGTCTATTATTGCAGAGTAAAACATTTTTGATTTGATTTGATTTAACCTACCAAAAATTAAATAATAACTCATAACAAAAATGCTTATAAAAAATGTCTTAAACTGTTCGCTTATAGCCTACAGATAAAACAGAGAAATAATGATATATAATATATGGATTCTTATATAAAAATAAGGAGAGAATATAGGGTCTCCAAGGTATTACCTGTTTGGAGTTTCTTTCATTGTACTATGACAAAAAATATAAATTGACAGCGAAAAGATAAGGAATATAACATGAATAGCTAGCTTACTTTTTAACTAGCGTTAGATAATGATCTGGTAATTTATTTTGATTTTTGATTTTCATTATTATTTACGTACGGTAATCATATTATGGACCTTTAAATATAAAAAATCAATGATTTTCATTGGAAATCAATTAAAAGAGACTGAGAAATATTTTTAAATTTTGGAACTAAACTTCCTTTTAAATATAAAATCACATCTGGTCCACTTGAATACATATTTGAAGGTTAATTAAATACCTTTTACCACTAGTGAAAGCTGGAAAGTGCGCCAGTACTACTCTTATTTGAGTTGATGTTGAATTACTTCCAATAATTGGTTTTCAAGATATTTTTATTCGTGCATTCATTTCAGACGACAGGATGTTTTTTCAATATTAATCAAACTCCGAGACTGATAGATGTGTCCACGAACTAAATGCATTAATTATTTGCAAGTAAAAGCTTACTAATGTTTTCTTATTGGACTTTTCCAACGCGTCTGTGTTTAACTACACAACTTTTCTGGAAATGAATAAGTTGTCATACAAACTTAATTAACGTACTTTTTTATATTGTACATGGATATTTTTATTTTTGACTATATGAATAGATTATCTAGAAGTAAAAACTTTTATTTGAAATTCAAAATAATTGGTGATGGTGGATTTATGTTATTTATATTTTTATTGCAGACATTTTCCATCACGATTTTATGTAAAACAAAGTTTCACGACGTTTCGGGATCTGGAATCTGATCCCGTCCTCAGGCGAACTAATATCTAAAACATACCACAATTATCACACAATCCGGATTAAGCCGGTATAAAGCTGAAAAATAAAAGTTTAAAGGAGTCAAAAATCGTACAAACAAATCATTCACTAACCATTACACACCACTAATGTGTTGTCTTTGAGTCTTCGTGTCGGGTGGACGTGTTTTGTTTCTTATGTGTGTAATGTTTAGTAAATGGTTTGTTTTTAAGTTTTTTGACTGCTTTAAACTTTATTGTTTTCAGCTTTCTACCGGCCTAGTCCGGATTATGTGTTAATTGTGTTATTATTTAGAATAACTTCTTGATTAGCATTATACGTGTTGGTTTTACTATAGGATAAAGTAAAAACTCACGTCTTCCAACACTACTTAATATATTTACACTTATATTGTAATTTTATACAACTGTAAATATATACAAAAGCTGTTAAATTGGCGATCGAAATGGAGACAGTTTCCATTTGGGCCTGATGATGTTCGGTGTAACTAGACGAAATCAATCACCAATTTAACAGCTTTTGTTTATATTTACCGTTGTATATAAATACAATATAAGTGTAAATATATTAAGTAGTGTTGGAAGACGTGAGTTTTTACTTTATGCTATGTTATTTTTTTAGATATTAGTTCGCCTGAGAACGGGATCAGATTCCAGTTCCCGAAACGTCATGTAACTTTGTTTTACATAAAATCATGATGGAAAATGTCCGAAATAATAATCTAAATAATATTAGACACATAAGAAACATAACACGTCCATTCTTCACGTGAGTTGTCTTTGAGTCTCCTGACTAGTGGAGTGTTCTAGTACACTGAGTATTAGCTAAATGTATTTTCAATAGCGTTCTGTGTTTTAAATAATTAAATTTAAAAAGATATATTAATTTATTAAACAGTTTTTAGTTTGAGAGGTTTTTCTCTGTGAAACTACTCATTTTTGGTTTTGTATACAATTAAAGGTTAGACAAGTAGCTAAACAAAAGTGGCATAATATAATTTCCCGAAATTCAGGAAATATAAATTGTTAACAAGGCGTTTAAAAAGGTGAATGTGGTGCTTACTTCTCGACCATCCGCGAAACAAATTTGACCTCAACCATCGGTAGGCTAGTCTATAGTATAGTAGTATTGTAGACCCTGGTATACAGGGTGTCCATGAAAAACGTTTCAGGACTTCGGTGAGTAATTAGGTTCATTAAAAGGAAGAACAAAGTTCCAATAGAGGTATGGCCTAAAACGCTTATTTTCTCAGATATCCGCCATTTTGTATTTTCCACAAAATATTTTGTTATTTCAAAGATTTTTTAACGGATTATTTTCAAATTTGGTACATGTTTTAAACTAGTAGACTACTATTAGTAAAAAATAACTAGCATGATCCAAGCTCAAAATCCGAAATGGCGGCCATTTAAAATTTTAAAACTTTGTTAACGGTAAAACTTAAAATGGCCGCCATTTTGGATTTTGAACTTGGATTATGCTATTTATTTTTTAATAATACTAATCTACTAGTGTATAACACATACCAAATTCCAAAATAATCCGTTAAAAATGTTTGAATTAAAAAATGTTTTGTGAAAAATACAAAATGGCGGATATCTGAGAAAATAAGCGTTTTAGGTCTTACCTCTAATGGAACTTTTTTCTTTCTTTTAATGTACCCAATCACTCACCGAAGTCCTGAAACGTTTTTCATGGACACCCTGTATATACTAGAGACCAATACTAAAATAATGATATACAACTAAACTTAAACAACCTTTATTTTTGCAAATGAATTATTATTAAAGTTAATTAAATCAACTACACCGATTTCCTTAAGAAGATTAACCACACACTTGAAAATATAGCTTTAAACAAGATAATCTACAAAAGGTGTTTGGTTAATTAAAAAATAAATGTTGGGAATGCGCGTGTTTCCGATTAACTGTAATACGTGGTTGCGCCTTCAATATTGTAAATGCAATAGTTTCTACACTCCTGCTCTGCGTTTAACTGGGAGCAGACTCAGGAACTATAGGTTTTCATGGAAGTATTGACCGAGGTATTATCTTGATGTAAATGAAACTGGTGTAATGGTGTAACTTGATGTAATGAAAATATCTCTGCACTGGCTCAAAGAAACGAGTATCTATGGTTGGAATTTGACGAAATTTTGTAAAAGGGTATTAGATGTAATGAGGAATTCTTTCTAGTATTTTATCTTAAGGGTAATTCACCTTTAAAAAATTCACTGAAGACCAAAAAAAGGAAATTTGTCAAAATGGCTTAGACGATTTTGGTTAAAATCTAAAGAATATTAGAGAATTTACTATAAAAAGTACAGATGATACAAATCCGTGGATTGATAAGCTTTCGTTTTGAAAATTCTTATCAGTTCGTTATAAAAAATCGATAAAAATAAAATAAAATAAATATTTTCAGCATCATTAAACAAGGCAGAAACCCTAAACAATTTAGTATTTTGAATTATGTCTACTGTGTCAAATGGCTGCGGACAAATCTGCCATTTTAAGGTCAGTAATAAACATGGTACTAGGTTTTCGACAGGGGTGGGAGGTGGAAAATATTTTAGTATTAAAAAATTGAAGGTAAATCATACATTAGTTCCCTAAAACGGTATATTTTATGTTGTTATAACTTAAAATGATAATTATATTACATTTATATATCTATTTTTGCTGAGATGTTTTGAGGTTTTTAATGATTTTTACTTAGATTGAAACTCATAACTTTACTGTTTACTTTAATATAATGTTCGCTATAATTGTAATAGCTTTTCAAATTTAAATTCTTGGAAAAAATATTCTGATTGGGTTTTCTTTTGCACCTAAATCTAAACTAGTCAAACTAATTTGAATTCATAAAACATGTTTATAATTATAAAAATTATATCCAGTATGATTTTTATGAAGTACCAAGCATTTTTTTCAAATTCTAAGACACCAGCTTAGATTTTTTATCTGTCGGACGAAATCAAATTCTTCAAAAGGATTAAAAAAGAATCAAAACATTAATTTAGTTTAGAATTTCAACTTTATAATATTAATTAGTAAATCATCACAGTAGAATTATATAGAATAGGGATACATTAATTGAGGGAACGCTGTGCGTAGTAAAACAAGGTTACGAGTTATAAATCTTTTTACGGTTTATGATTTATGAGTTAGAACTAGCAGTAAGCCTGTCCTTTGTAAAGGTTGATGGATTCTGTGTTAAAAAATCCTCATTAGAAAATATTTAAACACAAATAACCAAAAAGAAAATAAATTCTCTGTTTAGTTAATTAGTATTAGATTAGTTTACAGATAAATTAAATTTGTATTATTAAAATTGCTTATACGTCAAGGTAACATTTTAATATAGTACAATATAATTATTAAAAAAAGGCTTAAAATCGGTGATCAATGTAAACAATCTAATACTGATTTCAATTTGACACCTATGGTAATTTCTTTCTATTAAATCCATTATCATGATGAAATATAAACGTGAAATCTTAAACAAAAGATTATAAAGAAAAATTATTTCTCAGCTTAATTACTTTGCATTAACTTACAGGCAGATAAATTAAGAAATATGTATCATTACTAAAATTCGTGACGACAAGATAAAATTTAATATAGTATAATTTTAAAATAGGATTAAAATCAATTATTATTAACAAATAAATATTTATCTTAGTTTTACAGCTGTTGGTTTTTTTATTTCTATATAGATAAAATAGATGTAAAAATTAGAAAAATATGTGATTTAGATTATTATTGCGGACATTTTCAATCAGGATTTTGTGTAAAACAAAGTTTCACGACGTTTCGGGATCTGGAATATGATCCCGTCCTCAGGTGAACTAAACGTTTCCGGTTCCGGTGGGACACGCCCACTCTTTTCAGTTGTCTTTGAGTCTTATGTGTTAATTGTGTTATGTTTTCGATATTAGTTCACATGAGGACGGGATCAGATTCCAGATCCCGAAACGTCGTGAAACTTTGTTTTACATAAAATTATGATGGAAAATGCCCGCAATTATAATCTAAATAACATAAATCCACCATCACCAATAATGAATTTCAAACAAAGAATTAGAAAGATATGTTTAATAATGCTTAAAACTGTGTTCTTAAAAGCTTATTTCATATTTTCACAGTACATGGGTTAGTTTGAAGTAGAGTTAACCTTCTCCAAAAGGTATAGAGTTAGGAAAATAAGTAGTTTCATAACTATAGGTGCGGTTGTGTTCACGGAGAAGACAAACATATGGCTTGTTTAGCGTTACAGACGAACAGACACATTTCAGCTTTTTTGGGTTATAAAACGTAAATGTTAAAAAATTCATAATTCCAATTTACAAGACAAAAATCTAATTTTATTTATATAGCTTTCAGAGAATTTATATCCAGCAACGGAAATGTCAGCTTTACAAAAAGTTCTTTGCGCAGTGAATGAAATGAAACCAACAACCAGCAAATCCAACAGACGAACCGTCAGGCTGCCGCTGCAGTCGTGTTTGTCTCCATTGATAAACTTTTCCAATTCCAGCGTTTCGCCAGCTATAATGATAGAATGCACCGGCGACCACGGATTAAAGAGAGCAAATCTTAGTAGAACTTATCACAACTTTTAATATTGATTCAGTCGATATTTTAACACAAATAACTATCGATTGATCAGTACAGTAGTTAGATATAATAAAATATAGTTTAACTTATAGTTATAATCGTAATACGTACATATTAAAATTAATACACTCGTTAGATGTTTACAATCTGGTGAGAAAACGTTCCATTACTTCCCTTAGTGAAATTTAGTAAATTTCCCATAGGGAAGAACCTACCATAGGTCTCATAGAAGACGTAAGCCCGGGACCATGTTGCCTTTTGCCGCAGGTTAGTTGTCAATGTGGTTGCTGGGGTTTTGAGTTAGATGTCATTATTGTTATCTAAGTCACAGATTAGATGTCATTGCGGTTACCAGAGTGTCGACTTAGTTGTCATTGCGGTTACCGGAGTGTCAAGTTCGCTATCATTGCGGTTACCAGAGTGTCAAATTAGCTATCATTGTGGTTACCAGAGTGTTAAGTTAGCTATCATTGCGGTTACCAGAGTGTCGAGCTAGCTATAATTGCGGTTACCGAAGTGTCAAGGTTATATCGTGGTTATTGAAATCTCAGATTAGTTGTCATTTTGGTTATCGGAGTCTCAGATTAGTTGTCATTGTGGTTATCGGAATCTCAGATTAGTTGTCATTGTGGTTATCGGAATCTCAGATTAGTTGTCATTGTGGTTATCGGAATCTCAGATTAGTTGTCATTGTGGTTATCGGAATCTCAGATTAGTTGTCATTGTGGTTATCGGAATCTCAGATTAGTTGTCATTGTGGTTATCGGAATCTCAGATTAGTTGTCATTGTGGTTATCGGAATCTCAGATTAGTTGTCATTGTGGTTATCGGAATCTCAGATTAGTTGTCATTGTGGTTATCGGAATCTCAGATTGGTGTTCATTATGGTTATCGGAGTATCGAATCTCGATTAGTTGTCATTGTGGTTACTGGAATCTCAGATTAGTTGTATTTGTTATCGCAGAATCTCAGTGTCATCATGTGGTTATGTCTCAGTGATTTGTTGGTTATGCATCATTGCTAGTCCGTCTGTAAGGATGGTGACGTTGATATATTACCCAGTATCTAGCATCACTTACATATACTCTATCCACACGTCCTGCACTAGACACATTCAGAATGAAGTATTTTATACTTTCATGTACCAAACGAAACTGTATCTCTCAACTGATTGGAAACGTAATAAATTAAATATATCATTGCAAAAAGTGCATTGTGTAGGCATAAAACTAACTGTTGAATGTACAGTATAATAATTTCTACTGGATAAAACCCAGTGCTTGCGTCGTAATGCAAACAAAAATAGTTGTTCTCCAACAAAAAAACTCTTGTCTTTGTAAAATTGTTATTTGTATTTCAGTAAATATGTTCCTCTAATATATTTTTAATGGATTGTGCGAGTGATTGCTTACCGCAAGAAAAAACGAAAAACGTCTTCTTTCATTACGTTACTTCTTCTTCTCTATTACTGTTGTGATGTATTTCAGCACGTCCCTCCAGCTGATTCACGACGCTTGTAATACGCCTTGAAATGAACATAAATTGGATATTGTATTGTAGTTACAGTTAGTAATTTAGGACTTAGAGACATAGAACTAGATAAATAAAAACAGAAAAGATATTTTAGAAATACTTGACTTGTACTCTTAAAATTCTTGCATTCGCTTATGGGATTTTATTGTTAACTTATTATGATGAGTCATTATTGACTAATAAAATAAAATAAAGTTGCATACATCTTATTCAACAGCTCTAAACAATTGCAGTTATTTGTCCTACATGTTTCGGAGTACTCAATCATCAGGGCCAAAAATTTCATTATAAATAAATCATAAACAAATATTTTAAAAGAACACAGAGATATTCTACTGGACAGCAATATACAAATAAATATATTTCGGCTAGCTGAATAGCTTTATATGTCTGTGAATGTTTTAATAGTAGTATATGCAACGATTGTATTATGAATGCCTTAAAGCCATGAGTGGGTTTAAGGCATAATACAATCGTTGCACACTATTTTATATATTACCAACAATATTCAAACTTTTAAAAACAAGAGTTGTTTATTTCATAGTTGTACATTTCATTTATCTATGACCATTGAAATATACTTAATTATTCACTTTTCCACTTTAAAAACTGGTTATATATTTTTTATCGTATGCACGTTTATATTTCGCTGGCAATAGGTTGTTAATTAAAACATTAGCTTTTGATTTTATCTCTTCCGGAGTTAAATTGAACTCCTCACTGCTTAAATCATTCATTTTGTGAATGGTTCAAAACTCACATTTGAGGTTAGCCACTATAACACACCATCTTTATAGATAAATCAGCTGATTTTGCATTTCATTATATCCATAATGACATTAATTTCGTCAATTGCTGAGCTCTGATTGGTCTAGAGCCTGTATCGTTATGAACTAATAATGCAACGGTTTTCAATTTCCGTTTAATAATTAGCCTACTAATGATGTAACTTTCAGTATCTTTATTGGTACTTTTTGCGATGGTCGTGAATAAAAATGTTTATATGCAAATATGCAAATATGTGTGTGTTTAATTTTTAATGACATTTTTGGGCCTCATGATAAAATAATAATTCCGAAACATGTAAGGCAAATACCTTCAAATTTTTAAACTGTTGACTGAAAGTTGTGTAACCATGTTTTATTGTATTGGGTTTTATTGTTTACTTTACAGCTTGGGCTCTACTCAAATACAATTACATTACAAATTACAAATAATGTAAATACAATAATGTACTCTTCAACAGGCGAGTGCGTCGTATAATTGGATTGTCCTGACACAAAGCGCTCTTAACGAAGAAGTCACGTAGATTTTAATTAATTAACTAGCGTTTGTCACTTAGTGTTATTTAATGGGGCTTTTCTCGGATAATTCATCATAATTGCATTTCAAGATTATGCAGTATTTTATTAAAACGTCTGTATAGTTTTGTCGTTGTCTGCCACAAGGATCAGCATTGGGGCCACTATTGTTTATTCTCATTTTTATTGATCTACAATCTTTCTTGTAAACCTTTAGTATGTATAGTATTGTATATATATAGTATAGAAACTCCATTTTTACACTATTGGTAGCAGTTAAAGAACTGACATTTTTAACAGAAAACACAATGTTGAATCATTACTTTGGTCGTCACATATGTGATTTAGCAAATTACGATTTAGGGTCCAGTAACAATTTATTGTAACATTGATATTGAAGTGGCAGCAATTGTAATCTTTACTATTGCACTAAAAAATGTTTTGTATTCTAGCTCTTAATGTAGTTTGTATTTAGTTATACTAGGCAAAGCTTGATTATCGATAAATATTAACGATAAAAATAAACGGTCCACAATAAGTTTTCTAACACATACTTTCTCCTTTGAATAAATTTAAAAACTATTATCTGTAATAAAACTATCACATTGTTTAAAGTTGGCCTAGTTTCCATTTAATAATTTATTGTTTCAAAAATAATCATACAATTTCAGAAAATAACAATAAGAGAAAGAAAGTTAAATTAATTGTTCGAATTGTGTGGGGGAACCCACCCACCCCCCGGTAATACCAAGCTTTTTTGGTCCTCCATTAGAATAACGTTGGGCGCTCTCAGACAACATACTGCATTTACCACGGACAGTAATTTTTTTAGAGAAAAAATATTATACCTGGAACCGTTGGTAGGAGACAAATAATTCAAAATATTAATTTATTTAGTTTTTAAGCTGGTTTTAATGGTGTTAGTCAAATTATTCTTTACTTTTATTTTTTTGAGGAAAACTTAAAAAATGGTTTTTACATGTAAAAGCCCATAACCTTTGACCCGTCATTTTTACAGACATGCTGGTGGTGTCATATTATTTAGTACTCTATGCACTATGAACCATCAAATTTTAATGAAAATCGTTAGAGCTATTTTTGAGAAATTTGCATTTTCACGTACTGTACTTAAAGGTTTTTATGAGTGAACTATCCTTAAAAATAAAAAAATCAAAGAAATCATCTGAATATACGGTAAATATGTTATACATATACACAAAATTTCACGTAAATCGGACCAACGGGGTAGGCTGTGGCTCTGTACACATCCAGACACACACAAACACGAACGGACGGACAGACATCACGTCGAAAACCACTTTTTTGGATTCGGGGGACCCCAAGATGGATATATTTTGTCTCAACTCAAATTAAAAAATTTTGACGAAAACAATACTTTCTCAATATACTATCGTATAAGTGGGAGAAAGTAATATAGGCCCTACGTATTTACGAAAAGGCTTTGGGGGCAATACCTCTAGTACCCTCTAACTCCGCCCACGATAAGCATATAGGATTATCAAATGTATGATTATGTAGTAATAATTGACTTATTATATTGTTGTGTATATGACCAAATAGCAATAAATGTATTATTATATATTAATATAATAATATAATAATATTTATATATTAAAGTATAGATTTTCCTAATTATTCTTGCTTTAAAACCAGATTCACTAAAAAAAAGAGTCTGCATCAGTGGTAGCCATCTTGAATTTTAGTCCCGTAAGAGCATTGTTAAATTCTGGCGGAACAAACCTTGACTTTGGCGTCTGTAGTGGCGTTAATTATCAAAGTATCAATGTAAAACTTTGGAAGTACATTGATGAGATGTGGCTCAAGGGCATGACCTTTTAATATGGTCAAAAATTTAACTTGATATAAAAACAAAAATTCAGGAATATTTTACAAAATAAATCATTATTATTTTTTTATTGAGAGCGAAAAAAAGAAGTTCTGTAAGGTGGTGCCCTGGAGGACTGTAATACCTTTAATTTGACACCTCTTCCATTAATTTATGACAATAAGTCAAGGAGATATAGGCGCCAGAATTTAACATTGCCCTTACGGGACTAAAATCCAAGATGGCTCCACTGATGCAGACTCTTAAAAATGAACGACAATAATGCGTTGAAAAAGCACAAAATGTCCACTTTACTTCAACGTCTATATTATCGTCCAATATATAATAAATATATTAATATACACTTTAGTTTAAGGCTGATATCAAAAACAGCAATGATTTGGTTTAGAAAAAACGTTGTATTTCCTAATGGAAATGCGTCATTCTTTTCTCTTTGTACGTACCGGAACAGTATGTGGCTCAACGGCTATTGGTGCATCGTTTGCACCGATATTGTAAACGACAAAAGCTATTTCCTTTTGTTCCTAACTATTCTTGCTTTAAACCCAGATTCATTACACGTTTAAATAAACGCCAATTATGCGCTGAAAACCCGCACAATGTCCACTTCACTTGCACGTCCCTATTACTGTCCTTTGTTAAATTTAAATTTAACTAAACTATATCAATGAACTGACACATACTTCCCTCTCTAAAAGTAAACCTAAATATAAAGTATATTTAATAAAACCATAGTTTTGTTCACTTCTTGTTAAAATAACATTTAAAAGATTTATTGATTTAAAATTAGTCTTCAAAATTTCTTTAACAAATCCCCTTGGAAGTTGAAAAATTTTGGAGGGATTTCTTATACTCAGCTGAGTATCATGAAAAATGGTTGGAAACCAAGGAAGACATTTATTTTTTATGTTCTTCATAAGCAACGTTTCGACCCCTTAGATAACTTAGACTTTCCGTATTTACTATGGGCAGTAAATCGAACTCTCCTAGACTAATAATAACTATTAGTGAAATATAATATTATATTTAGTATTATAGTTAGTATTTGTAATTATTACAAATACTAACCAATTTACTTGAGCTGGGTCTAATGGTGATAATATAGAATTTACCAGAGGGATTCTAGCAGGCTTTTTGTCTTACCAATATAACGTAAATTAACGAATATTGTCACAGTTTAAGACGGTGGTGTAACTGCACTGTAAGTGAATATAATTAAGAGTCTGCATCAGTGGTGGCCATCTTGAATTTTAGTCCCGTAAGAGCAATGTTAAATTCTGGCGCTTATATCTCCTTGACCTATTGTCATAAATTAATGGAAGAGGTGTCAAATTAAAGGTATTACAGTCCTCCAGTGCACCACCTTACAGAACTTCCTATTTTCACTCTCAATAAAAAAATAATAATGATTTATTTTGTAAAATATTACTGTTTTTTCCTGTATTTTTTTATATCAAGTTAAATTTTTGAACATATTAAAAGGTCATGCCCTTGAGCCACATCTCATCAATATACTTCCAAAGTTTTACATTGATACTTTGATAATTACGCCACTACAGAGGCCAAAGTGAAGGTATGTTCCACCAGAATTTAACATTGCTCTTACGGGACTAAAATTCAAGATGGCTACCACTGATGTAGACTCTTAAGCTCCCACCATTTTTTCCAAAATATTCCAGTTTATTCACAAGCTCAAGTATGATCAAGTACTTTAGTATCTAGCTGGATACTTCTGACCCCCTAGAAGTCAAGGACCTGACAGGGGGCTACCTTTTGAATACCTGGACCTTAATATTTTTCCGGCTCACCTTTTAGCTTATCGGCATGGTGGTTACCAGGATACCACCCAGTTAAGTGAAAGGTTGCTGAATCGAGACCTGTGGCCTGCGTGTACTATCAGATCATGAGCGGTCACCTCTGTCTAGACTTTGTGACTCATGCCACTAAGGCCCCTTGCTGTCTTTTATTCACCACACTATTCGCACCCACCAAACTACCTTTTCCACCTTTTCTTCATCTTCATTCTTGTATCTTAATCCCACTGCAGGCATGGCGATAATGAGAAGTAATTTTTATTTCCACTGGAAAACACAATACGTTTCGGTTGACATGCACCTAAAGTATTTTTTCTGTGTGTCGATGACATCTCGAAATCTTCCAAAACTTTTAAGCAACATTCCACCCATAGGTAACTTTTGTGGAGAAATCCTTCAATCACACTCGTACGATAGGAAAAATTTTTTAACCAAACTCGTATGAATCCAAAGAAACAAATCTGAGCCATAACTTCCAAGCAACATACCACACATTTCATTTCATTTATTTATCAAGCTCAATTTTACATGTTCTTGGCCCCACCAAGATAAGCATAACTTGTCGGTGGGGCTTATTGTGTAGCATATATAAAATTTATACAATTATATATAACATTTCTTTTTACAGTTTTTTTCCTTTATTGTCTCTAATCAAAATGCATTGAGACAATATACATATTAATGAAATTGCAACAATAACAAGCTACAAACTTCCAAGCAACATGCCATTCATTAATACAATTATTGTCTGAAGATATTCTTTAACCACACTCATATGAGTTTTCAAAGCAGAGAAACAAATCTGAACCTAAACTTCCAAGCAACATGCCACCCACTGGTAAACCTTTCTGGAATACTTTTTCAACCACAGTCGTATGAGTTTTCCATCAATAGAAAGAAATCTTAACCTTAACTTCCAAGCAATATGTCACCGATTAATAAAATTTTCTGAAGATATTCTTTAACCACACTCGTATGAGTTTTCAATCCAGAGAAACAAATCAGAACGTAAACTTCCAAGCAACATGCCACATATTAATACATTTTTCTGAAGACATTCTTTAACCATACTCGTATGAGTTTTCAATCCAGAGAAACAAATCTTAACCTAAACTTCCAAGCAACATGTCACCTATTGAAACATTTTTCTGAAGACATTCTTTAACCATACTCGTATGAGTTTTCAATCCAGAGAAACAAATCTTAACCTAAACTTCCAAGCAACATGTCACCTATTAATACAATTTTCTGAAGACATTCTTTAACCATACTCGTATGAGTTTTCAATCCAGAGAAACAAATCAGAACCTAAACTTCCAAGCAACATGTCACCTATTAATACAATTTTCTGAAGACATTCTTTAACCACACTCGTATGAGTTTTCAATCCAGAGAAACAAATCAGAACCTAAACTTCCAAGCAACATGCCACCCACTAATTAACCTTTCTGGAATACTTTTTTCAACCACACTCGTATGAGTTTTCCATCAACAGAAACAAATCTTAATCTAAACTTCCAAGCAACAAGCCACATATTAATAAAATTTTCTCAAGATATTATTGAACCATACTCGTACGAGTTTTCAAACCAGAGAAACAAATCTGAACCCATTTTTCGTTTATTTCTTTAAAAAGTAATTAGTATCAGAATAACTGGAGGCCACAATTCGTTCAAATGAGCGGCTTGTGTTTAATCTTCCACTATTTAAATAGACAGCATACTTTGTCTCCGACCGGGTCTAAATTAATGACGCCTTTAATTTATTCAAACCCTACAGGAAGAAGGTTAATTGCCGGAACTCGTTCTAAGTGTCTTATATTTGTTTTTCTTTTCGTCCTTCTTCAGACAGAAAATACTCATATTAAAATGAAATGTCTCCTTTGCGTTTTTAATACGGCGTTAAAAGTTAATTTGCCGTAAGGTTTAATGTATTTGTAAACCGATGCGGCGAGGCTTTAATGTTCTTTGAGCTTAAGCTAGAACAATTCAATTAAGACATTCGTCATTTTAATTTTGTCCAACACTCCGTTGGGAGCTACTTTAAATGTTATTAATTGAAAGAATTAAACTTACTTAAGGTTTTTAGAATCGAATGTATAAAAACTATCGTACAACAGACAACCGTCAAATACTATAATATTTACAAAACAACAATGCTATAAATAATAAAATCATCTAATCAATGTAAAGTTATGGTTAAACATGTATTTGACACTTCCATAGTTGAAGTAAATAAAATCACATTTTGTTTATATACAACTCAATGAAGTCTTTTGGTTCTGTTTATGATTTTTGATGTTTTGGTTCTGTTATTTACTTCAAGCTTTAGAGTTTAAAGACTAAAATACGATATTAAATAGAAAGGGTTATTTCTATGTAGAAATGGACGTTAAGGTTAGGTTAGGGTTATTTCTAAATAACACTTTGTTTGTATAAATGTAAATATCGTTGGGCACTTGAAAATGGGAGTAGTTTAACCAACTTTCGAAACGTTGTGTGGAATTTAAACGCAAGACGCTAAATGTTAATTTAATCATTAATAATCAACGCTATCATGAATTTCCAAAACTCTGTTATAAAAATATTTAAAGAAATGTTTGTCTATTGTCTACAAAATTTGATTTTGTAAAGGAATAATGGAATCAAAAACAATTCTCGTAGCTAATTTAAGTTGTCTACCCGGCGGTAAATTTGCCTCGGCGCTACGAAATAGCGTTACTAAGATAAGGAAAAGAAGCGCTGCAAAAGTGAACAGTAACCCTATTTTATAGGGCAGTTGGATTGCTCAGCAGGATGATGGGAAATGTCGGATGTCCCAGTAAAAGACGACTTCTCATGACCACAGTCAAAGCTATTCTTCTTCTTCTTCTGGGTGATCTTCTTCTGAACTTAACCCTAGAAGTGGCAAGCTTTTTACTCTTAACTGTAACATAAAATAATTACTAATATCTTCTTGAAAAAAGCATAAAACATGCCCCCTCTTATAACCACTAACCACAAAAGCAAAAAAGGTGTCCACACCAATCCCAATTAAGCCTACAAATGCCGTCAACTTCCACCCAAGCCGGCCTCCGTTTATTTAAGGTGGGCCCCCTCTCCGCTATACCATACATTTGCAAGCCAAATTGGGATTGCTCATGGTCGGGATTCGAACCCTAACACTTCCGAATGGCTAGAACGTTACGCTCGTCAGCGTAGCGCGTTAACCGTCAATGCTATTCTTCTGGATGATCTTCTTCTGAAATTAAATCGAAAATGCTAATTTTAGGCAAGATTCAATTAATTCGTCATCATTAATGCACCAAATATATAAGAAAGGTAAATACCCCCGTCGCAGCAGACCTGCATACTCAGCGAATTTCCAAATAATAATGCAATAATAATATTATATGTCAATTTTTATCAATATCTGTCGATAAATATATGAGTTAGTTATTTGCCTATTCTTCATAAGATTAACATGGGAAAACTGTGTAGGTTTGCCGCTGTGAAGAACACTGAAAGTAGGCTAAATGCCTACTTGTCAAAATAAAAATTGTTTATGGTATAAATGCCTAACCTCAGTGTTCCTCACACCACCAAATCTGCACACTCTTTCCCATGTTAATCTTATGGATAATAGGCAAATAATTCTCATGTTTATCGACAGATTTTGACCAAACTCGTCGTATATTATTATTATTATATTATTTATTTGGAAATTCGCTGTGTACGCAGGTCAGCTGCGACGGGGGTATTTAAAAATTCAACTCGGTAATCAGGGATAAAAATGTAAAATGTTCAAAATTT
This sequence comes from Nephotettix cincticeps, assembly GCA_023375725.1. NCBI lineage: Eukaryota > Metazoa > Arthropoda > Insecta > Hemiptera > Cicadellidae > Nephotettix > Nephotettix cincticeps. Next base: position 52,195,129 of record CM041784.1, read on the forward strand.
AAAAAACATATTTCTGATATTTTTACCTTGTGCTTTACTCATTCCTAACTAAAAGGGGGTATATAGGTGTGTTATACCCGTACGTATGTTTTCATACTGTTGGGTAATTTTTTTAAATTTAAATACTGTAGGAAGAAAAAAATAACCCATTTCAATATGGATTTTCTATGTACTACGAAATTTTTCGGACTTTTTGTGAACAACATAATAATTAGTTCTCGTTTCCTGAGTAATTGTCGAAATACCTCGAAGTGAGGTGTTTCATTAGGGTAGAGAGTGAATAATTGGTTCTGAGAATGTTATTGAAGCGCGGCAAAGTGACTGGGCGCCAGTGTTACCAACCACCTCCGGGGATAATTACCCGTTTTTGGTTATATCATAATTATTTGGGTAATTTTGTGATTATGGTTTTGTTCTAAGGAGGTTTATTTAGTTATTTTAACCGAATTTTTAAAATTCATAATGACGTTGATTAATCACTAATATTATCTTATAGGACGTTTCCAACGCGTCTGTGTTTTTAACTAGACAACGTTTCTGGAGGTGAAGAAACTCCTCCCGTTTTCAAGTGATTCAGAGTTAACATTTATAATTAAAAGTAAAAGTCAAGTAAAATTATACCTATCCCAATACCAAAGGGTCATCATACCCCCAAGGGTAGTTTTGTAGGCACTAAGGGTAGTTATAAAAAACTATAATATAGTATATTTATATACTATAGGTATATAAAAGTGTATAAATAGGTATATTTATAATTTATAGGTATACTTTTATAGTCAAATTACCAACAACGCCTCTGAGCAACCGGGCTGGAACAAGGCAGCGAGCACACAGAATGGGAGTTGGGACACTACTGATTTTACTTTATGTATTGTTTATTACAGATAGGTATAGTTTTACTTGACAAGTTCACAGAGCTAAAATAGTCTATAGTAACTTAATTTCTGTTAAACTTGGCTACCTTTACCTTGAGTTGAAAGATGGTACCTGGTTGATCCTCACTTAAAATTTAATCTTTTAACTTTCTCCAAAGTTGAAACTTAGCTTTAAGTATCAGGTGGTGTAAAATCGGGGGGGGGATGAGAAAGGGTTGTTCCTAGAGAGATGAAGCGGTTGCAGTGTTGAACAGCTTTGTCCACACTCACGTCCAATTCTGTATGACTGAAAATAACACGCTACAATAAAAATACAGAAATTATGGTAACTTCCAATTATTTATTGTTTATTTCTTTTTTCCATTACATTTGTATACAGATAATATTAAAGTGTGCACTTGAAAAAAGTCAGAAAATATCCCCACAAAAGAAACACATCTGCATATGGGGAGAGAATCAGTCAATCGCTCGTGAAAAAAACACTTATTAGCGAAAAAAGTACAATAAAGGGGGAGAAAACTATTAAAATACATAGTAAAACCATGCGAAATTATAATTTAATAAAACAATTACATTAAAAAAAGGAGAAAAACACATATTACAAGGAAGCAGCAAACGTAAAAGGTAAAAGAATTTTTATGAGGAATTCGAAGAATTTTTAAAGTTTTGAGGTAATTTTGATAAATTAGAAGCAGCAAAAGTGAGATTGAGCTAAACATAAAAACTAAACACAATAAAAAATATTTTTCAAAATAAAATAAAATAAAAATTAAAAGTAGGAGCCGCTTCCACATTCTTCTTCGGAAGACCCTAGTACTGTCATCCTCCCATTTTCTAGCAAAATTTGGTAAATTACCATTTACAATATGGGCTTGGTAATATGGAGTGATTTAGTCGATCTGTTTTAAACTTTTAGAATACTACTGCCAATAATATAATACAATAATAATGGATATTGTTTGACTGGGACGGTGGTGACGTCCTGTAATCCAGCTACTTGGAGGTCACGAATTGTGGATAGTTGTGAGCAATGGACGGTGGGTGTAGTGTTCTCTTGTGTGGATTAACGTCCGCACTATTGAATACTGCGTTAATCCGCAAAGACTATCCTCATAATTAGACCAATTCGTAATTCAGAGGCCGTGGTTCGGATTCCACGTAAAACTGTAGGTCCATTAGTTGCCATCGGCTGTTGGGCTATTAATTAACAGTCTTGCCTAAGGAACATGTCAGCCTTAGTCAGTAACAAGACTACAAGATCGCGCCACAATCACCATACACTCAATTCTCATTCATACTTGGCTTAAAATACCTACATTGTAGTATGGTTGCCATTTCAATGATCTAATCTAATCTAATAATACCATTATTAATAAACAAGAAGACATGATAGAAATGAGTGACAGTTGACATAGCTGATTGAGAAAATCATTCATCTGGTGTAAGTTTTATACTGTTTATTTTGCACATACTGTACAAGAAATAGATACTGTTACCAGTTTTATCAGAATTTAATTTATTGGTTTGTTTTATGGTCAGTGGTAATATCTGTTTTAAGTTCAAATAAAGTTTAAATGCACAAAAACTACAAATAGGTGCATAAAAATACAGTTTTTAGTTCGCGGTTCGTAAAAATGAGCTGTCGGTCCAGATCCGGATATTAGACCGGCATTTGGGGACCACTGATATAAGGCTATGTAATGAGAGGGAAATAACGATAAACCTTACAGTAATTTTAAACCAAGTTTGGGGTAATTTTCTGCCAAAGTGTTGGCTACACTGGCGAACGCGCATGCACCTACGTTTCAGCTGGCTCTAACCCCCGACAGTTGAGCGTTATTCGGGCAAACGGTCGGACGCTTGTTTATCGTCTTTAAAATCTAAATTTCGGCGTGACACCTTGTAGTATATTTAGGAATTTATAATCTGAATATTTGTAAGTAAAATACAATTCGTGTTCAAATATATATTTGGTTTTATTTTTCTAGATTTAAAGTAATGTACAAGGCTCACGTGTATAGTTTGTTTAATTTACGTGTAATTAATAAATGTAAAAAAACGTTAAATAATATTTAGTTCATAATAGATGAAAGTAGTTATACAAGTCTTAATTAATTCACAAATAAGTTACTCAGACCTCAAAGGGTAATCTCGTTTATTTCTATGTATTAACAATATTCTATCCTTTTTAATGTTTAGCAAATTATTTGATATCGTATAAATATACTTAAAATATTTCCTAGATATAATATGGCAAATCTCTCAAGTTTGTCACTAAAATATTTGATACATACTAAACTCGCCTCGTTGACCTGATAGCATGTATATTGTAAAATCTGTCTGTGTAATTTGTTTGAAATTTTCCTTGGTGATGGATATTATTTAGATTTTTATTGCGAACATTTTTTGCTAATCGTTATGTTAAATGTCCACAATAAGAATCTAAGTTCCGCTACCGAACTGTCCATAATGTTGTAAAAGTTTGAAAAGTTAAGTTTCAACTATTTTCCTTACAAATTAATATACATTGTTAAAACGAAGGGTCCCTAATAGTACTCTACCACTTGCTTTTATTTAAGTATTAATAATTTAGAAGATAGATGTAGGATTTAACTAACGTATAAAATTACAATATCAGTGTCTAAATTCAAAACCCCATTCGTATTATTCAAGTTTACTATAAGTCGATTGTCCGAAACTTTGCAGCCTCAAAGTTGATATTGTGTCAAATTTTAGAGTTCTGCTGTATTGTAATGTAAATAATAAACATAACCCTTGAACACTTCCATCTAAAACTTTATTTGACTGTAAATTTTTTTGAATAACTCAGTAAACTCGTAAACTCTCATGTTATTCCTAATATTTAAAATTGTGACGTCTTTGTTTTATATACCTATAATGAGCTACTGTAAACGGCTATTTTTATTGAATTCCTTGTTTTTAATACGTTATAAACTGTGGTTATTTTAATTTTCGAAGATTTCTCATAGTAGAGCCAATAAAAACGTGGATGGTTGTGAACGGTGGTTGTGGAGGTGGTTGTCATGGTATTTTGTGGTTGTGGTGTGTTTCCTCCAGAAAGGTTGTGTAGTTTAAAACACAAGAGCGATAGGAAAAGTCCAATAAAATGTAAAATAAATAAACACGGTTTATTTTTAACATTTTATAACATCTTTATCTTGTGTTTTTCGTTGTTTCTTTCTTTTATTATAATGAACTGTAAGATATTGAAAATGACCTAAAACTTTAGACGTAATCAGTTGTTTATTACAATAGGTATTCTGCCAGTAAAATTATTACTTTAGTATACAGGGTGGCTATAAAGTCCCTTCCCCCTCATATTTTTTTATTTGTTAGAAGAAATAAATAACCTTTAGGAAACCATACAAACTTAACCCAAAGTATTTTTAGGAGTTATCGAAAATTTTCAGCGCCCCCCAAATGGGGAATTTGGGGGACAACTGAAAATTTTTAAATGTAAACCCCCATCCAGACCTTTAAAATGAGGTACATCCTCATTTTAAAGGTCTTGAAATTTAAAGACGATTAGCAAATATTGGTATCTACTTCAACCCAGTAGGAAATGGCGGAATTTTGAAAATTATAACCCTGGGGGGTTTATGTCCCTTTCCCTCTTGGCTTTTGCTAAAATCTAAATTTGAAGTGATTTTTTAACATGTGATTAATTTTAATAGGTACAAATTCCAACTTTTGTAGGAATTAAAAATTTTGGGAGGTACCTCTAAGGTCTAAGATGTTGAGTCAACTTTCGAATTCCTTATGAGAAGCTAACCATGCGACATGTCAATGAGCAGTTGACGAGAAAGTACAAATTTAAAGGAATGTCTTGGTAAAAATTATTATTAAAGTGTGCTTACTTTTTTTATTCTTTGAAGGGCTAAAAACCTTTTGAAAAATAAACTTTAATCAGCAAAACATATGCAGATTTTTTTAAATTTATGCAACCAGTATTCAGCTTTTTATTACGGACATTTTCCATCACGATAAGTAAATAAAGTTTCACGACGTTTCGGGATCTGTAATTTGATCCCGTCTTCAGGTGAGATAGAACCTAAAACATAATAAGATGATTGCATAATCCGGTAATCCGGACTAAGCCGTTGTAAAACAGGAAACAAAAGAAATTCAGTTATTCTCGTGCATTTGTGATTAATGGACGTGTTTGGTGTTGTGTACGTGACGTGTGTTGGTACTTGTTTATACGTTATTACTGTTTATTTTTGTTTTCAGATTTACCCACTTAGTCCGGATTATCTATTAATCTTGTTAAGTTTAGGTTCTAGCTCACCTGAGAACGGGATTAGATTCCAGATCCCGAAACGTCGTGAAACTTTATTTAATTATCGCAATGGAAAATGTCCGTAATGATATTCTAAATTACATAAACCCTCCACCACAAATATCTCAGATTATAAATATATTGGTTTATTAAATCGAATATGATAGTTTTGAATAACGGTACAGAGAGAATAGTCACCAGCGTTCATCCTCATTACAGCAAATCCTGTAAATCACTCTTATCCCTTGTGCGATCGGCCCCGGTGTATTTATAAAGTTAAATGATTTAATGATGAACCTTTTTTAAATAAACATTTTTCCACAATTTAATTATTCATCTGACGAATTCGTATCTAAATTATTTAAATGGGATATTCGTAAGCTAAAAATGTTATTGAGACACAGACTCAATACACTAAATTAGATTTGGTTTATACAGGGTGTCCATGAAAAACGTTTCAGGATTCCGGTGAGTGATTGGGTACATTAAAAGGAAGAAAAAAGTTCCAAATAGAGGTATGACCTAAACGCTTATTTTCTCAGATATCCGCCATTTTGTATTTTTTAATTCAAACATTTTTCAACGGATTATTTTGAAATTTTGTATGTGTTTTAAGCTAGTAGATTAGTATTATTAAAAAAATAACTAGCATGATCCAAGCTCAAAATCCAAAATAGCGGCCATTTTAAATGTCACCGTTAACAAAGTATTTAAGTTTTAAAATTTTAAATGGCCGCCATTTTGGATTTTGAGCTTGGATCATGCTAGTTATTTTTTTACTAATGGTAGTCTACTAGTTTCAAACACGTACCAAATTTGAAAACAATCCGTTAAAAAATGTTTGAAATAAAAATAATTTGTGGAATATACAAAATGGCGGATATCTGAGAAAATAAGCGTCTTAGGCAAAACCTCCATTGGAACTTTTTTCTTCCTATTAATGTACCTAATCACTCACCGAAGTCCTGAAACATTTTTCATGGACACTCTGTATTGACTGATCGTAGTATTGAACAGTAAAAATTATCTACTTTATAAAATGTATTTATAATTTTATTTTTTACTGGTAGTTAACACCAAAAAACTCTTAAAAACGTGAATACAAAGCTATCAAAACGGCTCTTTTGATTTTTATTAGCTATTATGAGTTTCATGGGTCCTTTTTAAGTCAGAAATAATATTTCAACACGGCTTGAGTTGAAATGACGGTCTAAAAAATATATTTTTCTGATAAAACAATAACTGTATAACCACTAATCCGCTAATCGACAAACCTTCACAAAAAACTCCTCCACTACGACCACTGGTGGTCTCTTACCGGCTACAAAAATAAATAGATTAGTATTTTTAATTATTAATCTGTAAAAGACATTTGCTCAAAAATGGAGTTACTCCCTGTGGTAAATAATGTACATTTTCGTCTATTGTAGCTCGTCCAATATTTCTAATTGAAAAACTCTTTCTTATTTCTAAACCGTTTGAAAATTTTTTTAAGGTTTTTAAACTTTAAGTATGAGAGTTTGAGAAAGGAATTTAATAAGTAATTAGGAAATAATGAATACAAAATATCATTTTTTGCATTATTCATTTTTTATAAATTTGTATCTAAAATTCAACATATTTTTTAACTGTTCAACATTTACTGTAGGAAAAATATTTCAATATGCTAAGTTGTCGTAGATAAATTTTGAAATCTATATGTTAGTAATATTAATATATTTATTTAATTAATATGATGAAGTAAAATAAAATGTATTTGTTTTTGTTAACATAACTGTAATTCTGTGACTTGTTTTGGAAGAGAATTCAGCCTTTAGCGGGTGGATTACAATTCCAACATCTGTTTATTCTCTCAGCAGCAAACGCGGATTTCGACAAAGTTTGGATAAGAATCTTTTCGCCTAATCTGTCGAATACCAAATATCGAAATGCCGCTGCTGAAAATAAACAAGGAGTTTCTTCACATGAAAATATGTTTGTATAAAAAACAAACATAAGGATTAATTAATTTTTGATTTGTATAGCCTTTGACTTTTTACAATTTAATCCCATTAAGTCGAAGGTGTGAATTATTAACATTGCAGTAAATCAACATTGGTGTGGTTTTTGATACAGTTAACGTGAGATTAAAAATAAATGTTTTACAACTTTTTACTTTTTTGACTTTTAAATTAAAAACTCCTTTTCAAGTGGTTAAATCTATAACATTACTTCACCACGAAAAACCCCAATTCATAAAACTAAACAAATTAGTATTCTGAATTATTAGTCTACGGCTAATGATTCCAGAGAAAAGTTAAATTTACCGTCCACGGAAAACAGTACATTGACTAGTACAGCCTAATGTTTTCCTTTTAAAAATTAAAAATTCTTCCTTATTTCTAAACAGCTTAATGGAGACATATGTAATAAAACCATCACAGAAAAAATTTGAGTTTCAATCCCCCGAAGTTTATTACCCTAAATAATAAAATAAGGTAATATATTCCGGGGGGATATTTTTATATAATAATGGTCCTTATAATTAGCCCAGTTCATAATTCAGAGGCAGTGGTTCGGACTCCACGTTAAATTGTAGGTCCCTTAAATATGCCATTGACAGTGGGGTATTAATTATCAGTTCTGTCTAAAAAACATGTCAGCCTTAGTCATTAACAAGACTACAAGATCGCGCCACAATCAATCCTACACTCATTTCTCGTTCATACTTGGCTTAAAATACCTACCTGGGTAGATCGCCATTTCGGTTAAAAGTTATGTCAAGTAAAGTATTACCGCAGGGAGAAGTGGAGTGATATATCCCCACAATATCTTTAAACTTTAATCTTAAACTTAATTAGTGGGGAAATATTTTGTATTAGCTTTATAATAACAGCCTACTGGTTACACAATATTTGTAAAAACATGGTTTGGTGTCAAATTAAACGTGGTTAAATAGAGGATTATATTTTTTATTTTATTTCATTTTCCGGGAAAACATGACCAAACAATTAAATCAGATGATTAACAAGTAATTATTTTTTCCATGGTAGAAAATTATGTAATAATTAATATTATATTATAATTTATTATTATTATTGTATATTATATTCTTATTATTATTATTTATATTATAATTACCTTAGTAAGCTGAAGGCCAATTTCGGGGGTCTTTGGTCAAGCAGAAGACGTCTCTTGATGTCCGCAGTCCAGTCCGTGCTCCTTTATGGGGTAGAGGTGTAGGCAGACGCTCTCACCAAGGACCAAGGACATCTACCGGTTGCGATTCACCCGGGTTCAGCATCAAGCTGCGCTCCGGGTGTGTTCTTCATATCGGGCAGTATCCGAGTCTGCAGTCCTGGTGGTCGCTGGAGTCATTCCTCTCAAACCTTTGGCAGGGAGAGGAAGGCGATTTATCAGAGACAAGGTGAGATCGGCAAGGATGCTGCAAGATCTGAAGAGCACTCCCGAACCTTCCAGCAGTTGCAACACAGCTGGGAGCACGACGCCCGAGGACGATGGGCTAGCCTGTTTTAATGTGACAAACGGTTCTAGGTTAGAATCCTAAAGAGTAGAGGAGTTTTTTTAGTGGGTAACACCGCTTCTTAGGGGAGTCCCACACTACAGGCTGGCCACTTGTGTGCATAGAGCATTTCTTCCGCCTCTCCCTCGAAAAAAAATATTTACTATATTGTAATTCCCTAGATAACCAAATTACCTTTAATTTAAAACCTCAACCATTTTTTACGACTATCGTGTAGCCAGTAATGCTGTCAGAAAATTAGTATTTTTCTGATGAGACTAAATTCAAGATAGTGAAGGTACTACATATACTTAAGTGAAATAAATTTATTACTATATTTGAAACGATAAACAGCAGTTTTTGATACCTATTTAAGAATACTGTAGTTTACTTATAAAAGTGTATAAATATTCCTATGGGTGTAAGTATTTATCAGTTAACCCATTGGGGTAGACACACGAGTCGGACTCGTGATCGGTAAATACGCATGTTTCTCCACGTAGTTCCAACTTTTGCCGATAGATGGTGTTGCTATGTCCGTTAGAAAACATTTATACATATTGTTTTGCAGTTGGCCAACCTGTTAAGTTGTTATTTCGCATAGTCAAACGGTAGTTTGCCGTGAGTATTTTTCCATTTTGTTTTTCTAAAATACATTTGTTAATATAAATGCGTAGTTTTTATATCCCAAGTAAAAATAATTTGAATTTTAATAAAATGTACGATTAAGGTGGTTTCAAAGAACTTTTCAATAAAAATATAGCCCCTACTTTAAAAAACATAAACATTTTTTACAATTAATAAAAATCCTTTATCGAAAACAAACATTAAATAATATTATGCCCTCATACATTACCAGCAAAAAAATAAATATCCAACTATCTCATACATAAGAAATTTAATGTAACCTTCCTTAAAACTCTAAAAAATTGGTCATTTTAATTGCTACTTGAGGGTCTGTCCATATACTATTTAACTACTACCTCAATGGGGTTTAAATGACACCAGTTTATTTATCGATATCATTATAGTTTTAAATGAGTTCTCCCATTGTTGGTCAAACACTGATAATTACCATAAAATATGAATATCCAACATTAGCAGACCGTGTTGTGCGTCGTGGTGCTGGCAGGCTATTCCCAATGTTATGCAAATAACTGGTTGTTGTCTGTGGTTGAAGAGACAGAGTGCGGACAAAAAGTGTTATCATGAACAGTTCCTATCATCTGGATTAAAGCAAGAGTATTCCCCTCATCATCCACTGTGATACCAGGTAAATATGGTTGAATATTTCACTTTTATTTCCACAGATTACTGTGGAAAAGGAAAGTATTTTATCTCTATTTTCGAAAAAATACTAGTCAACCACAGTGGTTGGTATTTGAAAATTATTTTTTCCAATGGTATATTTATTTATTTCAATAGAAGTTTTATTTTTTAGCTCCAGAAATAATGCGAATAATATCCAAATCAACCAACAAAGCAAATTAGATATAAATAAATTGCACATGCATATAGCATAAACGAATAAAAATGAAATAAATATTAAAAATAATGTTTAAACCAACAATCAATAAGTAATGGTAACAAATAAATTTAAAAAAATAATAAATGTTGTCTGGATATAATCTATAAAGTACAAACGGCAAAAAAATCAATCACAAGCGACAAAAGTATAGAAATTGTATATGGAAAAATATGCCAGTGATGTACAACCATGCAAAAAAATAATAATCAGCACTGCAAAAATCATACAACATAAGCAAAATAAAATATATAAGTTAGCCAATAACACCATAGTACATATACATAATATTGGAGAAAATAGAATACAATATACGAGTTAGCCAAAAATCCATAGTAAATATACATATACAAATAACGTGTTTGATATATTATTTTTATGTTTGTAATGTTAATTGATTTAAATTGTCGTGTAGTTTTTTTATATTATTCCTAACATAAGCTAAAACATGGCTAAAATAATTTATTTATTATTTGAAATGCTACAAAACAGGCTTACACCCAATTACATTTTTGCATTAATAAATGAAAATTATTTGGAAGCACATGCACTGGTTTTTCACTGACACTTAAAAATATCTTATTCCTACTATATAATAAACGCTACCAAATGAGAATGAATAATAAATAGATAAAACAATTTAAAATGACAACAACAATCCACAATTTAAACATTTTAACAATTTCATTAAATATTTTGATAAATAAGTAAAAATAGAAAAAGAAAATAGAAAGTATAATAATTTCTAAATTAAAGAAAATATTAAATATGTGCTCATGAAATTTAGCTCTGTTATCAAATAAATCTAAACAATTATTATTTACACAAAGGCTATTATAAATTTTGACCAATCTATTAATAGATCAATGAATAATTTAAACTCGTTAATCAATTTTTCTATATTTCTTAAATTAAAATAAGTAGCCAGATAAAACAAATATATACCTAATTAAAATAGATAACTCTTAATATTATTACGTTTTAAAAGCGTTTCATTTTATATTATAAATTATGAAAACAAGCCTCTTGGTTAAACGCAGTTTTGGTGTTACAACAACATAAATCTTACTTTTAAATACCCTTAATCACACTGAGAATTTTTACTTTGTCGTAAGGAAACCGTTATCCGGATTAAGTTTAAAGTTTTTGTTTAAGCTATTCAACCTCAGTTTGTGGTTTTTTTAACTTGGTAAATCTTTTATTTTTGTATAAAACGTTTATTATCTTTTGGCCATATACGCCTCAATAGACAATTATTACTGTATTCGATAGTATTTTATGCTATAACATCTACAAAATAGTTTATACTAACTAATCTACATAGAAATATATGAATTCATGAGGTATATTTGAACCACAACACAACAAATTTCAAGGCCATAAATTCAGAAACAGAGTAGAAAGAATTTAGTAAACATAAATAGACATCACTCTTAAATACATTAGTAGGTAATTGTGTTGTTTCTAGGGAAAGCTCGAAGCTAGAGGAAATATTTTCAAATCTAGCAATTCATAGCTACTAAGAAATATGAACAATCTGTGATAGCAAAATTGTTTTAACCTTTACCTCCAAATTTGTCGTGTTGACCCTCTTGGCAAGGCATGAGAACATACATTAACACCAACCCACGGCCATACAGGCGTTGTCATGATCGTGAAAGTTATCAAAAAATATCGTTAGTGGTAAAAAATTGGATTTTTTTGAAATTTTTAATTCACTTCTTTAGAGATTATTTGATTTAAACGTCTTTTTACGTTTATTCTGTGGTTATTTTCCATTTTTGCTGATTTATGCTATGTTTTAACTAGAAACCCCTTTACAAGTCCTACCCAAACTTGGGTTTATTTATAGGGTTCTATAAATGATATTCTTTATTTAGACTATAAATATTACCGGATTATATTGTTTTAAGACTAATTCAGCTAGTACGATTGGAAAGGAAAAAATAAAAGGATTTTAGTTGCATTGGTTTGGGTGTTTTTATGCAGTTTATTTTTTGTCAGTGTCGTGTAATGGCTGAATTTGAAGACAGAAAAGTATTTTGTGTGGTGGATTATCACATAAACCTATTAGTTATTAGTGTACAACATCACTTTAGAACAATATTTAATGAAGATACTGCTAGCAATCACTCTTTTTGCTAGTGGTACTTGAATTATAAGAAAATTACCACTTGCATGTATATGCTCAACGTAACAACCAGCTGCCTGAGAGATGGATCGAGTGCTGTTCCAATTGAGTGCACTCTTGAACTGGGCTCCAAGATCTCAGGTTATCCACCTCCTATGATTTTGTCTTATAGGGATACATTAAATAAAGAGAATATTCACATCACTAATACCAGAAAGCATAAATGAGATCCAGCAACGGATTAACAATATCATCGTAACAATCGATCAAGACACTTGCAAGATTGCAAGAGCTTGAGTACAGGATTAAAATCTGTCGTGTCACCAGAGGACTTCATACTGAACATTTATCATTCTGAGTACATGTAATCAGTGGCGCACTCAGAAAATAATTTTGAAGGCATAACTGGGAATCTCTGGGCTCCCTTGGCCAACCTATGGAAATTTTTCCTTAAATTCCTTAAAAATTGTATTTTAATGCATTACTCTAAGTTTGTTTTAGCTCGTTCAATGTAAGTTTTAAGAAGAGACTGAAAGATAAACCCCAGCGGATTGAATAATATTTTAGGTTTTATTTTAACAACATCTTTTATATCAGCTGTTTTACAAAACAAAATTGAGTCTTCGCTAGTATGGATACACTGTCTGTGTCAACTGGAATTTCCCGTGGATAGTAAGATTGGCTAAGCCATAAAGCCTATTCTCAGACATCGTGTTTATTAGATATGTCTTGATTTGACGAAGGGTGGAATGGGAGGGCTCTGGTGTGCTGGGCGATACAGGTATAATGATGAAAATATTAAGTAGTATGTGGATGTTTGGAAGGATAGAACTGCAAAAAGCATCTGCATTGACGTGGCGTGCTTTGTTTCGTTGAAATTCTTGCAAAACTTCCATTTCTTCTTTTTTTGTAGTGAAATTTAACTCCCGCAAACAGGTATTCAGTATACGATATGTCCACTATTGACGGTTTTAAAATCGGAACGTAATTTTTTCTTAACAGTCTGCATCAGTGGTAGCCATCTTGGATTTTAGTCCCGTAAGATCAATGTTAAATTCTGGCGCCTATATCTCCTTGACCTATACGGAAGAGGTGTCAAATTAAAGGTATTACAGTCCTCCAGGGCACCACCTTACAGAACTTCTTATTTTCGCTCTCAATAAAAAAATAATAATGATTTATTTTGTATAATATTCCTGGATTTTTGTTTTTATATCAGGTTAAATTTTTGAACATATTAAAAGGTCATGCCCTTGAGCCACATCTCATCAATGTACTTCCAAAGTTTTGCATTGATACTTTGATAATTAACGCCAAAGTGAAGGTATGTTCCACCAGAATTTAACATTGCTCTTACGAGACTGAAATTCAAGATGGCTATCACTGATGCAGACTCTTAACGGGGGCTACAGCCCATTTAGCCCCCCCCCCGTGGGTGCGCCCCTGCATGTGATAAAACTTTTTAAGTTTTTCTTAAAATGTATCCATTTTTATTTTTGTACAATGAAAAAATCCAGGTTTATTTACACTTTAAATCTGTATCGTCATTTTTATAGCCCCGTAATTCCAATACGTGATTGTAGGTTGAACCAGTCGGTTTGGAAACACACTGTCGACGAGGTTTGTTGCCGGTTCCGGAGATCCGAGTTGATCTCTGTTAATCCGTTTGTTGGAGTGAAAACCATTGAAAACATTCTCTAACACAGAAAATGCCTTTAACATGGCCAAAACTATTTCTTAAATGTTTTAAAAATTAAATTAAGGTACGAGTATAAGTGTACGATTCCAACATAACCATTTACAGTAAATTATACAAATCAACAAAAAAAACTAATAAATACAGTAAGTATATATCTCAACACACATATTGTCAATATGTGCAAGAATCTACAGATATAAAATGAATTATTAATGTACAAAAAATGAAGACAAAAATATAAAACTACTAGTAAAATATAGACAGTAATCAGTGCCATAATATAATTATAAAAACAGGTATAATCAAAATACATTACTAGCCAATAATCAAAATCCACAATGTTAAAAATGCGTGAATAACACATCATATAATATAAATAATTTCAGTGTATGGGCCTAATGAATATTATGATCGTGGCATGATTATCAGAGAAAATATAAGAAACAAATATCAGTATAAAGTATCAAATATAATAACAATATACAAGCCATTACATATACTGTAGATAATTCATGTACAATACGTCAGAAAAATATATAGGTTACAATATATTAAATAAATAGATAAATAAATAAAAATTTATAAAAAACATATAAGATAAATACAGTAGCCTATGAGATAATGCTACATATACAAATTAATGACCTACGTACTCGTATATTCCTACGTGAGTGAAAAAATTACAAAATTTAGAATGGTATATCCCACTTTCACACACAACATTGGCATAATTTTTTACATTCATAAGTCAGTGTATGGTTATTAAGTTTTTTGGAATAAGGAGATAGATACACCACTATTTCTGGGAAATATTTTTTTATTTTGTGACAGTTTCCAAATATTGTAATTTCTGAAAAAACATTTAACTATGATCCTGGAGCTAAATGTTTTTGCTAAGTTTACAGCTCCTGCTTATGAAAAATAGCTTAGTGAGTTACATAAATTTTGGAGTTTTATTTTCATTTTTTCAAGTTTTTGTTGTTTAATCTTTTAATTTTTGTTTTGTTAACTGTTATGAAACTTTTATTAAATGTTTTATTTTATTTATTTTTTTATTTTGTTAATCTACCCTAATAACTATATTTATTTAGTTTTCATCAAATAATTTATATTACAGTTTATGCTTACGAACGTTTTTATTTAAATTTATCTTTTAAATTCCATTATTTTAAATATTAAATTGATGTATGAACAGGTCAAAATATGCGTTAAAAGGGTACTTAACATTTCAAATGAAACACCCAGGGTATGAAATATAATATCAGTTTTTAGTTGAAACTCCACCGATGTGATGATTCCACTCATATGCTCTTATAAATACGTGTGAAAAGCCCAAGAGAGCAGTATTACTTTCATTAAAAACTCATTCGATAATGATAATTTACTATGCCATTATTCCAGGTCGTAATTATGTTTCGGTCTCTCTCTCTCTCTCGCTCCAATGTATTGCGCAGGGTCCATTTGGATCGATGCTACATTATTTAAATACACAATTTTTAATTTATTGAAGGTTTTTAAGTCACCGTCATAACTGTGACTAATGTTATATTTGAAAAGGAACAGTGCATTTCAAAATTTTAAACACCACGAATATGTTATGATTTAGTGTTTTCAAACCGTTTTTAAATGACGTTTTCATCTAAAAATTCAATAGAAACGAAAAAAATTTCTGATTTTACCATCGATATCACCGGTTTGATATCGTTGATGTTGATGTTTCGATTACGATTTTTTTTACTTTTTTATTTTTCTACGCCTTTTGATGGGGAATGGTCCAAATCCCGAACTTGTTAATACCCAACATCGACCTGTTGAATCTTTAAAATTCATAATGGCGTTGGTTATTAATTATTCAATAGTTTTAATTGTACTTTTCAAACGCGTCTGTGTTTTTAACTACACAACGTTTCTGAAGGTGGAGAACCCCACCCCCGTTTTCAAGTGATTACCTAATAATTTACAGTAAATTTTCCCTATTGAAACGCAGTAAAAAACGTATCTAAAATAAAATTGTAGTTTTAATAATAACTATTTGAAATATTTTTCACATTTCATGTGAGATATTAAGTTCCTAAAAATGAGTCTCACACGTACTATGGAGGAAAGCCCTGGAGAATAGAACTTCCCCACACAACATCAAACGTATAATCTTCTGTTGAAAAAAGTGTATGTTGCCGTAATTTAGATAAATCCATAAATATTTGACTTTGCTGGGAAACCACATCGGAAAAACGGCGCTGAGAGCTGAGAAAGATGAATCGAAATCAGAGGCAGATCCGTGATCCAATTTGTCAACCAAGAACGCAACAATGGCGACATCTTGGAGCCAATTTGTCAACTAACTTGAGGTCGAGAGCTACAAAAGCGACATTCGGGGAGTCCCTAGTGACTACCGCAAAAGCCCGTAATCTACGGCTCACGCTGCAACTTGGCAAACTTTGTCCATAGGGCGCTCTTGGCCACAAAATAGTAGTGTTTTTAAAATTCTGCACAACCTAATGGCCCGCTGGGCATGGATGATAACAGGTGGATTTGCAACACGCAATGTCAGCTTCAGAATCTTTTAAATCTTTTTAAGCATTGCTTATTATTTATTAAATATCTTTTATTGGACTTTTCCAATGCGTCTGTGTTTTAACTACACAACGTTTCTGGAGGTGAAGAAACTCCTCCCTTTTTCAAGTGATAACCTAATAATTTACATTAAAAAATCAAAGTTTAAGTTCCAGGTATTTATTATATCATGTTGTCAAGTAATATTTTTTTGTGCTCTACTATACTTTGGTAGCTGCTTTAATGCTTAGACCTTACTGTTGAATCCTGTGAATACACCCATTACCTAGGGCTTCTTAAAGACTCTCGTTTAAACTTTCATTTTCACATACAAAAGGTTTGCAATAAACTAAACAGCTGCTTATTTATCCTTCGTCGCCTTGCCCATTTTTCAAACAGAGAACTTTTATTGTCAACGTACTATGGTTGTTTTTATCCCCACATGGCGTACGGTGTAGCTATTTGGGGTGCTAAGACAGTGAAGCACAAGCAGATTTTTATTTGTCAAGAAAGAGCGCATTTTTATTTTGTTTTATTGAAAAGTCAGAATCATTTAGGGGAGTTTTTTCCAGGAACAATGTGTTGACATTTCCCAGTATATACATTTTAGAATGTTTAACATTTTTAATAAAGAATCAGGAGTTCTTCCAATCACGGTATCAGAAGTCATGTTATAGCTTCAGAAACAATATTTCGTTATCTGTTCCACGTCACAATACCACATCTTTCGAAAAGCAAACGTACTACAGTTCCATTAAACTATATAATTCACTCCCCGCCCACTTCAAACAGGAGTAGGATTTTAGAAGGTTCAGGCTAAAATTAAAATCATTTCTCATAGAAAAAGAGTATTACGCTATCCAGGAGTTTATGTCAGAGTGAAAAAATACTAATTTTCTTTTGTTTTACCCACACTATACGTTTACATTGTGTATATGTTTTCCCTTATGATTTTATTTTACATACATGTAAATATGTGACTTGTTGTCCATGCTATTATGTAATAATCTAATGACAATGAAGAGATTTCAATTTGAATTTGTAGTGCTCCAACTCTCGTTCTGAGCGCACGCTATCTTGTATCGCCCCTCTGGTTTGGAGGAGGAGTGTTGTGGTTATTTTTTGCTTTTTCAATATAGTTTTGTATTGTGTGTATTTTTATACTTATATTCATATTTTACCATTTCATTGTAAAAAGGGGTTTCCGTCAAATAAATAAATTAGAAGAAAATGGACTACGAAGAAGTACGTGAATCAACAAATTTTCAATATAGTTTTGTATTGTGAATGATAGATAAGTATACTACTGTTGACAAAATGATATAATTAATGAAAACTGGAGGAGATTCTCCACCTCCGGTAACGTTATGTAGTTAAAAACACAGACGCGTTGGAAAAGTCCAATAAAACATATGGAATAATTTCAGGTTATGATGATTTCTTCCAATCTTGTTTGCCTTATGGATTCATTTTAATGGGAAAACAGTTCTGGGGCTGTTAAAGCCGTATCTTAACAGGAGTTACTGGGTTAAAGGAACTATGAAGAGAAAGTTGTAGACCTTTCTTCAAAGCATTTTGGAAACTTACTTTGCCTGATCTTAATATTTTGCATAGTACCATGCTCGTTAAAATCAATATAGAAGATTTTCCCACTCGTTCTAGAACTTGAAACGACAATTTGGTTCAAATATCTTCATTAAAATACGATATTATACTAAGTATATTCACTACTTGACCTATAACAAATATGTGAATAAATTCTAAGGTTAAACTTGCTCGATTCTCTGGACCAATTTGTCAGTGAAGCTAAACCGCAACATTTGAGACATCTGTAGGGACCCGGAAACCGCAGCTTCACATAAGCTCTCTCTCAGCCCTCTTGTTGTTAACCTTTAAATATGCATGCACATTAACGATTGGTAAATTGTCTTAAAATATAAAATATATTTATCTTTTTACACTAAAAATAAATATATAAAAAATAACATAAAATATTAATCAATCTGCGATGCAAATAATTAATTATTAATTTATTTTTTATTTGTTGATATAATAATAATATAAATTAATCTAATGTAAAATTAGATAATTTTTTACGTATATATTTCTGTATTTTTTTATTTGTGTATTGGTTAAATTTATTGATATTTTCAATCTTCGTGTGTAGTGTTCTGCGTCCTGAATGCTATTGAAACTCAATATTTTTTAAATTGATTTGCAATTCTTTGAGCTTTTTCCACTGTATAATTGAAAACTGCTAATTTATTGGCTGCTTCACCTTCGTTTTGTAGTGTTGTCTAGCTTCTGATCCGGTTTTATTTTATTATTTTTCTACTTACTTACTTGTTACTTGTGTATTCCGTCCGTAGTCCGGGCAGGCCAGGAGTTGGACAGGTCAAAAGGTACAGAGTACCAGTAAAACATTAACCTAATCCATGAATCATCCTAATCCTGAATCCATGCTACTTGTTAATAAAACTGTTGAGGTCATAAAAAACCTTTTCTAAGAGGAATTTTTTAGTCTAAATACTTGTTTACCTAATTCATTTATTAATGAGGGGCGATATCCGTTGGTTTGTGCTACCTTCTTGATAGTTGTAACCTCCTTCTTATGGTTTATTTCGTTCAGAGTAATTTTTAATGCTCTATTTAATATTGCCCGGAAAGATGATTCTTGTGGCTTGAAGGATGGATTGATTTGCTGTTGATGGTGGTGCCCGTTTGTGTAGGTTTTCTGTATATGTCGAATTCTAGATGATCGTTTTTTCCATTTTTATTGTCAAATCCCGGAAACCTTGCCTTCTTCTTAAATTTCGCACGTGAACGTCAATTTTCTGTTGTGGTCGTTAAATATTTTCAAAAATTTCAATTCAGTTACATTCAAAATGCCTTTATTTCCAAGTGCCTCTCAGTACAATACTGATTTTCAGAGTTATACTGGTCATAAATAAATAGTTTTAAAAGTAATTAGGTTTAAAATCTGGGATACTCAACAGCTTCAGGGCCGAGGGGAGATCGTTGTATAACTTTGGCCCAAAGTACGAGAACCCCTTTCTCCTCGCTTCCCACCTCACTTTCGGAAAGTGAAGCAGGGCGTCCTGTCGAGTACTGCGTCCGCCCGCGAGCAACAAGTCTTTCCACCAGGTATTGTGGCTCATTAAGAGTCAACGCCCGGTGGATGAGGTTGCAAGTCTGAATCCTGCACACGGTATCAGTTGTAAAAGAAAACAGCAGCATCTCGGTAGACCGAAATATGCTCACGTCTACGGACACCATAAACGAAGCGAACTGCAATGCTCTGCTGTTTTTGGAGTCGGGCGATTTCCTCGCTGAATGCTGTTACTGTATGCAGGAAAGCATTAATTCAACACTGACAACACAACTTCCTGGACCAGCTTCAGCTTGACTGCTATCGGTAGGATGGTCCGTATTTGTACATACCTCGTAGCCTTCCCAAAGCCAGCCGAGAAACATACGTGATGTGGTCGGAGAAAGTGAGGCCACTGTCAAGTATTACGCCCAAAGTCTTGACAGTGTCACTCACCAATAAAAGTACGCCTCCAAGCTTTACGTGCACCCTTCAGGATTTGCTGAATAACATTGTGTGGTTCAATATAGAGAACATGAACATTTTGAACACAAAAGCACCCTTAAGGAAGGGAATTCCGAAAATCCATTACAACAATGTACCTATCATACCTCTGGTGAATATTAGGCCTGCACCGACATAATATATTTCAAAGGTTCTCAAGAGTAGATTAAATAATGAATTAGAGCTAGAATATATACACAATGCGAAGAATAGTTATGACTTTGTAGATTGAATTGAAAGTATTAAAATAATAAAAAATATTGGACTAGCATCATTCGACATTTCTAGTTTATATGCAAATGTACCAGTGAATGAATCTGTAAATCTAGTAAAGTGTAGATTAGAAGAAAATGGACTACAAAAGACGTACGTGAATCAACAAATAAGACTAAATAAGAAAACTGTATTAAAACAAAATTACGTCAGATTCAACAATAAATTCTACTCCAAAAATGGCTTAGCGATGGGAAGTCCACTCTGAAAAAATGTCCGAAGTTTTATTGCAACATCATGATCATCTTAGAGAAGTTAAAGTTGAAACACGATGTTTTGGTGTATGCTCTATATGTGGATGATATCCTCATTGTTTTCAACAAGAAGAAAGAAGAAGAAATGCAAACGTATAGAAAACTGTTTCCGGAACTCAGCCAGCCAATAAACGCCACATCCGACGCAAAGACAGGAACTTCCGGCTCTCAATAGTATTTAAGCAGGGACGCCATTTTGTTTCACTCAGTCTCCATTTGGGTCTGATGACAACTCCATTATTGTGTTTGAGTGCAGTGTGGATAGCTGACATAATAATTTACAAAATAGACTGGCTATATCAAAAGGTAACATGCAAGCAAGTACAAGTAACAATAAATAATAACATAGGTGCAAGAACATAAAGTGTAGGCGCTAAATATTCATAAATATAACAAATAACAATAATAATTTAGTACTAGTAATACAGAACAAAGATTAAGTCTCATAACATCAACAGAAAGTAACAATTCTAAGAGTAACAGTAAGATATATAAACAGTATAATAAATGCTGAGTACACTATAAATAAATAGAGGTGCAAACACTTAATCTAACGTGCATAATCATGTAATAATAAATACCTTAAACTAAGATCAAAATATATCAGTGACAGTACATATAAAGCCACCTTACCTATCTAAGACATATAAACTACTACTATATAAAAACCTAGTGATCAGCTATTGTAGTTTTCTTTTAATTTTAGCCTTCATGGAGGCCAAAGTGTCAAAGAAGAAATCTACAGTTTCCGGCACGCAGTTGCCTTCCCTTTTGGGAAGTTGCCTCGTAATTGGTCCAATGGTGCTGCCTCACGAAGAGGTCCCTTGAACGAGTTGAGGAGGGGGTCCTGAACTGGAACTGACTGAGGATATCTGGGCAGTCCAGTGCACCATTTAGCAATTAATGTAGTATGGTTTTAAAACTCTAAGTTTGATCGAGAGATTGGCGAGATGCCGCAGCCGAGCCCCGCGCCAGAGGGGTGAGCAAATTACGAAATCGTCAAGCCTGATACAACGCGCAACTGCTGAGTATATTGGTTATTTGCTAGTCAACGTTTAGCGTCTTTGACTTCGGTGCAGGAGGTGACTTGTTCGATCCCTTGGAAATCCATACAATTTAGATAAGCAATTACAAAAACTAGAGTACTGTGAGGCTGCATGGTCAATAAATTCCTAGTCTAAAAGAAGAACAAAAAATACTGCTCCCAAGATCCGCCAATTTCCGCTACAGAGCTGCAGCGCTAGGTTTACACTCCGTCAGGTGTCGCACCCAAGTGGCCAAAGGGTGGAACTACCCGTGTCGATTCAATTATTGAATCGTGATTTGACTTTTATATGACATTGGTTTTGGAACGCAGCAAGTTTGCCTGTCTGTCGACCGCTCTGTTGAAGGATTGTCCCAAGGGAACGGAAATGATCTCACCGATCGGGTTAGATTTCAAGCCTTGGGGAACGTTATCCACGACTGGTTGGATTACCGATTTTCTCTCTCTGCAAATCAACTCATTGTTCGAAAATAATTAATTTACTAATTTATTATAAAGGAATTTCAAAACTAGGGTATCTGTGGAGGACATGTCACATTTTAATAACGGATACCAAAAAGAACCTAGAAGCTTGCATTGTTCTTTAAGTCAGTTTAATTTCAATATCTTTTAAAGATTTTACTAAAACCGAAACATATTAACTGCTATCCTCAATCCTGAAAATTTAACCAAACCGTCAACAGTGAAAGATTGATTTTTAACAGTGTCCATAGTTAACTCAAACACGCGTAATAATTAATTTTAAATTTTATAATTTTATTTTCGATTCTTATTATTTTAGTGTATTCACAAATGTATTTGGTTTTGGAATGTAAACAGCATTTTAATTTATAATTTAAAACCTGGTGTTCAATTTACAGTACATTCAAAACTCATCAATTTTGTGCAGACAAACCTGATTTGAAAACACGGCCTAGCATTTACCGAAAGTCTAATAGAATTTTAGGATTAATCAAAAATAGATTTGAATTTAAATTATATTTTAATCGTAAGTTATTTCGTAGTATTTTATCTGTTTTTTACAATTGTAACTACCTTTTATTCCCAAGGATAAAAAATAACTTAAGTTTACTCAAATGCAGTTCATTGTCCCAAAATTTTTGTCAATTTAGTAAAATATCACCGATTCGATATCGGTGAAATGTAAATATTACCGATATAGAATTTGTGATTAATACATGTATACATCGATAAAGTTTTCACTATTAACAAATTATCGATTTTGAATGAAGTTTCATATCGATATACTTATCGAATACTGGAAGATTATTGATATCGGAACATCTCTAACTGAGAACTGTATTCGTTTCAGAGGGGTGTGCAATTATCTGGCAGCATGGCACGATCAACTGGTACTCAGCAAGTGGTCCTGATCAGCCTCCTGATGACGTCTACTTTCTGCATTTCATCATCCGTTGATCAAGGTAGATTCCGAAGGATAAATATTTTGTTTAAGGGACATAGATGAATGCCAATTTTGTGCCAGCATTAATGGTTACAGGATTGTCGTAAACAGATGGTTCGGGTGTCAAATTAAAGGTAAAGTGGTTATCTAGAGAATTACATAATTCATTTGTACAATATTTCATCATTGTAGGTTTACTAGTTCCTGGTAATAGAGTACCGAAAGTTTAAAAACCCGTAACTTTTGGAAATCGCTGAATAAAAAACTCTATCCAGTAATGGAGTAAGCTTCGTACTGTTTCCATAGGAAGGGTTATCTACTCCTTCCTCCTCTTCAAATTCATGAACAGTATATAATATGTTAAAGCCTATTAAGTATCATTATTTGTATAATTTAGTACTATAAAAAATAGTATCAGATATGCTAGGCGAGCACTGTGACATGGGCTAGCTAAGGCATCTTGACCGTGCATCAACGTTTATTTTATTTTACTATTCTATAAGAGAATCAGAAAAACATTAAGAGTTTCATATCGTTGTAAAGAGGAAATTCCAAGCTAATTAATGATGAGGAAACAAAAGATCAATTTTTTAAGGTGTTGCTATCCTTGTCTGCAATACCAGCGCCATTTGTTTAACTCCCACAAGAAAAATCATCCATTAAATCTAAGATAATTCAATAAAGAAAACCCATCGCTTTGCTGTTTTCATAAAAATAACTTTTATGCTTACATTTCAAAGAATATTAGGGAATTTTATAAAGTCTAGTGATTTGTCTGTGCGAAAAATAATCCATAAAAAGTATTATTGACACATTTCGTTATATTTAAGTTTTAATCAGTTTAATAATAGATTGCTGATGATAAAGTTACTCTGATTTAAAAATAATCCATTTGTCTTGGTTATAAAATTTTGAGTTAGGAGAGAGGCATGGTTTAGTTTTTCGAATTTGTCTGGGATTATAAACCCAAAATAACAGAGGTACTGAGTTGTTCTAATACTATCCATCCTTAATTTTTTTTATAATTTTACTGTCGTTGGTGAAAATAAAGAGATTCTGCTGTTTCGATTTATATTGCGGACATTTTGTATCATATTTCACGCATAATATAGTTAAAGCCTATTAAGTATCATTATTTGTATAATTTAGTATTATAGAAAGTAGTATAAGATATGCTAGGCGAGCACTGTGACATGGGCTAGCTAAGGCATCTTGACCGTGCATCAACGTTTATTTTATTTTACTATTCTATAAGAGAATCAGAAAAACATTAATAGTTTCATATCGTTGTAAAGAGGAAATTTCAAGCTAACTAATGATGAAAAAACAAAAGATCAATTTTTACACAGTTACTATCCTTGTCTGCAATACCAGCGCCATTTGTTTAACTCCCACAAGAAAAATCATCCATTAAATCTAAGATAATTTAATAAAGGAAACCCATCGCTTTGCTGTTTTCATAAAAATAACTTTTATGCTTACATTTCAAAGAATATTAGGGAATTTTATAAAGTCTAGCGATTTGTCTGTGCGAAAAATAATCCATAAAAGTTATTGACACATTTCGTTTTATTTAAGTTTTAATCAGTTTAATAATAGATTGCTGATGATAAACTTACTCTGATTTAAAAATAATCCATTTGTCTTGGTTATAAAATTTTGAGTTAGGAGAGAGGCATGGTTTAGTTTTTCGAATTTGTCTGGGATTATAAACCCAAAATAACAGAGGTACTGAGTTGTTCTAATACTATCCATCCTTAATTTTTTTTATAATTTTACTGTCGTTGGTGAAAATAAAGAGATTCTGCTGTTTCGATTTATATTGCGGACATTTTCTATCATGTTTCACGACGTTTCGGAATCTGGAATTTAATCCCGTCCTCAGGTGAAATGGAACCTATAACAAATTCACATTAGTAGATAATACAGACTAAGCCAGTATAAGCTGAAAACAAAAATGTTAAAGCAGTCAAACTATTACAAAAATAATAATAAGCAACAATAATGATGTCGGTATAAAGCTGAAAAATTTTTTAATCAGTCAAAAAACATACAAAAACATCACAGAAAGGAAGGAAGAAAGCTAAGGGATAGGTAAAACAGAGTATATGTAAATTGAAATAATATAAATCCGAATCAAAACTCTCATGTTATTTAGATTTTACCATGGACATTTTCCATCACGATTTTAAATTAAACAAAGTTTCAAGTTTTTCTGGAATCTGATCCCGTCCTCAGGCGAGCTTGTACCTAAAACATAACACGATTAGTACAAAATCCGGACTAAGCTGGTATTTTTCACCATTAATTAAGGAATGTGCGCGCGCGCGTGTGTTTTTGTGTGCGTGCGTGCGCGCGCGCGTGTGTGTGTGTGTGTGTGTGTGTGTCTGTGAACACGATAACTCTCATAAAAATGGTCCGATCGAGATCAAATTCGACAGAGACGTGTATTCCTAGATTTACTCGGACGATTTCGTAATCCAGACATATCGGTCGATCGGAACGGGTGGTTTTGAGGGGATTTGTACCCTAAAAATGTGGTTCATGATCAATAAATTTCAAGCAAAGAAAGAGAGACTGATTTGAAACTCCATGAAATGTCTGTGGCTTGTCAATAAGTTTATCTTTTGAACGTGTGGTTGGCGGGGAAGGGTGAACACCACCGAAACTTCCCTCTCCTGCAAAGCTTTATTCCCTAGTTTGACGAGTATAAGGCGCTCAATGCCTAAGGCGTTACCTGACCCTCTCACTAATTGCGAGCTGTTTTGAGCTTATCAGCTCCCGTCATCACAAAACCCCCGACGGGATCTTTTATATCCTGGTAAAAATTTCATCCCTACTCAGGTTACACATTTAAGATAAAAAATCAATTATTTTAACATCTACTTTTAAACAGAATCTCTTGATGATTGTAACAAATCCAATAATTATTAAAATTATTTTTCACCATTTTCTTTTGAAGTTATAATATTAAAAAAATGTGACCCCATTGTTTCCATATATTTCCACTATTATAAAATGGATGGTTAATTTTAGAAACTATGAATAGTTTTTGAGAACAAGTATTTTTGGAACCCCCCAAAATGGCCAACTAAGGACTTAAGTACGATTTTGAATCTAATATTTAGATTTTGCTCTTAATAGGTTGGTAAAGCGATCTGAAACACCTTGTATTTACCATTTATATATGCTGAATTATACACTATTTTTATGTTATATACCACCGTATTTTTTTATTTATTCATGTACAGAAGCTTTGTTTGAAATTCATTCTTGGTGATGGTGGATTTATGCTATTTCAATTTTTATTACAGACATTTTCCATTACAATTTTATCAATGTTTCACGACGTTTCTTGACGGAATCTTGAATATGATCCCGTCCTCATGCGAGCTAGTACCTAAAAATAACATTCAGAGGCAACTAGAAAATGTCCGTAATAAACATCTAAATATAAAGAAGCATTGATCGACAAATTACCTACTTTTTGTACATGATTATGATTTATGATTTATGTGTATGATTTATGATCTATACAGGGTTTCCAAGAAAACCGTTTCAGGACTTCGGTGAGTGATTAGGTACATTAAATGGAAGAAAAATGTATCCGTGGAGGTATGGCCTAAAACGCTTATTTTCTCAGATATCCTCCATTTTGTATTTTCCACAAAATATTTTTTATTTCCAACATTTTTGAACGGATTATTTTCAAATTTTGTATGTGTTTTAAACTAGTAGACTACTATCAGTAAAAAATATAACTAGCATGATCCAAGCTCAAAATCCAAAATGGCGGCCAATTAAGATTTTAAAACTAAAATACTTTGTTAAAAATAAAATTTAAAATGGCCACCATTTTAAATTTTTAGCTTGGATCATGCTAGTTATTTTTTACTAATAGTAGTCTACTAGTTTAAAACACATACAAAATTTGAAAATAATCCGTTAAAACATGTTTGAAATAAAAAATATTTTGTGGAAAATACAAAATGGCGGATATCTGAGAAAATAAGCGTTTTCAGCCATACCTCCACTGTTACTATTTTCTTCCATTTAATGTACCCAATCACTCACCGAAGTCCTGAAACGTTTTTCATGGACACCCTATATTATGATTTCGTTGAAATATGTAAACATTTTATCCTGCACTCCTGAACTCTCATGGCCTTTTTAATCAATAACATTCACTTATTTTTAATTTATTTTTTATTTTATTTAAGTACTATTCCCAAAGCCGCCACTTGTATGATTCAGTGTTTAAATGCAAGGTAATTGTCATCATGACAAAATATAGACCTGAATTCTTAAGGGGCTAGCCTACCTCAATTTTTAAAGGATTTTAATTTTTAAATACTAGTTTTAATATCTTATATTTATTCTGAACAGCTTGGTTCCAGAATTTTTAAGATATCTTTATTTTTTCTGATTTATGAGTTAAATAAATGTTATCATTTATACCTCTTTTAGGTCTACAAAATACTTTAAAGCTTATTTCCCGAAACTAGTGTTTTAGTTACTAACATGATAACTCCTGAACCAGAATCATCACCAAATTCTCACAGAATGTTCATTCTAAAATTTCCTATGGCCTGAAAGCCAATAGAGCAATTTTAATTCTGTGTCTGTGTTTCTCGTTCAGGCCACAGTCGTAAGAATAAGGAGAATAATGATAACAAATTTATTAATAACAACTAAATATAAATAGCAGCAAAGTGTAAAACTATTGCTGTTTTTTAAATTTTTAATTTTTTGATTTGAATTATAAACCCATCATCATTTTTTAATACTTTTCATATGGTTGTATGCCTAGGTATGTGCTTAAAATGCCCTAAAACTTGTAATACCATAGGTTTTTAATTGAATACATAGCAATATCTTTTGTAAAAGATTGCATTTTGAGCTAGGCTAGCCCCCTAAAAAATAAATACAAAAGTTTTCAGTCCAATTACTTCACACTAATTTATAATTAGATGTATTAGTATTAATTAGAAAATTTGACTTATTATTAAAATTTGTTACCACCGGTACGGTAACATTTTTGAACAAGTTTACGATCGACGACTAGCGTAAATATACCAATATTTATTTATATTTGATAGTTGATGACTATTTATGTCTAATAAATCATTTGCATGAATCATATATTCTGTAAAACTTTGAAAAAATATATCTACTATTGCTAAATACCAGGTTTTTATAGCTCATTATTTTTTGTTTATAGAGTGTGGGTCTGTTTAAAGTCAACAAAGATCTTTTCCAAAAGGTATAAAATAATAAAATAAGTTTCATAATTATGGGTTATAATTTTCTAGATGAAGGGTTCCAAAAATACCTCTTTCGGCGTTGAAGAAAGGCAGACAGAAATTGAGATGAGACCTATTTTGAGGTTTCTGGAGTTTGAACGTAAAAATAAACAAAAATATTTTAATACCAAGCAAAATAGTTTGTGTGGATTAATTTTCCTTTTTTTAATTTTACCTTTACTTTTAAAACTAAATAAGCACAACTGTTTCTAAAAATACATGTTCAAAAATACCTTGAAAGATTTTTCATTAATGCTTTGAACTGGACATACATAAAAAAATAAAAAAACAATAAAAGATAAAAAAATAAGATAAAAACACCAGGCGTACCAAATGACAGAAAAAGCATTTCAGGGATATGTATGTACTCGTATGTGTAGGTTTTTCAGGAGTCCCGTTCAATTTAATTTTTGTCTCAACCTTTTACGTAATAAGTTAAAACTCAATTTTGTAAATTATTTACTGATCTGATCACTTATTAAAATCAACCTGTATTAACCGCACGACCAACTGATTGATACAGATAGACTAATAATTTCCTAAAGCTTAGGGAGACTTTCATTTGTGAATTTGTGTTCACCTTTACAAGGATAATTTCAAGTCTCAAGAGTCTTTTCTTTCTCCTCAATGTACACTGGACTGATAAAAAGGAATAATTATACTTAAGTACTAAATAAAAATATGAATTACACTAATGTTAAGACTCAAACCTTCTTGCAAACAAAACCAACCCTTTTCCGAATAAGGTCCAACAGTGAAATTTATTAATTTGTCTAAATGGTATGTGTGTATTAAAATTATTAACGGTTTAAATAATTGAAACAAATTAAATTCATTTCGTTCAGTATAACTAACAACGGTTAATTAATTTAATAATCTAAAAGGTTTACTGGAATGTCTTTTTTACACTGAATGCCTTCCTTTTTTAAGAGAAATAATACTGTGGGGAAACCCTGCTTACGAGGACACCCTGTATAGCAATTTCATACCCGTCGTTAGTTCTCCAAATTTAACATGTTATCGTAATTTTTCACATTAATTCTGTAACCAAGGCCCGCTCCAGGCGGATCTAATTCCGCGAAGAGAAGTAATTTTCTTTTAGCTGCTCTTTTCTCTGATGCAGTTAATATCGTTTTAGAATCATGGGAGATAAAAATATTAATTAGTCCACATCAAACAGAACGTTAAACAACTTAAGTTTGCATATTACTTTTATTCCACGCTAAAATGAGCTTTGAGATGAAACGTTAGATAATTTAAACGTATACACTTTAGTCATATACAGTTATTTAAAATTCATTTATAACTATTTTACTATTAAAAGTGTCTTTTTTGACGTTTTTATGAGGGTTTTTGTGAATTTTTATACTCCAGAGGATAAAACACGGGTTTAAATTAACTTCCAAATTATTGGATATTTAACCACACAATTAAGAACGTATTCACTATCAAAAAGTTGGAAAACAAATTTCGGTACGGTAAAATCCATCACCATGCCGCGAAAAATACATTACTAGGATCGGGAAATACGACCGTTGTAGAGGCTTAGAATAATACTGTTTTTGGTCAAACTAATTATGTTATCAAAGCACAATAAACTTTTGTAGATAAAAAATTGTACTCACGCTGGTATATTTTGTCACTGCAAACCTTTTTAGTTAGGTCTACAAATTAAAACAAATAACTCCTTTTTAGTCAGTTATAGCGAGTATTTTAAGATGTTTTGTTGTGATGACAGTAAAACTCAACAAAGATACTTAAGTCATAATCATAACTGTGTCATAAAAATTCATCTGGGTGTATTATTTTTAGGTTTACATATAGATAGTAATTTAACCTATCCAATGTAAGTTATATTGCTAATAAGCTCTCGAGAGGTATTTATTTAATAAGAAATTGAAACATGTTTGTGCCATATGATTATGTGAAAGGAGCATATTTTGAATTTGTCAGAGAATTTTGACAAATGGAATATTACTATGGGGAAACAGTCAAATCAAACAAATTTTAATCCTACAGAAGAAAATTGTACAGTAAGAATAGTCACAAATCGGAACAAAAACCTATTTTCGTTAAATTACAACGTCTTACAGCTATAAATTTATACATTTGCAATATTTTAACACCCACAAAAAATAATAAAACAACCAAACCAGACTGAGACAAGGTATTCACGTTAATAATACTAAAAACATAGATATGAACTGCTGGGGGTTTTACACAGGTTAATAGGTTTTCTCTGAAAACAACACAATTAGCTTTTAACGTATTTAACAGTAATGTTTTTTCATGGTTATTAAAAATCCTTTCTACTCTGTTTCTGTATTTCTTGAATTTAAATCTGTTATGTTGTAAGTAACTCAATAGTGCCTAATGAATGTATACAGAGTGTATCTGAAATACACCAAAAAACTTTGGTATACAGTTCCTGGGTAAAAAACAAACCCAAACCTGTTTACTGTTTGTCGGTGTGTATTTTTATTCTTTGTAACATCACTTGCTATAACTTTAGAACCATTTAAACTACCAATTTCAAACTTTGTTCGTGTATGAGTACTGAAAGGAGCTATTTTTGTGTATAGTATTTCTACTAGTCTAGTATTAAAATTTCTACTTTTTACTATTTCAAAATGGCGGCCATTTCAATTTTTCTAAGCTCAATAACTCAAAAGCTATGTGATTTACTGGAGAAAATGCGTTTTTCTAAAGTTACAACTATAAATTTGGGCTTTAACGGGCAATTTGGGTTAGTTGTAACTTTACTAAAATTGAATTTTCTTTGTTGTTTGTGTAGTAGCCCTATTAAAATTCTACACTTCCTTAAAGGAAATTGAATTTCGCAGCTTTTGTGTCTTCAGTTTTTTGTTTGTAAAACCCATGGTTTTTGAGTTATTGAGCTTTTAAAATGTTTGAAATTGGTACCTCAAGTGGTTCCTAAGTTATAGCACGATATGTAGAAATCACACCGACATATCGATATACACACCGACAGACAGAAAATTGATCGAGATATGCCATATGTTCACAGGTCATATTTTGTTTGTTTTATCCTCAGAAATAATATCCCAAAGTTTTTCGCTGTATTTCAGATACACCCTGTATATTTTATGTAGGTTAGTATGAATTATTTTCTAAATGTTAGTTTGTCGAATGTATGAATTTGTAGTAACAATTGACCTTAGCTCTATCCATTGCAGTGTATGTAGCCAAATTACAATAAAATGTTTATTTACTTCTAATAGTATCAGGGCGTAGCATAAAAGAATGGGAACAATTTTCTTTCCTCAATCGAATTGTGTTAACTGCTTATTGCAATACCATTTTTGATACGTTCAAAATTATTCGAAACCTTTTTGTGCGCCAGCTCGGCTGGGGTAGTCCAGTCCTATTAACATGGATGACTTTAAAAATAAATTGTATCTGTGGACTGGCATACACTTTGTCCCTGAAGTAAAGAAAAAACACATATCTTTAATTTAACTATCATATTGTTTGATGTTCATTTAAATAAATTTAAAAATTTGGTTTCAAAAATAATCATCAAATTTCTTAACATAATATGAGGAAACGTGTTAAAATAATTGTTTAAATTTTGCGGGGCATAACCTCCCCACGACGTAATACCAAAATTTTTTAAATAAGGAAAAAGATGATTTTAATATCCTCCGCTAGACTTAAAATGGACGTTATCAGACAATGTACTCCGTTTACCACGGACGCTAAATTTGACTTTTCTCTGGAACCGTTAGTCGTATAATAATGTTGAAAATACGAATTTATTTAGCTGTATGAGCTGGTTTTAATGTTAATAGTCAAACCATATACGATTTTATCGTTTTTACAGAAAATATTTAAAAATAGATCTTATTTTTTTAATCCTATAATTTTTGAACCATTATTTTACAGACATACGGTTGGTGTAATATTATTTAGGACCATAATAACTATAAACCATGAAATTTTAATCACAATCGTTAATTACGTTAATCGTTATTTCGAGAAAATTGTATTTTTCACATTTTTACTGTTTATAGGAGTAAATCACCGTTGAAAATAAAAAAAATATAGAAAAAATTGTTGATATATTTTCAAAATGCACCCGTGTATCTAATTTCATTAAAATCCGATGATCACCTAATCGAATGAATCGGGTTTGTACACAGGCAAACATCACTCCCAAAATCACATTTTTTATACATGGAGCCTCAAAAAAATATATCCACTCTCAACTCAATTTCAAAACATTTTTACGTGAACTATACCTTTTTCCATATTCTATGTGTGTGGGGAGAAAAAAAAAGAAATACCAAAAAAATAACTCTTGAAATCCATCATGTACCACAGTCACAAAATATCATATTCAGTTTAAGTTTTTAATCTTATTTGACAGCTCAGTAATTGAGTGCACACTTGAAGTAACTCTTCTTGTTTAATTAAGAGTTTCTCCAACCGTGCAACGTCATGGACGTTACACGACAAAGATCCCTGTTAAACTGTCATTTATAAAAAAGTTTTGATTGGAAATAAATTTGTAACTCTGTTTGAAATTATCTCCAAATATTATAAAATAATTTTTATTAGCGATGGATTCTTTCAAATTCATAATGGAATTGGTTTTAGTGAATTTCCCATAGGGAAGGAGCAATTATCGTAGGTCTCATGGTAAAACATACGTCCGGGACCACGTTACTTTTTCGTTTTGAGGTACCTAGAGTGCAAAAACAATAGTCTTTAAAAATTAGATATACAGGGTGTTTCAGAATTCCCTACCAATACTCTAGGGCATTGTTCCTGGGTAAGAAGCATATCTAAATATCATATTTAAATTGTCCCATTGCCTCCATTTTGTTTTTTTTCACTTATACTTTTTTCTGAATAATGGTTAAACGTAAGGAATTGAAACCAATTACCATACCTGCTTTGTATGTTATTTGTAGGTTATTTTAGATTACTTCAAACAATA
This sequence comes from Nephotettix cincticeps, assembly GCA_023375725.1. NCBI lineage: Eukaryota > Metazoa > Arthropoda > Insecta > Hemiptera > Cicadellidae > Nephotettix > Nephotettix cincticeps. The sequence goes on from CM041784.1 coordinate 52,228,549, forward strand.
ATAAAATGCCGCATAACCCTCTTAGTCTTGGCATAAGTTTAGAATAACTGTAGAGGAACTGACTACAATGAATAAAATAATAACATTTTCAGGCAAGAATAAAATCAGATGTTTAGTTTGTAAAGAAGTATTTTGACATTTGCCACAGCTGATATAAAATGTTTGGAAGTTTTATTTGAATTTTAATCACAGTAAGCAGTCGGAGGCTGTTGCATTGTTGTGGCAGACTTTAGTCGCATTCCTTGACATGCACTGCAACCAAGCTCTAGCGGTCACCTATCACTAAAACTGATCGATTTGTAATTACATTACCTAAAAAAGGTTATTCTTGTAAACTTTCAGTTAAATCAACGGTTCATAAGTTATTTGAGAAACAAGATTTTAAATGGCCGCCATTTTGTTTTATGAATTTGAGAAATTGTCATAATTTTTTGTAGCTTTGTCTATTTGCCATAAATGTTTGAGCAAAGTTTCAATTCCGTACGTTTAACCATTATTCAGAAAAAAATTATAAGTGAAAAAAAAAAAAAAAAAAATATAAAAAAAAAAAAAAAAAAAAAAAAAAAATACATAAAAAAAAAAAAAAAAAAAAAAAAAAAACAAAAAAAAAAAAAAAAAAAAAAAAAAAAAAAAAAAAAAAAAAAAAATAAAACAAAAAAAAAAAAAAAAAATAAATTAAAAAAAAAAAAAAAAAATAAAAAAAAAAAAAAAAAAAAAAAAATTAAATAAAAAAAATAACAAAATGGAGGCTGTGTGAATAACTAAGGACTTCCGGACAATTTAAATATAATATTTAGATATGTTTCTTACCCAGGAACAATGGCCTAGAATATTGGTAGGGAATTCTGAAACACCCTGTATATGTCCGTGTATGCGCGCGCGCACGTGTGTGTGTGTGTGTGTGTGTGTGTGTGTGTGTGTGTGTGTACACAATAACTATCGTAAAAATGGTCCGAACGAGATCAAATTTGATAGAGACGTGTATTCCTACATTTACTCGTACCAGTTCATAATCCAGGCGTATCGGTCAAACTGAACGGGCGATTTTTAGTGGGGTTTTGTACCCCAAAATGTGATTTTTGCATCTTTCATGTGTATTGGATTTTCATATCTTTTATCATTAGAATCAGCCTAAAAACTAAACACCTTTGTACTTAAAAGTCTTGCTTTATCGCCAACGGTTACCAAGATATTTAGAAATCTAAATTCAGTACATTGTATTTGGGAGTTCCAATCTTTGTCTAATGGAGGATAGGGAAAAAATTATATTTCATTTTTTAACTTATATTTTTGGATGAAACTTGGTATTTAGTTTCATGTGGGTGAGATACATCCATTTGTGCTTAAAAATAATAGTTTATGAGTTTATCATGTCATCTAACCTGCATACTTATTTCCCATGTTAATCATATAGAGAATAGACAAACTCCTTTATTTATGGTCAGATGTTGATGAAAATTTGGTATAAATGGCCAAAACAAAAACTGTTTACGACAGAAATGCCTACTTACAGTGTTCCTCACAGCAGCACACCTGCACACTCTTTCCCGTGTAAATCTTATGAAGATTCGGCAAAATCTCTTGTTTATCGACTAATTATATTGATCTAACTTGTCGTATACTACATTTTTATTGTCATATTAATGTTTTGAACATTCGCTGACTACGCAGGTCTGCTGAGATTGGGGGATTTAATTACTAATATTATGTATCTTACTGGATCTTTTCAAAGCGTCTATATTTGATTCCAAAATACAACGTTTACCGAGATGTTTTCAAGTGATTGCCTAAGAATTTACATTTAGATTAAAAATTTGTAGTTATAGATATTCCATTAATTTTACAAAAACACAAAGCAAATGTAAAGTATTGTCTCAACTCCTGTTCTGCACACGTTTCCTTGTTCCCGCCCACTAGCTCGGAGGCGGAGTTTTTTGGACAATTTTCTTTAACACATAAGAGACAGGTATATTTTTTCCAATAGGAGTAGAATGTTTGCAACAAAAACCATTTAATTTAAATGTAAATCTTTAGGCAATCGCTTGAAAACGGGGAGAGTTTCTTTACCTCCAGAAAGGTTGTGTAGTTACAAACACAGACGCGTTGGAAAGGTCCAATAAGTTAATATTAGTAATTTATTAGTTATATTGCACATAATATTTTTGAATGTCATTTTCATCCATCTATAGTTTCTTTACTTTTAACCTATTGAAGACGCCAAAACTTAGACAACCTTGAACATATATATAACCTTCAATATATATAATATAGATAACCTTCAACACCTGAACCCTTTTATTGTTTTTATAAAAATTACTCTTACCTTTTTACATCTTAACCTATTTTTACGTGTTAACTCGAAATTTATTTCCCGATAAAATTAATGTTGGGAATGTGTTCGTTTATTAATAATATGTGGTAGGAATAAACACAGTCTGGCTGTGTTTATCCCAATCAAATTCCAACGGTTCTGTATAATTTCAGCCAAATTACTGCCTTTGTTAATTGGAAAAGTATGTAAACACTTGCAGAATATAGTTGTTTGCCATTGTGACCACTAGAATGCATACTATGTTACGCATTTATTATTATGTACATGCATATTATAGATCTATGAATCTCACTCGTATATTTTGCTGATGTTATTGGAAAATATACAATTGAAAGTTTATTTTTAACGTGGTTATGTCTAATCTCTGGAGGGGCGTTTAGTAATTCGCGTGCAAGAAATTTTAACGGAAGTCATATGGTTAATCATTAGGATAGCTGCTTAGAGGAACTGAAAACATTCCCTTTAGACGTATCCACGATCTAAACTATTTCCCAAAGGGAAGTAAAAACACATTTGTATTTAAGTTAAATAGTGAAAAGTCATTGTTTGTTTATTTGTTTATGCGTAACATATATTTATTATAATTATTATTTACTAGCTGACCCAACAACTTTCGTAACGCCCTACAGTAAATATATGTTAACTTTAAGATTGGCCATGTTCTGAAATCGAATAGCATTACGGCTTCGTTGTGAAGGATTAAATATTCTAGGCCACGGGCTAGTTAATAACAATATTGAAACAATAAGACAAAATATTAATAACATTCCCAAAAGCAAATATATCTGAGTGGATTGATTCACAATTTTCTAATCCAACCTAAACCCAAACCAAACCTAACTGTAATACGGTTTTTATAGGAAAGATATACAACAGCTGATTATTATAATAAACGTAATATGTATAAACATTGTAATTATTTTTTATGTAGCCAACATATAAATACGTGACTTTTAACCAGACATAAAATAAAAAATATAAATACATAATCCCCAAAAACCGTAAAATACTACGAAATTTCGTATTAAAGTGGTGAATAAAGCTGTTCATTTTGTACAGCACATATTTATTTCATAGTTTTACATTAATGAATGATTCAGATGGCATTGGATAGTAAAGCGTATTGCTAATGGAATGTAAATGAACAGCTGTAGCTTAAGAAATCGAATGTTTTGATTGTAGAAAATTTGTAAACAAACTTACTCCTCATAAGGTTAACATTAGACATTTAAAACCCCATAAAATAGAAACTTTTGGAGTTTTCGAACAATTTTTTGCTAAAACCTTTCAGGACACATAGAACAGCATCCTAAAATTTCATGGCGATCGGATGAGTAGTTAGGCAACGCATAAAGGACATACATACATACATTCATTTTTATATATAGAGATTTTAATTAATTATCATTCTGTCATATTTTGCTGTTTCAAGATGAGATGGCAAATGAAATAAAAATCTTTACACTTATGTCAAAAAAGAACGTATTTATTATGTGTCTTGCAAACTATATAAGCCTTGGTTAAATTATCAAATAAAATAAAATACAGATTTATTAGCCTCGAACAAAACTAAATAAAAAATTATCGAGCTAAGGCTCCTAGGTTATGAGGTGGCACTTGAGCCCTGTAACCAAATCAAATACCTTTTTCCTTACTCAACTGTGTTTTACAATAATATAAATTGGCAAGAAAATATAAATTAACTAAAAGAAAAACCATTACTTTCCAAAATTGAATTGAATTAATTTTAAATCAACAGCTAAACTTGATCTTAAAATGCATTCTTAAAACTCTTAAAAGAATTACTTGAAACTACAATTGTATTACATAAAGCTTTTTCAGTAAGAGAGGGGAGTAAAAAAAATTAACTTACTACTCAAAGGTAGGCTGCTACACTCATCATAAGGAAACATGCTAAGTTTCTGAGGCTGGTTCTAGAAGCTTCTTGACATCTGTCCACTTATCTATTGTCCTCCCCCAGACAGGAACTTTCTGGACCAGCCCAACAGCCATCATACATGTAACCTTGTATTTACTCTCGATCCTGATTTTTTTTCTTTTTTACATTCAACAACTTTTTTAATAGAGTAAAAAAGATCTAATAATTGGTTAATTTGTTAAATTTAAATTTAACCAATTAATTTGGTTTGATTAAATTTAATTTGGTTGGAAATTGGTTAATTGGCTATTACTAAGCAATATTAATTGTTTATTCACAATTAATAACCGATTTTTCCCTGTGTCAGTAGATTTCACATATTATGGATATTTTTATCGAAGAGGCGGTTGAACGATCTTGAATTAATCCCTCATACTAAACAACACTATAACTTAAGTGGTCTTTAAATTTGTTACACACTTAATTTATAACACAACAACATGATTTCTAGCACCGAAAATAAAATTAAACATCAGAATCTCTTAGATTACTATAAAATACAGTAAAAACAAATCAGTATTATCTATATCTAGTCAACAGGGCTATCATTAATTGGTAAAATCCACTTTAATTGTACAAATGCATTTTTAGTTCATTTAAAATTACGATTCGTTTTACTTGTTACATTTTTCCTCTTTAATTGAATATGTAAATGAAATTTTATCGGAAAATGTTTACGAAATAAATAGTTTTCATGGTGTAAATCCAATTGTGGCAGGTCGAGAGTTCTGGTATGAGGAAGCTGGACGAGCCCTACACCAGAGGCTCCGGGGGTGGAATCCTGGAGGTCCTGGGGGGAGCAGCCCCTGGGCCCGCAACGTGGTGCTCCTCGTGGGCGACGGCCTAGGCATCACCACCACCACAGCCTCCAGGATCTTCAAAGGTCAACGGCAAGGGCAGAGCGGGGAGGACGCCCATCTCTCCTGGGACAAGTTCCCTGCCGTTGGTCTAGCTAAAGTAGGTTACTTCTTGGTTTGTTGTAGAAGGTTGTGTCTTGCGCTAACATTACAGTTTTTGATCGGGTGAAAACGGCAAAATCACTGATAAAAGGCAAAGACGATTTTCTGCGCGTGTAAAGGTTCAATGAAGTCGTAGATGGTCTATACCAAAAATATATGCCACCAAGTTCCTTTAACACACCACCTAAAATACGTTTATCTACATCATTTGTTGTAATTTCACATTCAGGGTAAATGTATAGTTTAATAACTTCTATGAAACTACATTTACTCACAGTTTCACAGGATAAAGATCAATCAATAAAGGATAATAAAGGACCGTATATGGTCCTGTATGTGTGATTAATCTTCAAGTCCTGAATCTTTATCTGTGAATTCTTTCTTTGAAATCAATCGTTGGTAATGGTGGGTTTATGGTTTTTAGATTTTAAATTTGGTAATTTTCCGTCACGATAAGTAAAAACAAAGTCACGACGTTTCGGAATCTGGAATCTCATTCCTTCCTCAGGTGAGCTGGAACCTAGAACATTACAATATTAGTACATAATCTGGACTAAGCCGATTTAAAGTTGAAAACAACAGTCAAAAAACTTACAAACAATACCACACGTCACAAGGGCTGTTTGGAGTCCTTGTGATATGCTGACGTACTTTGTGTCTTCTGCGCGTGAATATTGTTATTTGTAAGTTTTTTGACCGCTATAAACATTTTTTTGTTTTCTGGATGGCACCGGTTTAGTCCATATTATGTACTAATCTTGTTATGAAATACTGAATTACAGAATTACACAAAGGGGCGGAACAGTGTTCTTATAGCGCGTCAGCGATGTGGCTTTTTGCGCAACCCTTTTGTTGAATGTCTCATGGACCTTCCAGACTTAAAAGCCTGATGAACGGCCGTAGTCTCCCGACCAGCTCCTCCCGGAGAAGGTGACAACCCCTCTCCATAACGCCGAGAGTGGCAGCTCTCACCTCGACAAGCCCGGTGCAGCCATACAGCAGATGATCGGCAGTCTCCTCGAACACCCCACACTTCCTGCAGATTGGGTCTCCAGAAAAGAATCCCATGCGAGCAAGATGTTTCCTCATATGTCCGTGTCCCGTGATGAGACCTACAATGAGTCAAAGTTCGGACCTACCTAACCGTAGAAGGTCCTCTGCGATCCTCGAAGAGGGAGAACTGAGAGACAGTTTACTTACTCTCAGGAGGGAAGCTCCATCTTCTGCGGTGACACTCACGTGCCCAAGTATTGATCTCACGGTCCACATGTGCCCTGGAGGTGCCGCAGAAGGGTTGTGGGCCCACGAATGGGATCGAAGCGCCATCGTTCGCCAGAAGATCCACTGCATAATACCTGAGATCTGTTCTGGGACTCAGCAAAGGGTAATGTTTTTATGACTGCCAAGAGAAGACACCGCGTTGTAGCATTCCCACACTATCTAGGAGTCGAAGCTACAGGATTCCAGAGCCTTGAGAGTGGCTTGACTATCTGAGAAAATGGTAATGTTCCTGTTCCTGACACCTTTGTTGAGGTTGAACACATTCCATGATGGCTGCCACTTCTGCCTCTTGTTCTTGTTATGTTCTAGGATCATGAGGACGGGATCGTATACCAGATCACGAAACATCATAAAACTTTTTTACTGATCGTGATGGAAAATGTCACAATTAAAATCCAAATGATTTTGAATGATACTATCCAACATTGGCTGTTTTCAGACGTACAACATGGACGCTCAGATTGGAGAATCGTCTGCCTGTGCCACGGCGTTGCTGTGTGGTGTCAAAACCAACTTTGAAACTGTGGGGTTGGACGCCCGGGGGAAATTTGAGGACTGTTACTCCTCCCTCCACTCCAAAGTTGACAGCTTGGCCGTTTGGGCCCAGCAGGAAGGTTTGATTATCCTCATTAAACCCTAGAGTTATTGATCATAGATATATGTCAAGAAACATATTTATTACTTGAAGTATGCCCGTCCTATGTACGGGTTGTATTGTTAAGAATTAATATACTTATTTATGTCAAAATATTAACCTAAAATCTTAAACAAATAAATACGAAGAAAGAAACTCAACTCAATTATTTCATATTAATTTACAAATATTAAAATCAAATATAATTAAAATTTGTTATACGTTAAAGTCACATTTTAATATAGTATAGTTCGAAATAGGGTTAAAATCAATAAGCAACGTTATGAAAGAAAAATTGATTTTACCAAAAAAATATAAATTATGTTTTTTTATAAAAATCATTAAAATATGCCCTTTTTGACCAGCGACATTTTAGTGTAAATTTGTATATCAATCATGAGCAAAAATTTTAGAAATATAATTCTTTATGTTAAGACTTCATAGGTTAAATTTGACAGATGTGCTGTAAAACCTAGAACCAATGTATAATATTATAAAGGAGGTTTGTGCATCTTTGTTTGTTTGTTTATTGTGGCAAACACGAAAAATACTGAACCGACCGGTTTTAAATTTTACACAAAAGTAGATCTTAAACTCATGCAACACAAAGGCATATTCATTTCCTGAAAATCCCCTCGGTTCCCGTGAACGAACATTTTCAAAGAATGAAAACATAAAATTACTTGAATGTCAACAGCTGTGGACACTAAAATTTGACAGTTCTGGAAGAAGAAGAAAGAAATGCCGGGACCGTCGTAGGTTTCAATGTTTATATTTTCTAATGTCCACATCTGTTTACTCTTCATTTTGACAGTTCGGGAAGAAGAAGAAAGAAAGTTCATTTTTACAGATAAACTGCCGGATCGAAATTAGTGATCGAATTATTTGTTGGAAATAGTGGAATGGTAGATTTTAAGTTTTCTCCCGATGTCTGCCTTTAATACGTTAAACTTTATGCTTTACAAAATATTTGACAGGTGTTACTTTAAAATTTTGTAGACACTTGTGTTTTGTCATTTTGTAAACAATAAAAAATTAATTAACAATGACTTAAGTGTATCAGTACACCTCTAAACCTTTTTTACCCGTGCGAAGAACGGGTACTTTTGCAAGTATGTCTAGTATTGCTAAAAACTTGGTTTTTTGGAGCTCATTATTTCGTTTTCATAGTGAATGTGTCAGTTTAATGTAAAAAAACCTTCTCCAAGAGTTACAGAATAAGAGAAATGATTGCGATGTTCATGGGTACTCTCTTTGTCACGAGGCATCGTTACAAAATCCTCGTTAAGACAAGCAGAAATCGAGATAAGACCCCTTTCGGATTTTCTGGGGTATAAAACATAAAATAACTAAAAATATCGTAATTCAATCTAAAGACAAAACTCTAATTTTACCTATTTACATAAATTTTTATCGTCAATGTATTTAGTCTATTTTGAAAATTCGGACATTTGAAGATTATTAATTATTTACGATGGAACTTCTAATTTGGATTTGCCTTTGGGGCTCTATTTTACTCTTGGACAAACATTTTTCGTGAAATTACATATACTTAAATTACAGATTAAAGAAATAAAACTGAGATAAAAGTCTAATTTATACATGGATTTTTCAAATCTATGTATAAATTAGACATTACACTACAAGTGTCTCTTATTATTTCGTTTTTAAATTGGTATTTAATAAACATTCCACTTGCTGGTGAGGTTACCATATTTTTCAGTATTTTCTTTCTTTATTTGGAGAACAAAGTAGTTGCTAAGTAGAGCAAATCTTTGTCGACTACTGCAGGCCTACAGCAACTAAAACAAGTTCAATCCAACAACAACAATTCAAACCCTCCTTCCAACAAAACAAATAACAATTTCAATTTGTGGGGATTTGAAAAGTAGACATTCTTAGTTTGGGTCAGTCGATAGCAGTAAAAAGTTCAGTATTCCCAAACTATATTGCTTCTCCAATCTTAATCGTTTGTACCCCTTTGATCTTGAAACTTTTAGTACCATAACTGCAAAGTTAAAAAAACTCTGAAATAAATGTTTCTTTGAATACATATGCTCGAATTTAACGGGCGTTTTCCTACCTCCGCAGTATATTGCGCAGCGCGCTCCGTGATTAAGGAAACTACGTCGCCACAACAATGACCTCTGTGATAGTAATTCAATTCAGATTCAATTAGTGTTAAACCAAGTTTGTTAATCTCTGCGCTGCGTGATATAGACCTACTCCATTAAGCAGTTAGTAGTCAAAATATACAGGATGGTTATAAAGTCCCTTCCCCCTATTATTATTTTTATTTAATTAATTAATTAATTAGTTAATTAATAACCCAACAGTCAATGTCATATCTAAGGGACCTGCAGTTTAACGCGGAGTCCGAATTACAAACTGGTCTAACTATGAGGATGGTCTTTGCGGATTAACGTAGTATTCACTAGTGCGGACGTTAATCAACTCAAATAACACTACATCCACCGACCATCGCTTACAACTATCCACGATTCGTGACCTCCAAGTAGCTGGATTAAAGGACGATTCGTGACCTCCAAGTAGCTGGATTAAAGGACATGCCACGGTTCCAGTCATAAGATATGCAGGGTGGTTATAAAATCCCTTCCTCCCCTTATTCTTTTTTTATTTGTTAGAAGAAATAAAGAACCTTTGTGAAACCATACCAGCTTAACCCAAAGTATTTTTTGAAGTTATCGAAAGTTTTAAGTGTCCCACAAAAATGGGGGATTTTGGGGGCAAATCAACAAAATTTGTAAATGTAAAGCCAAATCGAGATGTACCCTATTTTAAAGATGTTGAAATTTAAAGACGATTTGCGAATATTAGGGGTCTCTACCTCAACCCAGTACAAAATGGCGGCATTTTGAAAATTATGACCGTGGGTTTTTAAGTCCCTTCCCCTCTTGGATTTTTGCTAATGTTTACATTTAATGTGGTTTTCAACTATGTGATTCACTTTAATAGGCACATTTGCTATCTTTTGTAGTAATTATATTGTTGGGAAGTACCTAAGGTCTAAGATGTAGGAGTCAATTTCCGAATTCCTTATGAGAAGCTAGTCATGTGACATGTCAAAAAGCACATTTTGATTTAAGAACATTTAAGAGGAACACGTTTTGGAAATACGTTGCTTCAATTTCCTACTCATCTAACTGTAATTTATAATAAGACGTTTCATGTTAAGTCGATAAGACTCCTTAATGAATTTGTTGATGATGTAACAATGAGGCTAGTTACAATGTTTTTCGAAAGAATGTGAAGGAAAAACTGTTAAGTAGATAACTTCTAAGTAGAACTTCTTTTTTTGAAAACCACCTCTTTTATAATGGCATAAAGCTGTTCAATGCACTGCCAGCCACCTTAAAAGTTTGACAATAGACAATAGACAATTCTTTATTCCGTTAGGCAAAATGCATTGCAATAGGACAAGTCAATTTCGTGAATACAATAAATTACAATAAATTATGTGAAATAATACATAAGATCATAAGTGTATATCTATATCAAGCCGTCTTCTCAAACCGTAGCAGAGGGAGCGGGTTGAATTTTGAAAAAGGTCAAAATGTTTCCTGACAAATACTACGCAGTTCAAGATATATAAAGATGGGAAAGTGAGAATTCTATTGTTGACAAAAAGCGGTTTACAAGAAAATGTGCGGCGCTTCTTAAAAACCATTCGAATCGCTCTCTTTTGTAACTTAAAAACGCGTTTTGAATTTTCACATTCAAAACCCCAGATTGCAACTAAAACTAAACAAAGTGTTAAAACATTTTAATAGCAAAAGAAGCTTGTCTAAAACATGTTTATGAGTTATTACACTATTACTGAAGTTGTATAAAACAAATAAATATTATTACAAACAATAAAAGCAAGTAATAAGTATACAAAAGACTTTGGCCTATTTTTATTCTGTTAAGTTATTTTACGTTAAAATAACTTCTCTAGTTAGTTTATAAATTGGAAGGGTATTTTTGAAACAATAAATTTTTCAATGATATTTAAATAAACATAGAATATGGTTGTTTTATTAATGGTTATAGTTTTTAATTTACTTATGGAATAAAATATGTATGTCCACTAATACAGTTTATTTGTCTCGCGATAAAAATGTTTACTCAACCAACTCCTAAGTCCTAAGTCACAGTTTATTGAAGTTCTGTTTATTTGATCCAGGTAAGTCAACTGGCCTAGTTACGAACACGAGGGTGTCGCATGCGACGCCCGCTGCACTCTACGCCCACTCCGCCAGCCGATACTCGTCACACCTTGGGACTTTAGACGATGACAACAATGAACCCTCCACGAAACATAGTAAAACCAAATAACATAGAAGATAGAGAACGGCAACCATATGGGAGTCTTAGGGGGTCCGCTCTTCTGCCCTCTGTTGGAGATTCGTCTAAACTAGGCCGGTTTAGTGCGGTGTCAGAATTCAGCGGCCCTAGTTAAAATCTCTAACTCAAACTCAAACTTGTTAAAGCTATTGCTGAGAAATGTTTTTTATTTGTAGCGGGCGGCCCGAATCTCATTTCGGGCCGCCCGATACCGCAATAGAGTCTCTTTTGAAAGACTTTTGAAATACACAACTAGTACACTTAAATATTCGCGTTTATGACTCTCGTCATTTCGTCTGCAACCCTATTGCTTGTTTCCCTTAATATTTTTAGTGTCCGTATGCAAATAAAAAAATACCAACAATAGCTTTGAAAAATAATTCCTATTTATTTTGAAATTGTATTCGGTACAAAAACAATTTAAAATTAAAATATAACAACAATTAAAGAAGATTCAAAATGAGTATAAAATTATTAAGTGAGTGATGGAGGTTTGAACCGTGTTCTTTCAATTTGGGCCACCCGCTACCGTACTGTATTTACTGACAACGACAGTGGTGCACTCGACGTTCGGGCCACTGTTATCTCTGACAACAATCTCTGACACTGTTATATATGGGGCTGCCCTTCTCTATCTTCTATGTTCTTTGGTAAAACGGGCATTGTGAGTTTGATAGGGGCGCCTAACAAAGTTTCGCCCCGGGCGCCAAAATCTACGCGACGGCCCTGAGGGGGGTCTCCTTACTACCGGAGATAGATGACCAGGGGGGAAGAATTCTTGGCGTGCTCTGTGTATGCCCTAAAACTGTCTTAAAAGTCGTGTACTCAAAAGTTAAAATATTGAAGACTCCCTGGGGTGGACCACCTTATCCGGAGTAGTTGAGATGGAGTGTAAATCGACCTAAGATTCACTATTGCCCGAGCATCCAGATGGGTTTTTGGGGATTCTTTGGATTTTGATAGTTTCTAAAAGAATTAAGTAAACTGCCATATTGTTCTGTCCATATTATCCCTTCTCTTTGGTGGACGTGTATACCGCCTTTCAAATTATTACTATACGACTTGAAGAAATCTTAAACTTTCTGTCCGTTGTTTAGGAGTGTTCAATTTGTGTTATTTAGATTTTTATTGCGGACACTTTCCATCAATTAGTTTTCTTTTGAAAAAAACTAACTAATTGAAGCCTCCTACATGAAACTAGCAGACCAACCAATTAGTCCATCTTCAGTTGAGATCCGGTCATTGTGGCTGCCAATTCTTAGCAAAGAACTTAAGGATAGGGAAAATAAAGTATCTGTAAATGATATTCATATAAATCCGAAACGAAATTATCATGGTATGCTAACTCGTAGTAAAGCTCGTAAGAGGCATTAGATTTTTGTTTTAAGTATAAAATTGTAAAAATGATGTGTTTTTTGCTCTGTAAAGTTAACTTTGTACTGCAATTTTTCATGTACATTAGGAAGGATTTGCATTTGAATCAAAAATAATAATAAATAAATAAATCTGTTAGACGTATTTCACCTGGATTTCAGGTTTTTGCGGCGGCCATTTTGTTTCCGGTTCCGGTGGGACACGCCCACTTCAGTTGTCTTTGAGTCTCCGTGACGAGTGGACGTGTTTGGTTACTTTAGTGTGTAATGTTTAGTGAATGGTTTGTTTGTAAGTTTTTTTACTGCTTTAAACTTTTATGTTTTCAGCTTTATTGGTCCAGATTGTATGTTAATTGTGCTATGTTTTAGATATTAGTTTACCTGACATCTGTTTTCCTTTAACAAGATTTTCAATTAAAAACAAACAATCAGTTTTGAAGCCTTATCTTAACAAATCTACATTAGAGTTAAGGGACAGAGTTCGTTTCCTATACTCTGACACAAAAGATCTTGATGCCAATCATCCCTCGCGCTTACAGTACAAGAAAGCTAAAAGTGAGCTAAGACGTGAAGTGAGAAAAGCAAAGGCCAAAGCGGTGCTGAATAAGATTTATAAGTCATCCAATAAAACCAGGGCTATTTGGGATGTGGTGAATGTTCACAAGTCATCAGTGAATGAACGTTTTCTAAATCCTTTACTAATAAATGGTGAGGGTGAGAAAATTTCCGATCCAGCTCATGTTGCCGAAACCTTTAACCATCATTTTGCTTCGGTTGGAGATGGTCTTTTCAGTGACGTTGTCCAAGGGTCTTCTTGTGCAAATTCCATTAGAGGATCACTATTTCTTGCTCCTACATCAAAAGTTGAGGTTGAAGGGAAATACTCAGCTTAAAGCCCAAAAAGTCTCATGGAGCTGATGAAATCTCTCCAAGACTTTTGAGATCGGTTTTCGACTTGATATCTGAACCGTTATCCAAGCTTATTAATACCTCGTTTGAGTTGGGAATTTTTCCGAGCTCTCTGAAAAAGTCTGTTGTCAAGCCAATTCTTAAGCGAGGGTCCAATTATGACTGTAACAATTATCGACCAATTTCATTGACATCTTCCATTAGTAAGGTTTTTGAGAAGATTTTTCTCAAAAGACTTTTGGCGTTCGTGGGGGAAAACAAGATTTTATCACCTGCACAGTTTGGTTATACTAAAGGCAATTCTACAGTCGATGCAATGAATAGTATAATATCGTCAATCGTTGAATCACTGGATTCTGGAAAATCGGCAACTGGTATATTCTTCGATTTTACAAAGGCCTTCGACCTCATCGACCATTCAGTGTTGCTTTCCAAACTGTGGAATTTGGGTGTGAGAGGTTTCAGTTACTCTTGGATTGACTGCTATTTAACGGGCAGAAGTCAGGTTGTCCAGATTTCCTATGTTGATTCCCGTAGGTTTTTGCGCAGAGTGCAGTCTTCCTCAAAAACTATAAGTATGGGTGTTCCTCAAGGTTCCGTCCTTGGCCCTATTCTATTTATACTCTTCATAAATAATCTACCTGGGTGTATTTCTAATTCGAAAATCAGCTTATTTGCCGATGATACCACACTTGCTGTAGATGCTAATAACAATTCTAGCCTAGAAATCAAGAGTTTCATTGAGAGTAACGCTGTGGTTCAATGGGCAAATCAAAACAAATTAGTTTTAAATCAAAGTAAAACGAAAATTGTGGAATTCAAAATAAGCCAAGCGGGAGCTTCTGAACGCATTGATTACTTAATTGGTGAAGAATACATTGAGCCAACCTCAGTCGTTAAGTTCTTGGGCGTTCAAATTGACAGTAGTCTAAAATTTCATGCTCATATTGATCTTGTCTGTAAAAAGCTCTCTTCCGGAATTTTCGTTTTAAAGACACTTTCTAAATTTTCAGAAACACATGTGTTGCTCACAACATATTATGGCATTATTTATCCTTTCTTAAGCTATGCCGTTGCTGTTTGGGGGCATGAGTCTCAAAGAACAAAATTTGTCTTTAAATTGCAAAAAAAAGCCATCCGAGTAATTTTCAGAAAACCACGCAGGTACTCTTGCAAGTCACTTTTCAAAACCAATAAAATTTTAACTTTTCCTTCAATTTATATATTAAATACAATAACCCTTTTTCTTACCAAACATTACAAATTTTCTTCACAATTAGCTTCAAATTATAATTTAAGAAAAACTTTTAATGCAAGAGTACCTAAACATAAAACCAGTTTTTTTTCAAAATCATTTTTCTTACAATGGAGTTTCACTTTTTAATGCTCTTCCAAACTCCATAAAGGCAAAGGCAAGCTGCCCCAAAATTTTTGAAAATATGGTTAAGAAATTTTTAATTGAAAAATGTTTTTATAATGTTAAGGACTTTATTGTTTGTAAAGATGAATCCTAGTTATTTTCTTAGTTCATTATTATACATAGTTATTATGACTACTCAGTAATTTATTGACACTATTATGCAGTTCTTGTCAAAACTGTCAAAATAAAGAAATTTGAATCTGAATCTGAAAAAAATCCTGAGGACGGGATCAGATTCCAGATCCCGAAACGTCGTGAAACTTTGTTTTAGATAAAATCGTGATGGAAAGTGCCCGCAATAAAAATCTAAATAAAATCAATCCACCATCACCAATAATGAATTTCAAACAAAGGAGTGTTCAATTAACATTGCAAGAATAATGAATAATCTGTTATTAGAAATTTTAAATTATTCCTTATTTCTAAAGAGTTCATTTGTGAAACTTGGTCCAATATTTTTTATGAAACCAAAGCTCCATCAAAAAATAAAACCCATTTAAAAATCTTAATATTTGGAGTTTAAATTCCCTGTAAATTTTCAATTTGTAGTAAGAGGGTGTGTGAAATAAATTTCGTAGATATTTTGAAAGCTATAATTTCTGAGTATTTTATAGTATTAAGTATTTCAAAATTCGATTGTCAATTCACTGTTTCATATATAAAAGCTTTACTAAACGTGTTTGCATTATTCATAGAACTGAAACACATTAATTTAATATAGTTTAATTTGAAAACTGACTCTCCACGATTTCAAACACCCACATTCCACCCAGATCCGCCGAAAATATCTGTTTGAGATTAAATATTATTTTGATTTATTCGAGCTATGGTTACATTCTATAACGAGCATTCATTGAATGTTAATCGACGAGTGTCACTGCGAATGCTCGGTTAATGAACATTATTATCGTGTTCAAACGTTTTATTCAATTCAGCGCACTGTTGCCTAAATAATTTTGTTAGATTACAGCAAACGGTTTAATAAAGCAGCTTTTAGCGAATTTCCCATAGGAAAGAAGCTATTACCGTAGGTCTCATGGTATGACTTAAGCCCGGGACCATGTTATTTTTTCATCTTTAGGTGCCTAGAGTCCAAAAACAATAGTCGTTAAATTTTATATATATATATATGTGTGTCTGTGAACACGATGGTCCGATCGAGACCAAATTTGGTAGGGACATGTGTTCCTGCATTTGCTCGGACGAGTTCGTAAACCAGATATATCGGACAATCGGAACGGGTAGTTTGGGGGGGTTTTGTACCCCAAAAATGGGTATTTTGCGTTTTTCCCATGTAATTTTTAAACATTTCACATTTATCTTTCACTATTAGAATCACCTTAAAAACTACATAATTTAGTTCCTTAAAGTTTTTCTCTATCTCCAATGGTTACCGAGATATTAAAAAATCTAAACACAGTACGTTGTATTTTGAGTCTCCAATGTTAATCTTATGGAGGATAAGGAAAAATTAATTTTTCTCTTATTAACCAATATTTTTGGATAAAACTTGATATTTAGCTTCATGTGGTTGGGGTTCATCCATTTATGCTTAAAAATCATAGTTTATGCGTTTATCATGGCAGCAAACCTACACACTCTTTTCCCATGTTAATCACATAGAGGATAGGCAAACACCTTTATTTATGGACAGATGTTGATGAAAGTTGGTATAAATGTTAAAAATAAACATTTTTGATGGTATAAATGCCTACTCTCAGTGTTCCTCATAGCAGCAAACCTGCACACTCTTTCTCATGTTAATCTTATGGAGAATAGGCAAATAATTCTCATGTTTATCGACAGATTTTGACCAAACTTGTCATTTATTATTATATTGATTTGGAAATTCGCTGAGTACGCAGGTATGCTGTGACAGGGGTATTTACTCGTATTATATACGCTATAAAACATTTATCAATCTATTTGGATCACACAAGCGTTTTCCAGGAAAGCTGGTTAACCTTCTTCCTTTCCATGAGATTCGAACTTGAGAATATACCGCGATTTTGTACTATGTAATTGTTTTAGTAAAGAATTTTTAAAATTCATAATGACGTTGGTTATTTATTATTAATATTATTTTATTGGACTTATTCTGTGTTTTCAACTACACAGCTTTTCTGTAGCTGGAGAAACTTATGTTTTCATGTAATTACTTTATGTAATAACTTCTGTTTTGCCTAATAATTACATTTAAATTAAAAGTTTTATTTATACATATCATATTGTAACTATTACGTAGTCACAGGAAACGGGAAGAGTTTCTTCACCATCAGAAACTCTGTGAAGTTAAAAACACAAACGCGTTGGAAAAGTCCAATAAAATAATGTTTTACTACATTTATGTATTCTGTTTTAAAACAGAACAAAATTAGCACAGATTTTAACTAAAGGCAGTGTTTTATCGAAAAAAGAAAACAACAAACATTTATTAATTAATATTCAGGACATTTTAAATTTATTTTAATTAGAATAGAAATTTTTATGGACATAGATGTAATGGAAAATAATGAGCACTTTCTTTCCTCATGTAAACAATTTTTGTTTCAGAGCCTACCTTACTGGCAATTTTTTTAGGCTCGTAAGACCAATGTTAATTTTTTGGCAGCGTTACTTTTTTCTTTTTTAGCTCGATAACATAATATTAGGTATCGAAATCTAAGGAATTACATTTTTTTAGTTTACTAACCAGAAAAATACAGTTACCACGCAATGATGTCTTATGGTTAAAAATTAATTATCTTTTTGTGTTAGAAAATGAAAAATTTAATTTCGTAGATAACTACTTTTGCATCGACCTCTGTCGTCTGCAGTCACATTTCATCAGTTGTCATCTTTTTACGAATTCGTGTTTTTACGTATCGAGTAATACTGTGACTGCGTGGAAGTAATGTAGTCGCTAAATTAGCATTGTTGTTCTTATTGGACTAAAATCCAAGATGGCGGAGGCACTTCAGACTCTTAGATATAAACTTAGTTATATTTTCGACAGTCTTTAACGCAACTTGTGCATAATAGTGTCAATAAAATTACTTAGTAGTCATAATAATAAATGTATAATAATGAACTAAGAAAATAACTAGGATTCATCTTTACAAACAATAAAGACCTTAACATTATAAACACATTTTTCAATTAAAAATTTCTTAACCATGTTTTTAAAAATTTTGGGGCAGCTTGCCTTTGCCTTTGTGGAGTTTGGAAGAGCATTAAAAAGTGAAACTCCATTGTTAGAAAAATGATTTTGAAAAAAAACTTTTTATGTTGGAAAACTCTTGCATTAAAAAATTTTTCTTAAATTATAATTTGAAGCTAATTGTGAAGAATATTTGTAATGTTTGGTAAGAAAATTATTGTATTTAATAATAAATTGAAGAAAAATTAAAATTTTATTGGTTTTGAAAAGTGACTTTCAAGAGTACCTGCGTTTTTCTGAAAATTACTCGGATGGCTTTGCAATTTAAACAATTTTGTTCTTTGAGACGCATTCCCCAAACAGCAACGGCATAGTTTAAGAAAGGAAAAATAATGACATAGTACGTTGTGAGCAACACATGTGTGTCTGAAAATTTAGAAGGTGTTTTTAAAACGAAAATTCCGGAAGAGAGCTTTTGACAGACAAAATCAATATGAGCATGAAATTTTAGACCACTGTCAATTTGGACGCCCAAGAACTTAACGATACAACTTAGTTATATTATATTCCAGTCTATTCGCTCTATCCGCAACTTGTGTGTTAGAGTCTCTGATAAGGATAGTGATTTCCGCTATAGCACTCTGATCTACGGGAGTATAACTTACAGTCATTTTTTCTCTTTAAACGTTTTTATCGTATTAAAAGTGCTATCATTTACATACTATACAGAGTGGTTATAAAGTACCTTCCCCCCATTATTTTTTTATTTGTTAGAAGAAATAAATAACCTTCGGAAACCACACAAACTTAACCTAAAGTATCTTTTGAAGTTATCGAAAATTTTGAGTGGCCCCCAAAAATGATCCCCCATCTTTGGGGGCAACTCAAAATTATCAAATGTAAAGCCCCATCGAGATGTACCTCATTTTAAAGGTCTTGAAGTTTAAAGACGATTGGTGAATATTAAAGGTCTCTACCTCAATCCAGTACAAAATGGCGGCATTTTGAAATCATGAAACTGGGTTTTCTAAGTACCTTCCCCCTTGATTTTGCTACATTTTACATTTAATGTGGTTTCAACTGATTTTCAATCATGGGATTTCTCGTAATAGGTACATATGCTAACTTTTGTAGTAATTAAACATGTTTGGAAGTACCTAAGGTCTAATATGTAGGAGTCAGCTTCCTAATTCTTTATGAGTGCTTTTAGACATGTTGCAGACTAGCTTCTCATAAGGAATTCGGAAGTTGACTCCTACATCTTAGACCTTAGGTACCTCCCAACATTTTTAATTACTACAAAATCTAGAGTATGTACCTATTAAAATGAATCCCATACTTGAAAATCACTTTAAATTTAATTTGTAGCAAAAAACAAGGGGGAAAGGGACTTAAAACCCAGGGTCATAATTTTCAAAATGCCGCCATTTTGTACTGGGTTGAGGAATCGAATCGTCTTAAATTTCAAAACCAAATAATACCTCAATGCTTTACATTTGAAAATTTCGAGTTGCCCCCAAAATCCCCAATTTTTTGAGGGCGCTCAAAATTTTCGATAACTTCAAAAAATACTTTGGGTTAAGTTTTTATGGTTTCCAAAAGGTTATTTATTTCTTCTAACAAATAAAAATTAATAATAAGGGGGGAAGGGACTTTATAGCCACCCTGCATATCTTATGACTGGAACCGTGGTATGTCCTGTAGTCCAGCTACTTGGAGGTCACGAATCGTGGATAGTTGTGAGCAATGGTAGGTGGGTGTAGTGTTCTTTGTGTGGATTAACGTCCACACTAGTGAATACTACGTTAATCCGCAAAGACCATCCTCATAATTAGCCCAGTTTGTAATTCATAGGCGGTGGTTCGGACTCCACGTTAAACTGTATTTTCCTTAGATTTGCCATTGACTGTTGGGCTATTAATTAACAGTTCTGTCTAAGGAACAAATCAGCCTTAGGCAGTAACAAGACTATAAGATCGCGCCACAATTCGTTTCTTATTCATACTTGGCTTAAAGTACCTACCTAGATAGGTTGGCATTTCAGTTAAAAGTGTAAAAGTATAAAGTAATATATCACATACATACATCATACGTATACGTTGCGTTAGCGGGACAAACGTGTTGGGTGATAACACATCACATACATACCACTGTAACATACGTAAATCATGTATCACATACCGTAATACACGTACATCGTACGTATACGTTATAAGTAGTGGGTCAAAATCTATTGGTAATAATTGCACTCTTAACTACAGGTAAGTCAAAACGAACAAACTATTTTATCTTACTCAAAGTAGTCTCACGGATATAAGTTATGTTTCAAAAAACAAATCTGTAATGAAGAACTAAATTATATAAATTTTTCAAAATCTAAATGATAACGATATTTTACAAAAGAGAAAAACGTCCCTGTAAATGTTGGTTGTCCCTTAAAGATCGCGCCACAATCTTCTTACACTCATCTATCATTCGTACTTGGCTTAAAATAAATCGTAAGGTCACCCTAACTAACTACATCGGTGATACTTAACCATTTACGAGATCGGAAAATTGTAAAGTTGATGAGGAAATACTACCCTAGATTTTATGGTTTACAGAACACAATAATCTCGAGTTGCATATGAAAACCATCAGTTTGCGTTGAGATAATCCTTGCTGTAATAATAGTAGCTAGCGAGGTGAAGCTAAGCTCAGAGATGCGGATAAATGCCTTAGAAACACTACCCGAGTGAAAAACAATATTATGAGAATTTCTCGACTGAAAATAGTAAAAACATCTAATTAAGAAAAAAGGGATTTGGTATTTTTTGACAGATTTCCTATGGAAAAATGAGCTACTGTATCCATATAACCCACATGATAACAGTTAAGCCTGGGACCATGAGAAAAGCTCATAACTCAACCCCCTGAACTCGTTTTGGGGGTCATTCAAAATTTAATATATACACTATATTAACTACAATTTTGGGGGGTTTTCACCCCAAAAACTTTGATTTCAATTTATTAATTTGTAATTTTTTTAAATGATCTAATTTTCATTTTTACCATCAGATTCAGAAAAAACACACAATTTAGTATACTTTTAGCCATTCCTCTAGGCCAATTGGTTTCTTAGATATCCATAATGGTAAACACAGTACAATGTGTAGTGCTAATCTTATGGAGAATTGCTAAAAATCAATAACTCACTTGTTTACTTAAATATTCTTCCAAAATTGTATGCAACTCAATCTAGTTAAGTTTTATCTATACATTCATAAGAACCCCAAATTTAATGTTTGTAATTGCAGCAAACCTACGTATTCATTGGCCATGTATTTCTTACGGAGAATAGATGAATTGGCATAACTCGCTTTGTTATTATAACGTAGTTTTTGAAAAAAATGTATGAGTTTTTATTGTGTTATCTGAATTATTATAATGAATGAACCGTTTAAACTTAATACTGTTTCTTAATGATTAAGTTCTGAAATAAGATCCCACCATTATCTCCACACATCTTTCATATAACTAACCAATACCAGCTAATCCCTCCCATTTAAATATTCTTCCATTTCTACAACATCTAACGAAAATTTCCTAAAATAGAATTTACGAATCTGCTTGAAACTAGGACAGCTCGCGAACACGTAGAAAGCATTTTCAATTTCTATTAAATTGCATAAATACCAGAGATAATTCCCTCCCTGAATCCATGGTTTCATGTTATTCTAAATAGGTATACAACAACAATTTCAATCGTTTCCTTAATTCTTCGCCTTTTTTAATTAAATTTAGTAATCTCTTTGTGTTAATGACTTGGTAACAGCTTAATAAAAAATGCTAAATTCTATTGTGTTTGAATGTCTCGTTGTTGTTAAGGTCTTAAAAATTTCTTGTGAACGGTATTTAGCTATTGTTTTTTAAACAAGGAATTTTGGTTAAACATTCAGACGCAAACAGGATAACTTGGTGTATTACATATAAGTTGTATACTAAGCTAGGTTACTTTTGAAGTGAGAGAGTACCTCTCATTTTACTGATTTATTAATACATTTATTAATAATTAGCTGACCCGGCGAACTTCTTAACGCTTGACAGTAAATACATGTTAACTTTAAGATTGGCCATGTTCTGAAGTCGAATAGCATTATGGCTTCATTGTGAAAGGGTCGTGGCATAGTGAATAACAATACTGAAATTATAAGACATATTAATAACATTCCCATAAAACAAATAAATCTGAGTGGATTAATTCACAATTTTCAAATCCAATCCAAACTCAAACCAAACCTAACTGTAATACGGCTTTTATAGGAAAGATATACAACATCTGATTATTAAATAATAAACGTAATATATATAAACATCGTAATTATTTTAATTTGGCCAACACATAAACACGTGATTTTAATCAGATGGGAAATAAAAATATAAATACATAATTCCCCAAAACCGTAAACTATTAACGTGGCGAATAAAGCTGTTCATTTTGTACAGCACATATTTACTTAATAGTTTTACATTGATGAATGATTCAGATGACTTTGGATAGTAATGCATATTGCTAATGGAAAGTAAACCAATCAGCTGTAGCTAAGAAATCAAATGTTTTCATTGTAGAGAATTTGTAAACAAACTTACTCTCCATAAGGTAGAAACTAACAGATTTTTTGAAATTATATTTTCACTAAAACCTTTCCGAACACATATAGAGCAACTTCCTAAAATTTCATGGCGATCGGATGAGTAGTTTGGCAACGCATAAAGGACATACATACATACACACATTCAATTTTATGTATAGAGATGTGCGGTTTAGGTGATCTTGGGTGGAGGAAGAAGACACTGGCTCCCCAAGGTTGCAAGGGATCCAGAGGCCAAGGAGGAAGGTCGCCGATTAGACGGAAGAAATCTGATCGACGACTGGCTGAGGGATAAGAAGAAAAAGAACCAACGGGCAGAATACGTCTGGAACAAAGTTGAGCTGGATGCTGTTAGCACTGCCTCCGTAGACTACTTGTTAGGTATCAGGCTTACCAATATTGATGAAGTAGAATTACCTAATAATTTTTAAAATTCCCCGCATAGAACCTTAAGACCATTGCTATGACAGTTTTTTAACTATGCATTTTAGTTATCCAGTGCATTATGATTCCATAGTAGTCCCTTTTTTCACTTGTTAGGTATCAGGCTTACCAATATTGACGAATTAGAATTACCAAATGCTGTTTATAATTCCCCGCGTAGGACCAAGACACATTGTAACTGACAGTTTTTAACAATGCATTTTAGTTATCCAGTGCATTATGCTTCCACAGTAGTCCCTTTTTTCCTCATCTCTGTTCGGAATCTGGTTTAAACTTTTGGAGAGGGAAGAGAATTCTCCGTGATTGTTTCAAAAAGAGTCAAACATGATTGACTCTCACCCGGAAGACATGGTGATTTTGTACCGTATTTAATTTAAAAAATTCCATTTGAGTTCTAGTGTAGGCCGGTTGAGACAGTCAAGTAGATTGATTCTAACTTGTACAAAGAAATACTATTCTAACCTCAACAGAAGATTCTGATTGGATTCTGACTAGACGTTCACAGAATCCAAGCAGACTAGATCCTGTGACCAACCAAATTAATAAACAGGAGTCCAGAGATGTGATCCTTCTTTTACCGTTCAGACCCAGTGATGAAATGTACGAGTTTGTTTAAGTCAGTAAATTTTCTGCCCGAATTTTTGGGTAAAGTCTAAATTATCATTTTCTTGTTCTATTCTAATACATGATTCTGAAGGATCCTTTTCAAAAACCAAAATCATAAATGATTGTTTGTTCTTTTTTCTAGGGTTTGTGTCGATTTAATTTTAAAAATATAATGTCTTAACCGTCATTATAATAGGCAGGAAACTATAAAATGCAAGATGTTTTGATTAAATACACAGGGTGTTCATTAAAGTCGGAGACTAACTTCAAGGGATGGTAGTACTCATAAAAAAATAACCAATAAAACATATGTCGAAAAATCCTTCGTTTTGTCACTGTCCGCTATTTTGTATTTGTTACAAAAATCATTATATCTCAAGAACCATTTAAGCTACAGGAATCAAACTTTGCATACATATTTATTGGCCAAAGATAAAAATATTTTTAAAGTATCATTTATTTTGATTTTATATTTTTCATACAAATCATTATAACAATATTTTACATAAATATGTTATTTTTATAATAAATTTTTTAATTTAATAATATAAACATTATATTACATTATGAAATCCGTAAACATATAATACATTTTTGTTATTTAAAATCTTTATCCGTGGACGGATTTGTTTAAAAAACATAATATTTAATTAAAATTATTAGATAAACATAAATTTTTAAATAAACAAAAATTTTTGTTTTTATATTTTAAATGTTCTTAATAAATTATATTTTTTTATATTATTAATTATATTAGAGTCTGTATATAAAACGAACATTACATTTTGTTCTATTTAGTTTCAGAGAACATATCCATTAAGAAATATTGTGTGTTGTATGATACTGTATCAGTAAAACCAACAGTATCTGTAACTCTATCAATTTGATAATTGATTCTAAGATTATACGTAAGTTGTTTATTTGTTTAAAACTAGTATCATACTTTTTTATTAAAATAATAACAGCCTATTCTACAAATTTTGTTTTGAAAAAGATTTATCAATTTATACCGAATTATTACTTTTATATTTGTTTTTTTTAATATTACGTATTTATTAATTTTTTGACATAAACATATATTATCCGTGTACTATAATCAATATTATTTTAGTTCAATATTTACTTTTTTAAAACAAAAAATATAAAATTAAAGTGTAATTTTTTTATCCTATAATTAAAAAATGTACAATGCAAAAGAATAATATGAATTATTATTGTATTGTTTATTCTAAGTACACAAAAATGTTAATTAATTAGATTAGATATGGATTTCTACTTTACCTTCTATATATTAAATTGATAAATGAAAAATGCATAAAAATTTACAGGGAATTTTAAAAAACCACAGGAAAATTCATAAAAATTAAAATGGAAATTTTTTATTTTAGTTGAGAGTGTAAATATCAATTTTGTAGCTCCTTGAATCCAATAAAGGGGGTTTAAAACTAATGTTAGTCTACAATTCATTGCACTTACCTCAAAACCACTCTGATGGTCTGATTTTTATGAAGTTTGGAAGTGATATGATAGTATCGTATTTTTTTATTTTTTATGGTCTCAAAAACCATTCAAACTATTTATATTACGAATTTATTTATTAATCCCAAATAAAATTGTTCTTCTGAAACATATACTGTTATATACTGGTTATATTTTATCATATAACCTAGTTTCCATCACAAAAACCGGATTGAACAACGAAATAAAATTGTCTATAACAAACTGTAAGAGAAATACACTCAGCAATACGTCAGTACACTGTCTGAGGGTGTCAATGTCATTCTTATTATCAATACAAAAAAGAATTTCTTCCTTATTTTTTCTTTTACTTTACTGCAAATTGGGATGAACTTTAGGATCGCATTACCCACCCCACGTGGTTGGAAAACCACTCAAAACATTAACTAAAATAAAATAGGTCACAAACCTGTTGTCCTTCATTCCTTGAATAGTTTATGGATGATTCGGGGTTATGGTCTCATTTTCAAATCCTTTTTATCAGACTCGTTTATTCAGCACTGCCTTCGCCATTCTTTATAAAAAACACTAACACTGAGACACTATTAAAAATTAAAATTAAAACCAGTCTGGCATCGTTACACTCTTAATTTTTAATAATGTATAAGTGTATTTGTTTGTGTAAGGGTGTAAGTTTTGTAGGTGTTATTTATCAAGAATGTCGAAGGCAGTACTGAATGAACAAGTTTGAGAAAAAGGGTTTGAAAATGGAGCCATAACCCCTAAACTTTATTAAACCATAAAACTATTCGACAGGTTTGCAACCTGTTTTTATTTTATTTAATTAATCAATCTGGGATTAATTAATTAAATTGAATTAAATATTAAATTATTAATAAATTAATGGACTGGGACGTCCATTAATAATACGACGAATAAATTAATAATGCAACGTCCTGTAATCCAGCTACTTGGAGGTCACGAATTGTGGATAGTTGTGAGAGATGGTCGGTGGATGTAGTGTTCTCTTGTGTGGATTGACGTCCGCACTGTTGAATACGACGTTAATCCACAAAGACCATCCTCATAATTAGACCAATTCGTAATTCAGAGGCTGTGGTTCGGATTCCACGTTTAACTGTAGGTCCATTAGTTGCCATCGGCTGTTGGGCTATTAATTAACAGTCCTGTCTAAGGAACATGTCAGCCTTTGTCAGTAACAAGACTACAAAATCGCGCCACAATCATCCTACATTCATTCCTCATTCATACTTGGCTTAAAATACCTACCTGGGTAGGTCGCCATTTCAGTTAAAAGTAAAGTAAAAGTAAAAAATCAAGGAGTCATATATAACTCAAAACATGTTAAGGGTAAGCACGAATATAAAAATCGTAAGACTTATAGAAAGAGAACTAACACGTATTACTCAGTTTAGTATTTCGAAAAAAACTAATTTTGCTATTCTCAAGGGAATATAACATGAAAGTTTTTATATATTTATACAAATTATCAACTTTTAAGGTACGGTACAACACTTATTATGAGATCAGTTCACTCATACCGTTAATTTTATTTCACAACCAATTAAAGACCATCGTTTTTATCCAGGTTTGTTCGCCTACTCGCACATGGATTTCGAAGCTGAAAGAGACAAGACATCAACAGGAGACCCGTCTTTGGCAGATATGACTGCGAAAGCTCTCAAGATACTGCTTAAAAATCCGAGAGGATTTTTCCTCTTCGTTGAAAGTAAGCGTTATTTTTCCATTTCAATTCTAACTATATTTATAAAGATAAAAATTGCTAATTTGTTGTGCCTTGAGCTTTTAACTAGTTGCCAATCCTTTTAGAGTGTCACCTAAAAAATAGATGCTTTCAAATCCAGGAGTTGAATGTTACTTTATTCTACAATAAAGTAAAAATAATTCGTTAGAATCAAAGTATTACTCATGTAATGCAAAGGATTAAACTCTAAATGTTTCTATTGGAATAACCGGTTCAAATGTACCAAAGCCATTAAAGTTGCATTATTGAGACTACGAAAAGTTCCTTTCCTTGTTTATACCAGAAGGTCAAATACATAAAGATCTCATACCGAGAAATTTAAATGTGTAAAAATATGTTGACTTGTAAAAAATAAAACGAATAGAAACAAAAATAATTATATATTTAAGAAATGTTACGAAAACACGTTTTGCCTTCAAGATAAACAACAACATCACACTGACACAAGTGACCCAGTTCTGTCATTTGGAATAAATATATTTAATGGAAATTCAATGTCCACCAAAGTACATATTTTTCAGGTTTTTTTAAAATTCTTTCTCTAATCCTGCCTTTAAAATTTTCATGTCTGAGACAGGTGTGAATCTTAAACCTTGTTTTCCACAAAACCACAAAGAAATACAAAAACCAGTTTTATAATATCTGGCGAGCGAAGAGAAAAATTTGTGGGCCTATAAGAACTACTTATTTCAAGTTTATGAAAAGTTTCATAAGGAAATATCATACATGTTTTATAAGTGGTGTTTATAAGGTGGTTTTATAAGTAGCGGTCTTGGAATAAGGCAGGTGTGTGATTTTGTGATTGCCATTCAGTATTTGGTATCAGCTAGTAACAGATATTTATTCTACACTACTGTTGACACAAGGTTTGACACGCCTTGGTTTGTTCTCGGCCATTTTTGTGTCATAACAAATCGCTGGCTTCGATGTTCCATCAACCAGAACAAACTAGAACATCGTGCATTTGTTGATAACAGTTTGCATGTAGTTCGCATGCAAACTCTTACCCTGTGGTCATGTGCAGACTTGCTCCAGACTACACAAATTTTTTATTTGGTCACTACTGCGACGTTTTAGGAAACAAAACAACTAATGATGACATGGTTCACAAGGGCTTTCCCATGTCCAAACATGTCCATAATTATTAACTAGGTTAGTAACCTTATCCGTCCAAACAGTTCATGTTGTATTGTGCGACCATGCGCATTTCGAAGTCAACGACTTCATCATCAGGTCGGGATAATGCAATGGTGTAGTGGAGACTCAGATTTTTATATTTGTACTTTGCCTTTTTATAGAGAGTGATAGGTAAGCGAGTCGCTCGCATCATTTATGATCAACCCGCGATATCGAGACAATTTTAGGCGTTTTACATTAACCCTAACCTAACAACATCGTAACACCAGAATCCGACACTAGGGCTTACTTGAAGACCATATATATTTTTATAGTATCCAGTTTTTAATTCAAAAATATGTATATTTTTACAACAAACTTGAGGCTGATGAGATTATTTGTATTTTCAGACTTCAACCATTTAAATCCTATTCATTGTTCCTAATTCATCCTACAGAACAGCCTTTAATTTCGATGAAGTTGCGGTGTTTTTTACAAAATAAAATTTGAGGATCTTTCTCCGTATTATGTAACTCATCTGTGACTAACTCTCATGTAACTAACTGAGGTGGGTAAACTCATCTACAAATAAGTTCTTCTTCCTTCACCTGCACTCGCCAGTTTGGGTTGAAAAAGAAAGAGAACCTTTACTGATAAGGGACCGTTTGCCTTCGACTGCAATACTTTGCATGAATACAACAGTTACCCCAGGAGCATCACTAGTCGCTTTAGCAAACTTAAACTTCGGTTTATGTAATTCTTTTTTAAATAGATAAAATCATTGTGCAGAATTCTTCACGTTGGCCTTCCTGAGAAGGACCGCTACGCCACACACCGCTCCGGCACAGCTTTAAAAAAAGCTGTGCCTGTGGAGATAACTTAGTGCTAAAAAGCACTACACCACTGAGATGATGTCAAAAATTATGTAAATAATTAGGTACTTTAAATTTATCCCTGAAAACAATATATTTTACTACATTCAAACAGAAAACATAACCTAGAAGAATAGAATAGAAAAATTGATCGAAATCCATGGAACTTTGTCCAGTGTGCAGCCTTCTATCAACATTGTGTATAGAGCTACTCTCTCTCTCTCTCACACAAAACAAAAAACTTCCCACATGCGAACTCTTACACGCCGTGAACTTTTACACCCCCATATTTGTAACATACTTCTATCGTGAGCTTTGTGTTCTAGGTGGGAGGATTGACCATGCCCACCACTACAACAACCCTTACCGTGCTCTTGATGAGACCATCTCCCTGGACGATGCCGTCATGACGGTCCTCTCCATGGTCGACCTGTCCGACACCTTGGTGATCGTCACAGCCGACCACTCCCATGTCCTCACTCTGGGTGGACTAGCTACTCCAAGAGGAAACCCCATTTTGGGTAAAAATTAGCCATTAGTATAGTACAACGTACAAAATTTGAATATTTATGCTATTCATTCTTTGACTAATGGCTGCATTAACCAAATTTGCCTGATTTCACCTGTTTGGTTTTACAGTAGAGCGTCAATTATCCGAAGTCCAGTTATCCGAAACACGGTCAAACATGAATAAAGTGAACACGCGTGTCGAACTTGAGTTTAACCAGAGAGGAACGGATTATAAGTTTTTACTATCCGTTCATCTATGGTTTTAACCATCGGCGGTAGTAGCGGTCAAGCGCTGTCGAAGCGACAAGGGGAGTTGAAGCGTCCATAAGAGCCCATGTTAATTTGCCTCATTTTAGGTACACTTTTCTCATAAACCATTTAACCTAGAATAACCAAACTCTGTACACATGTTATTACATATAATATCAAGCTCCTGTAGTAAAACTATGCATCTCACTCAAAGCCTTGTATCTTTTTTAATTATCTTACAATTGTAACTTTT
The DNA here is from genome assembly GCA_023375725.1 of Nephotettix cincticeps. Taxonomy (NCBI): domain Eukaryota; kingdom Metazoa; phylum Arthropoda; class Insecta; order Hemiptera; family Cicadellidae; genus Nephotettix; species Nephotettix cincticeps. The sequence continues at coordinate 52,258,807 of CM041784.1, forward strand.
TTAAACATTTTTTTACTAAATAATGATATACATCATGTTTTAAATATGAGCCAATTCAAAATATTTTACTACAGTAGTTTAGTATAATATGCCTGAGAATCCACAAAAAATCACAAAACTGTAGCTCATCCGGTTCATGAGATAAGTGTACCTAAAGTTCAAAAATTAAAAATTGCTGAAAACGAGTAAAAACAAAGAATTTGCTGTTATTATTGATTGTATTGATTGTGAACAAACTTCTTCTGCTACAATAGAGTCAGATGATTTGACAAATAGTATAACAATACAGGTTTACCAACACATATATCACTAATAAAATAAAACCCATGGAAATTGATATAAAAGAGCTCAAAGTGTAATCACAACCAAGTTGTTGCTGGGCAACGCAACGAGCAAAGACTGTGTGATATATTTTTCGACAGATTATAAATAACATTTTCGGTCAAAGGATCATTGTATATGTGGTATCAAATTACTCAGGAAGAACTGAACATTTAAGGAATAAAAAAAATGTCAAATTTTGACTTGAACTCCCCAACTCGCGTTTTTCGTGCCAAATTGATGTTCAAAGAACGTTTTTAAGCTTTTGTTTTGGATTTTTTAAAAGCTCAAAATGTTTTTGTACTTAAGAGTTCTTGGTATATTTAGTCAGTATCATATTATAATAAGTAAATTAAAAATTATTTCATTCTTCATGGTTACACTCATTTTTATTTTATCTGGAAAATTTCTATACGATTTTCACCTGTTTTAGATGGACTTTCTTTCATAACTTTAATTTATGGTTATTTTTCACAAATATTTTTCCGTAATATATTTATAAATATATTATTTTATATTATGGACAGCCTCAGTTTTCTTTGCAATTATAATTGGATCTATAACGTACACAGTTAAAATTTGTAACTCTTTAAAATGATAGCTGATTCGTCATATTTTTGTTTACGCATTATTCTTATTCTCCGTTTCTGCATCTTTAATATGCTATCTAAGTTAAATTTTGTTGTGAAAGAAATGTAGGAATGGGTACTAGCATGGAAAATAATTTTTATAGTTGTCAATTTGGAAAAATCATATTTTTGAGAGGGCATAAATTCCAGAGTTAATCCATCTATAATATTATAAAGAAGAGGTGGTTTCTGTATGTTTGTTTGTGGGTTTGTTTGTGGGTTTGTTGTGGCAAGTAAATGCGAAAAATACTGAACCGACCGGTTTGAAATTTTACAGAAAAGTAGATCTTAAACTCATGCAACACATAGGCATATTAGTTCCCTTAAAATCCCCTCGGGCTACGCCCCATGAACGTCCTAAATTTCAATGTTTACATTTCCAAAGAATGAAAACATAAAATTACTTGAATGTCAACAGCTGTGAACACTAAAATTTGACAGTTCGGGAAGAAGAAGAAGAAGAAAGAGCTGCCGTGACCGTCCTAGGTTTCAATGTTTACATTTTCTAATGACAACATCCGTTTGCACTATATTTTGACAGTTCGGGAAGAAGAAGAAATAAAGTTGATTTTTCAGATAAACTGCTGGATCGAAATTAGTGAATTATTTGAAATAGCGGTTTGGTAGATTTTAAGTTTTTTTTCCGACTGTCTCTATTACATTAATCCTTATCCTCTCCCAACATTTAACAGATGTTACTTTGAAGTGTTGTAGACACTCGTGTTTTGTCATTTTGTATACAATGAAGAATTAATTAACAATAAATTAAATGTATCAGTAGAGCCTACACCTTTCAGCCTTTTTAACCCGTGCGAAGAACGGGTACTTTGGCTAGTAATGTTATAAAGAAGAGGCGGTTTCTGTATGTTAGTGGGTTTGTTTTTTGTGGTAAGTAAACACGAAAAATACTGAACCGACCGGTTTTAAATTTTACACGAAGGTAGATCTTAAACTCATGCAACACATAAGCATATTCATTTCCTTAAAATCCACTCGGGCTACGCTACGTGAACGTCCTAGGTTTCAATGTTTACATTTTCAAAGAATGAAAACACAAAATTACTTGAATGTCAACAGCTGTCAACACTAAAATTTGACAGTTCGGGAAGAAGAAGAAGTCCTAACTTTCAATGTTTACAATTTCTAATGTCAACATCCGTTTACGCAACATTTTGACAGTTTGGGAAGAAGAAGAATGAAAGTTTATTTTTACAGATAAACTGCTGCATCGAAATTAGTGATCGAATTATTAGTTCGAAATAGTGGAATAGAAGATTTTAAGTTTTCTCCCGATGACTGTCTCTTATTCTTTCCCAATATTCGACAGGTGTTACTTTATCATGTTGCAGACACTCGTGTTTTCTCAATTTATAAAAAATAAAGAATAAACTAACAATAATTTAAATGTATCAGTAGGGCCTACACCTCTTAGCCCTTTTTACCCGTGCGAAGAACGGGTACTTTGGCTAGTTTTTGATAAAAACCTTACTCATATTGCTCATTCCATTCTAAATGTTGGTCTATCGTCAGACCTAGGAAAATTAGGCTAATTTTCTGCTCAGTAAATTTTCAGTCATACATAATAATTATTGGTTCAAAAGGATCTTTTCTGTATGCCATTTTAGGCTATGTAGTTTTTTTATTATTACTTAATATTAAATTTTGATTTGATAAATGTCCCAAATTTTCTAGTTCAATAAAAGTCACTTCTAAATAACATTTACCCGAATTCGCTATCCTCTGCAATATTCGTGGTTACTTTTGATATGTTACAATTATTAGTTTTTATGGTGTATGCATTTTTGTTCTTGTAGCCTAGCGCACGAGATTTGCAATTTGACAATACAGATCGTCTCGGAGTGCATTTGTTTCTATGCTGTAGGTTTTTTACTCTGTGTTTTTTATAATTCTAATCCATTATAAAGATCTTGCTCCTATCACATTTTGGAATCCTATTTACATAACTTACACATAATTTTTATTTCAAAATTCCTTGAGGTGTCTTTTAAAGATAATTTTGAAAGAAATAATGATGGAAGAAGGCAGTGATAAAATCCGACTGTGCGTTGCAACATTCTTGTCGTCAATTCTACTCGAAATCTGAAAAGTTCCATTGCTCGTTACAACTAAATTACTTTTTATATGATTTTTCGTTTGGTTTGCATATATTTTCAATCTCCGTAGCTTCCACTCTACTGAACTCGACTAAGTGGTCTTCTTAACAGACAAAAAATATTTCGTTGTAGATTCTTAAGAACAATTTCAATATTGTGACAGAATTACTTGTTACACTGTAGTCGATAGTGGATATCTTGGTTATACATGGAATCACATTACAATTTTTTTTTAATTAACCAACCGAAAAAATATAGTTACCTCACAATGATATTTGCGTGGTAACTACTGACTTAAATTTTGTAACGTAATTTTACGAAAAAGGTCATTAACATATGTATTAAACAGGATAGTCACAAAATGGTTGAATGCGTATAACAACAACACAACAAATTAATTGTTTTAATGCAGTAGAGATTGTTTTAACATTGTGATTGTGGGACTAAAACCAAATATGCCGCTAGTGTTGAACTCCCTTAGCTTTCAGGCTTTTCCTTATAGCTCCTTATTGCATTGTTATTGTAATAACGATAAAACCCTATTAACCCCCTCCCCCCGGAGATCGTTATATCTTGTAATAGTTTTACATTGTAAGGTTAGTATTACTAATTTGTATAATATTACTCGGTAATTTTATTCCATGATTTCTACGGCATGTATAATATTATTCTTCATAAGCACAAAACATAATAACTTTTATTCATAGTGACATTTTTACACGAAAATTATTTTTCCTCTACTATTACTTCATACTATAGGAATCCCGTTAGTATTTTGATAATTAATTTAAATTTAGGGATAAAACGTCGTGGATATTAACTTGACTTCAAACTGATGAATGTTAAACATTTTCAACGTGTTTCTCGCACTTGCAAACCTACTTACTCATTTTTCATGCTATTTTTATTACAATTTCGATTATGGCTATGGTGGTCAATAATTCTGAATCAAATGAAATCATTTCCAGTGTTTTACATTTATGGAAAGGCCATGCTACATTAGTTGCGTTGCTGTCACAAACTACAAGTCATAAGTAATGAATACTAACCAATTGAACCAAAACAGGCATTGACTAAACTAGAGATATCAAAAAAGAAACGGACAAAATATTAAAGCAGATTACTTATTAAATATACTAACAAAGATGACAATAGAAACTAATGTAAATGCTTTGTTTGCTAAAAAATTCTTCAAGTTTGTAGAACTCATTTTGGATTAACCATTTCATAATTATTTTGCCTTTAAATCTGTCATAAGGGATCATTATTAGCTCCATGGGTAATTTATTCTGGCATTAGTCCCTGAATGTTCCAGAATTTCAAAACAAGATTTGGTTTTCCCAAGCCTGACAAATGGAACATCAGTTCTTTTCTTCTGCCTAGTATTGAAATTGTGTAGCCTAAATCTGCCCTCAGAGCACGCGAGGTCTAATTCTTAAAACTAAATAACAAAGTATTATCTATATAAATAAAATTAGAGTTTTGTCTGTACATTGCTCAGAATTATTCATTTTTTAGTTATTCTTAATTTTCGTGCGTTAGAGAAGCCGAAACCGGTCTTATCTCAATTTTTGTCTATTTGTCTGTGACGCTCCAGGAGGCATTTACGCCGTCTTCTCCGAAAAAACGGGAGAACTGATTACAATTAAACTTATTTCATGTATTCTCTACATTCCAGAGAAGGTTTATAAATGTAATCGCCCGCTGTCCCTTGAAAAGTAAATAACGAGCATTTAAAACCCCACTTTTACGCGATATTACTCACATTTTGATCCAGTTTTCAATGAATAACCTACTGTTAATAATCAGCTGTCTTTGAAGTTTAAAGATTTAATAGAAATAAAAACAAACAGCTGTCAAATCAATATTAGTTAGTTTATATTTGTTTATATTGGTTATAACCGGTCTTATCTCAATTTTTGTCTATTTGTCTTTATTTTGTCTTTGTTTCATTGATTTTAAACTCATTTCAAAATCATACTATATTAAACAGTTATTTTAACGTATAACTAATATAATAGTGGTATAAAAGTTCTAATCTATTTACTTGTAGAGTAATGCTAAATAATAAAGCTGGGTATTGATTTATTTTCTTTGTATTGATTTGTTTAGGATTTCAGCTTTACATTTTGGTATGATAATCTTTCTTCTGAATCCTACAACCCGTACAAAGGACTGCAAGTGCTTACTGCAAGTGAATATATAAGTTAACAACAGTTTAAATTCTAACACTAACAAAAAATAGATCTGCAATGATCTTTAGGATAGGCTCTAATCATTATTATAATTACCTTCTTCTGTATCAGGAGGATATAATGAACTTGAGGGATTTTTCCCAGAATAGAATTCCAAAGTTCAGAGCTGATTGAAACAGGGCAAAATAAGTGGATTTTACATCGTTTACTTTTCTAAACAAGAAAGTCAATCTGTTCGACCTTACACACAAATGTTCAATATGGTGTGACCACGACAATCAATGGTCAATATTGACTCATAAAAATTAACAGCATTGCTGACATTGTTTGTTTGAAATTCATTATTGGTTATGGTGGGTTTGTGTTATTTAGATTTACGGATTATTTAGATTTAGATTACGGACATTTCCCATCACAAAGATGTTGTATTTCAGTCTTTGTGACGAGTGGACGTGTTTTTATTCTTATGTCTGTGATAGTTAGTAAATAGTATTGTTTGTAAGTTTTTTGACTACTTTAAACTTTTTTCAGCTTTATACCGCCTTAGTCCGGATTATACTATGTTTGAGGTACTAGCTCGCCTGAGAACGGATAAGATTCCAGACCCCGAAACGTCGTGAAACTGTTTTATCGCGATGGAAAATGTCCGTAATAGAAATCTAAATCATGAAATCCATCTGTTTCACTCAAAGAGAGTAGAGAGACCCTATCTACTCTATGTTAAATTAACTTTTCTCAGAAACTATAAAAGATATGGAGTTGAAATTTTGTATCTGTATTTCTTTAGGTATAGTCCACATACAGTACTAGAATTATTTGATTATCTCTTTATTTTTTTAGCCACTTAGAATAACTTTATAAGGAAAAAAATCAACTGCCATGTGAAAGAGGAGGAGTTACAGAATAACAATCAACAATAATTCTTTGTTTGAAATTCATTATTGGTGATGGTGTATTTATGTTATTTAGATTTTTATTGTAGATATGTTTTACCACTATCTTTAAGTAAAACAAAGTTTCACGACGTTTCAGGATGTGGAATCTGCTTCCGTTCTCAAATAGTACATAATCCGGACTAAGCCGATATAAATCTGAAAACAAAAAAGTTTACAGCAGTCAAAAAACTTACAAACAATTCACTAACAATTACGTACATAAGAAACATAACACGTTTCAGTTGTCTTTGAGTCTTCGTGACGAGTGTTATGTTTTTGGTGTTAGCTCCCCTGAGGACGGGATCAGATTCCAGATGCCGAAACGTTGTGAAACTTTGTTTTACATAAAGATCATGATGGAAAATGTCCGCAATGAAAATCTAAATAATAGCAATAATTAATTTTTTAATTAAAATTGTATCCTACCTGCTCCCCTTAACATCATGTATAACCATTATAGGTATAGACACTAAGCCATCCGACATGGACGGGTTGCCTTACTCCAGTCTCTTGTACGGCAACGGACCTGGGTACACCAACCCTCGAGCCATCCCTTCCAACTCCAGCGAGGAGGAGAGGAACGCTGTCCACGGGGCCGCAGTCCCCAGGCAGTGGGCGACTCACGGGGGCGAAGATGTTCCTGTGTACGCCCAGGTATGTTACCGAGGGTTCAATGGAAGCGGTTGGTGGAAAAAGGGAGTAAGTGCAACAATGATAACTTTTCAGGGTCCTAAAAAACCTTTTACAATCTCTATTATATTATTATTTTTATATTATATTATATTAAGCACCGCGAATACGTATAAAGTATCTAGTACCTGGTGACCGAGCTTTGCTCGTATAGAAAAAGATATGTATTTAAAAAAATTAAAACACATGTATTACTCAAAGAAAACATTTATGCGGTTTAAATAAAACCGATTTAATACACCATAATTAATATAGCACTGAACAAAAAGAACCGCGCCTAGTGGTGGGGATGGAACTCGCGACCTTTAGTTCTTGAGGCCGACACGCTACCACTCTACTACGGCGTCTGTCAAATGAGCAATGCCGTTTAACGTCTTTTAACCAACCTCAATTGTTTTAGTAGATCATTTACTGTTTAATTATCCATACAGTTATTATTAGTCTGTGATCAACTGATTTTGTTAGAAACGGAGGATTGAAAAGCAAAAGAGAAATTTAATTTACACCAATTATTTGGTTTGTTACAGTGGCTTCAAGCAATACAACGAATACGTTTTCTATCAAAACACGGAAGGTTTTGGAAATACTCTTTCCTGCTTTTATTTCGCACAGTTATGTTACCCTTAAGTTTTCACAAATTGTTTAGTAACCTAATAATTTTACATTTATTACATACATAAAATAAATATTTATGAAAAACCTCTATTCACATATTGTTCTTTGCCGTCTTCAATCAAGAACTGTCAAACGGTTATAAACAGCTGTTTTGGGTTGTATTGTTTATATTTTATCCTCCATAAGCGTAATGTTAAATTTTTAGATTTTAAACTTAATATTACAAGAAAACACGAATTTTCCTGGACATTAGACCTATCTAGAAATTAGTTATTTCCAAAATTTAAAGAAATTCCTTAGTGCCGTTTTCGAGATCCGTGTGCAAATATATATACATACATACAAACCTTGCTCGTATTATAGTATTGGATATTACAGTATGTGGTGTATGTACGTTATATAAGTATGATGTATGGTCCAGGGGCCCCTGGCAAGAGAGCTAATCAGCGGAAGTTTTGACCAGAGCTACATTCCTCATGCCATCGCCTACATTGCTTGCCTTGGACATCACAAAAATAGGTGTTCGGAAATCAAAAACGAAACCAAAGAAACGGTGAGTAATGAGTATTTTAAAAGTTTCAGTTTTGAAATGTTTTTTATTGATTTAATTTTTAATAGTGATTTAATATATTATCATTATATTGATTTATCACTATTATTTTAATGATTATAATCTAAATCAAATTAGATTCGTTACGTTCTATCATAGAATTTGTACAAAACCATTTGCCTAAAAAATCCCGTTCAAATGGAAGCTAAATTAAACAATTTCTATGCTCTTTAATCTTAAATTTAAATCATGTATTCTTTCCCAATCTAAGAATTTAAGCTTGTTATTTAGATTTTGATTGCGGACATTTTCCATCACGATTTTATGTAAAACAAAGTTTCACGACGTTTCGGGATCTGGAATCTGATCCCGTCCTCAGGTGAACTAATATCTTAAATATAACTCAATTAACACATAATCCGGACCAAACCGGTATAAAGCTGAAAACATAAAAGTTTAAAGCAGTCAAAAAACTTACAAACAAACCATTCACTAAACATTACACACACATAAGAAACCAAACACGTCCACTCGTCACGGAGACTCAAAGACAACTCCAACAACTGACAACTGAGTTATGTTTTAGATATTAGTTCACCTGAGGACGGGATCAGATTCCAGATCCCGAAACGTCGTGAAACTTTGTTTAACATAAAATCGTGATGGAAAATGTCCGCAATAAAAATCTAGATAACATAAATCCACCATCATCAATTATGAATTTCAAACAAAGATTTTAGGCTACAATATTTTATATTTATTTGGCACATAAGTAAATTAAACTTTTTGCCCACTTTTGTATCGTCTTTAACGAGAATTTAACCATCATTCAAACCTCAAAATGTAGTTACTTACCAAATATTGTGTGAAAACCTATTACGTTAATACACAGTTTTAATTTTTGTCCTTTCTGGCAAATACAAAGAACTGTTTCATTTTTACTGTTATTTTATCAAAAGAATGTATAAAACTTATGTTCTGTCAGTGTATCCTGCCGATGTGTATGTGTTGATCATTACTATTTTTTATTTCATTGTTGAATATATTATATAGGCCTATAAATATTCAACTTTTTGGGGATGGGTTTGATAGCTAGTTCATGTCATTGTAGTTGCTACGTTTTTCAGCAACAGTTAATTATTTATTAAATACTCGAACTTAGTTATTTGTTATTATTTGAGTTGGAAGTTACTTGGAAAGCTGTTTTCAAACTGCTCTGTTAAATACATAATGCCACCTCTGCAAAGAACTTACTAAATAAGTAGTTATCCACTCTGTAAAACAATGCATATAGAAGTGTTATTGAGGTGTTTAAATTTTATATTATAACTAGCTGACCCGGCGAACTTCGTAACGCCTGACAGTAAATACATGTTAACTTTAAGATTGGCCATGTTCTGAAGTCGAATAGCATTATGGCTTCATTGTGAAAGGGTCGTGGCATAGTGAATAACAATTCTGAAATTATAAGACATATTAATAACATTCCCATAAAACAAATAAATCTGAGTGAATTAGTTCACAATTTTCAAATCCAATCCAAACCCAAACCAAACCTAGCTTTTATACGGCTTTTATAGGAAAGATATACTACAGCTGATTACTATAATAAAAGTAATATATGTAAACATTGTTATTATTTTTTATTTGGCCAACATATAAACACGTGACTTTTAATCATACAGAAAATGAAAATATAAATACATAGTCCCCAAAACCGTAAACTATTAACGTGGCTAATAAAGCTGTTCATTTTGTACAGCACATATTTACTTCATAGCTTTACATTAATGAATGATTCAGATGGCATTGGATAGTAAAGCATATTGCTAATGGAAAGTAAACCAATCAGCTGTAGCTAAGAAATCAAATGTTTTCATTGTAGAAAATTTGTAAACAAACTTACTCTCCATAAGGTTAGTTAACATTAGAAATTTAAAACGCCATAAAATAGAAACTTATGGGATTTTCGAAAATATTTTTTCCCGGACACATATAGAGCAACTTCCTAAAATTTCATGGCGATCGGATGAGTAGTTTGGCAACGCATAAAGGACATATACATACATACACACATTCATTTTTTATAGAGAGATTTGTTTATTATTAACATAAGTTCGGAATGTAAGTTCCGTTTTGTTGAAGATACTAGTAGTTTGTGCAAATACCGCAATGAGCGTGTGTCGTGTACCGGTATACTTCGGGAACAACTGTGCTCAGTTTCAGTTCTGTAGCTAACCTGTGCGGTTCTGTGATGTTATCTCAGAAGTATGCCGACGCACACGTGTTTTGTCTACAACAAAACTTACTTTCCGAACGTACCTCGTATTAATTTTTTAATTCTGGAAGATAAAGAATTTATTTATTTTTGTCTTTCCAGACGAGCTGTGTTGTGACCGAGAGTCCGAAAGGTAGGTCCGGATTGGTGCTGGCATCGAGCGTCATGTCTGATGACAATAACGTCATATCATCAGCGAACAGATGCTCTTGTCAAATCTTCACTTCTATTTTATTTCTTTTCATATATGCCATTACATAGGAATGTTGAATAATTGTCGATTCCAAAGTTGGCAAAGAAGCGATCATTGGCGTCTGATGAATTGATAATTGATAATTCATTCATTCAAATATTCATTCACTTGAATGAATTTGTGGATGAGATTTCAGAGCAAGGTTTATTGATGATTGGCTTTAGATACAAGGTATATTGGCAATTGGAGTTTTGAGTACTAGATTTTTTGACAGCTGGACTCTCGAGTACAATATGTCTTGACGATTTGACTCTCGAGTACAAGATTTCTTGACAACTGAACTCTTCAGCACAAGATATCTTGACTATTGGACTCTTGAGCATAAGATATCTTGATGATACAGGATATCTTGACAACTGGACTCTAGAGTACAATATTTCTTGACAATTTGACTCTTGAGTACAAGATTTCTTGACAACTGAACTCTTCAGCACAAGATATCTTGACTATTGGACTCTTGAGCATAAAATATCTTGATGATACAGGATATATTGACACCAAGGCTCTAGAATACATGATCACTTGATAATTGGACTCTCTTGACAATTTGAAGCTTGAGTCAAGGTCACTTGACTAGAGTACAAGGTCACTTTGCAACGAGACTCTTGATTACAAAGTGCTCATTTAGCTACCACATCTTGAGTAAGAGATCTTTTAAAGACTGGACTCTCTAATAAACCCATTCTCGTCCTTTATTGATTATACTGTTTATGTACCTTAAGTGAGTTCAGGAGTTCTCGATTGCACTGGCTTTTACATTTTATGACTTCAATATCTCTCAGAGGTAAAATGTATTAATCTACTCTAAAATCCTGTTTTGCTCTTATAAAGATTTTAGTTATGTGTTTTGTTAATTGGTTAAGAAATGAGATATCACTCGCAATTTTAAGATTTATAAAATTAAATTTAAGTATTATATTTTTAAAATTAAAGGATATATTGTTCATTTTTCATATTTTGTTTATTGTAACATATCGCTGCTTTACCTTACCTCACGCTTTACCTTTGCTTTGTCGGTCAAATTTTAAATAAGTTCATTTGTTTCCCAAGAAGTTTTTGTTATCATTTTAGTGCAATTGTTAAGACTACGGATTCTTGAAGAGATTTTGTTATATCTATTTTTTAATTTATAAATAGTATTTTTATTGAAAATGTTTGTGAAATGTGAAGTTTATTTTCGGTAATATGGTTCGGTGTACTCAATAGAGTGATGGGTATTTTTTAAGTTTGTTTAAATACAGTATTGGATTTTTATAAGTTTGATACAATACAAAAAGTATTACAAAAATGGTGCAAAATTTGTGATTAAAATAATGAATAGACTTTAGTTAAGTAATAAATATTAATTAAATTATTCAATAAATTATCAATGGTGTAGCACATTTTTTAGGAAAAAGTGCCCGAATCAAATACTTTGTTATTGAAACACAAAATAGCCAAATCTCCCTTTTATTGACTATATTTATAATTCGTCTCTAAACTTAAAAAAACTGAACACTTCATTGGTTCAAATTGAATACAGAAAAATCCAAACAAATTTTTATACTCTACTTAACCATGTTAGGTATGTAAATATTGTAAATATTCATCAAAGACATCAACATGATTTCTGAAACTGTAAAAAGACAATCACTTAGGTATATGAGTGTATAATTATAATGAAGTGCCTTATAAGTATAATTTTATTAAGAAATAGGATTTAAACTGGAATAATCATTATATGATGTTTTGTGTATGTGAATAAATATATACGTTTCAAAAACGTGTCTCCCTTTTTCCTCTAGCAATTTATCGTTTCGAATTAAAATTATCAATTACATTGGAAGAAATAAAGTTTGAGGACAACCCAAGTCATTATTAACGGTAATGTTAACTTTATGCAACAGATTTCTGGAACCAAACTACATAGATCTATTGTATTTTTTCGTAAACAATTTGTACTTTTCATTGAATTTAACCTTTAAAGAGCTATTAAAAATCCTTCTTTATGCTCATTTAGTGTAAAAAATATAAATATTATTTTCCCAGTGTTTTTATAGTATTATGTTTTAAAAAGTAAAAAAATAACATGTTTAATTTTAATTTTTTATCGTGAAGGGACACTGTTAATATACTATAAAAATACCATAGTTGCATGTCTAAGGGTTTATGAGTAATGAGATATAAACTAAAAAAATACGGAATTTTGCAAAAACTAAAATAACTCTGAATCTGTAGAAAATCAGATTATATGTATATTTAAGTGGAATATACTCGTAAGTACCGCAATTGGATCTCAAGATTCAAAACAAAATGGTGGCAGTTTTAAATCTCCCAAAATCTATTTGAAATAAGGATACAAATGTTACATAATTATTTTTTCAGTACATTGGTACTATTTTAGTATTATGTGTTACATATCATTACAAAGAGTTAGAAAGTTTAAAAACACAAAAACTTAATTTTGGCCGATTTGTGGTGCCCTTAATGATATCCTTGTACGGTACTCGTCCACGTGAAACATAGTATACTAACTGTAAGCCCGTCCTTTGTACTGGTGTTTTTTTAGCGAATTTCCCATAGGGAAGAAGCTATTACCGTAGGTCTCATGGTAAGACTTAAGCCCGGGACCATGTTATTTTTTCTTCTTTAGGTGCCTAGAGACCAAAAACAATAGTTGTTAAAATTTATATATATATATAATATGTGTGTGTGTGTGTGTGTGTGTGTGTGTGTTGTGTGGTGTGTGTGTTCTGTAACACGATAACTCTCGTAGAAATGGTCGACTACAAATGCTCGGACAAGTTCGTAAACCAGACATATCGGTCAATACTAGTTTGGGGGGTTTTTTAACAAAATTTTTTTGCGTTTTTCATATGTAATTTAAAAACTTTTTAGATTTAATCCTTAACCATCAAAATCAGCTTAAAAAACTACACAGTTAAGTTCCTTAAAGTTTTTCTCTATCTCCAACGGTTACCGAGATATAAAAAAATCTAAACACAGTACGTTGTATTTGAAATGTTTTTTATGGAGGATAAGGAAAAAAAAAATTAATATACTTATTAAACAATATTTTGTTAAAATTTATATTTAACTTCATGTGGTTAAGGTTCATCCATTTATGCTTAAAAATCATAGTTTATGTGTTTATCATGGCAGCAAACCTGCATACTCTTTTCCCTTGTTAATCATATGGAGAATAGGCAAACTCCTTTCTTTATGGACAGATGTTGATGAAAGTTGGTATAAATGTTAAAAATAAATGTTTTTTAAGGTATAAATGCCTACTCTCAGTGTTCCTCACAGCAGCAAACCTGCACACTCTTTCCCATGTTAATCTTATGGAGAATAGGCAAATAATTCTCATGTTCATCGACAGATTTTGACCACTTGACTTGTCGTATATTATTATTATTATATTATTGATTTGGAAATTCGCTGAGTACGCAGGTCTGCTGCGACGGGGGTATTTTGTAATTTGCTGACTCGGCGTCTTCGTAACGCCTCGTAATAGTAAATACATGTTAACTTTAAAGATTGGCACTGTTCTGAAATCGATAGCATTTCGGCTTCGTTGTGTAGAAGACATATTAATAACATTCCCACAAAACAAATAAAATCTGAGTGGATTGATTCACGATTTTCTAATCCAACCTAAACCCAAACCAAACCTACCTGTAATACGGCTGTTATAGGAAAGATATACAACAGCAGATTATTATAATAAATGAATATGTATAAACATTGTAATTATTTTTTATTTGGCCAACTTAAAAACAAGTGACTTACGACGTGTTCCTCGAGGGGGTCCACAAAATCGGTCAGGCCGATATCACCCAAGCCCCGAAGAATAGTGGTCACAGATTTCACCGGATTCGTTCGTCTCGTCGTCGGAGAATGAAAGACCCAGGGTCGGAACCCGCGGATATGAGCCTTTATCACCCAACTCGTTGTTGGGTTTCCCGTAATCAAAAAAGTCGTATGTCTCGAGTAAAGTGATATACTGGCGGAATATAATATAAAAAATACCGGAAAGGATATTTGGGATGGTTTGAATTGGAAATAAAGTAAAGAAATCGGCAATCGAATAAAATAAAAGTTGATAGATTAATTAATTTACCAACTGGACATGACGGGTCGGATTAAGGTGTTAAAGTACTCAAGTCTAAAAATAAAGTTTATGAAATGTGTTAAATGAAATGTATACATTAGCTAAGGGAGGAATATTAACTAGAGGCGTATTGTAAAATCGAAACTAAAAGGGATCTGCCGATCGGTAATTACCGTGCAGTCATCGAGGGTCGTAGTACGAGAGCGGTTTCGTGTCTTGGCTCTGTGGAGAATAAATAATCTTCCGTGCAAGGTAGATAATTCCCATCGGCCCAGGGTGTGGAGGGGGAATTCAGCTTATTAATCAGCTGGCTACTTACTTTTTTATATTTTCCGGCGACAGAAAAAAGCATCGCTCACTGGCCGCCGGATGTAGTGAAGAAGAAGAAAATGCAAGCCGGCGGACCGCCGGACGTCAACAAAGCAACAACGCTAGGTTAGGTTATGTGACTCTGCCAAGTTTGGTGATAAATCTTGTGACTTATGGCTATGGATGTAGTTAATGTGATTTAGCAGTGAAATACAAGGTGGGCTATTAACCAAAAGTTATAATGACGACGATGCAAATAAGACGATACATTATATTGGGATATACGGATAGTCCTAGGGCTGAGGTCTAGGCTGACTGTACCTTCCAGTCTAGGCTTGGTTGAAAGGAAAATGAGTCCTAGCGTTGTTTTACTTTTATAAATTTCTCCCCCTACAAAATGAGCACCTCACAGACTTTTAATCGGACAGAAGATAAAAACTATAAATACATAATCCCTAAAAACCGTAAACTATTAACGTGGTGTATAAAGCTGTTCATTTTGTACAAATCATATTCACTTCATAGTTTTACATTAATGAATGATTCAGATGGCATTGGATAGTAGAGAAAATTGCTAATGGAAAGTAAACCAACAGCTGTAGCTTTAGAAATCAAATATTTTCATTGTAGAAAATTTGTAAATCTACTTATATTAGAAAACATCGGTCAAATTGACCGATCGGTGATTTTACTACGTAATAGTGGCTAAACTGCTTGACTTTGACGGCTGTTAACCCAGTACCTTAAACCCCTCTCCGTAATATTTGGTCATTTCCAACTAGTTGGTGCGACGTTGTCTATTCATATTGGACGAATTGTGTGAATACGGTCGGTCAGATTTACCGCATGTTTCGCTTACCGGCTGGCAATCGTCGGTCGAATATACCTTGTATAAGCGGTAAAAGGCTGTAGTAAAACGCAACAAACAAAAAAACACCTGCTAGAAGTAAAATAACAGCTATATTACCCACTATAAGACCACAAATATGGCCTTGAACAATCCTATTCGGATTTTTTGAGGTCAGAGCTGGTCGTCTTGAAGCGTGGAGTTTGGAGTTTCATTTTTTTCTGTCACATGATCTATGCGTAATAAATATGAATTGTCATAAAATGTTGTAAAACATCATTTGTTACTCATGTGATTGCAAAGTGATATATAAAAACAATAATAAACACACTAAATACCAATAAAGCACAGTGACGGTCAAATTGACCGTATGTTTCTTAACGTTTTAAAAATTTGTAAAGTGTTACTTAGACCCCTTAAGGTTAACATTAGAAATTTAAAACGCCATAAAATGGAGTTTTCGAAATTGTTTTTTTCACTAAAACCTTACTGGACACATATAGAGCAACTTCCTGAAATTTCATGGCAATCGGTTGAGTAGTTTGACAACGCATATAGGACATACATACATACATTCATTTTTATATATACACATAAATTTATTTTAATGTTTCAAATTTACTTTAGTACAGTATATATTTTAACTATTTGATATTCATTTCTTTACAAAATTTACTTAATTTTACTCCTGTGATGTTTATTCATTGCTGTACAGTACTATAAATAATTTATACACAGTATACTTGATACTTGATACTTGATAAAATCTAGGGGAAAGATTGCACTGCGACCTGAGATCTATTGTGCCCCCCAGACTGGTCTCTAGTTCTTGCCTAGAGAACCCCCTCTAGTCCTAATGCCTTAATAAAGTTTAGTATAACGAGGGGTTCTAACTTTGGAAAATCCTCCACCGCCACCTGGTGTGTTCCCAAGCTTCTGGCTCTCTTCTGACCTATCGCGTCACACTCAGCCAATAGGTGTCTAGGTGTTTCCTCCCCAGATTGGCAGAAGCGGCATTCACCCTCTTGGACAATGCCCATCTTGCTCAGATGACCCCTGAGCCTACAGTGTCCGGTTAGAAATCCCGTCAGTATCCTTAGATCGTTTTTCTTAAGCCTGATCATGGTCTCAGACCTTCTTATATTATGCACTCCAAGCATTTCCTTAGCCTGTCGGTATCCTGAATGAACAGTCCAGGCTTTCCCTCTGGCTTCCTTCTCTCCCTCCTTTAATTTCTTTTTGAAAAAGGAGTCCTCCAGTGCACAACCTGGCTCCGGTCCAACAAAGGGGGTGGCTGCCCCTACCCTAGCCAGTTTGTCTGCTACTTCATTCCCCTGGACACCTTGGTGCCCAGGTACCCAAAGTAGTGACAACTTGTTGCTCTTCCCCAATTGATCTAGACTGCTCCGACAGTCCCAGACCATCTTGGATCTGAAGGCTGCTGAGCTCAAGGCTCCAATGGCAGCCTGGCTATCTGAGAGGATCACAATCTCCCTTTTCATTTATCCTCTGCTTAGGTTGAAGTGTGCACACCTTTCTATGGCCTTGACCTCTGCTTGGAATATGCTGGGGGAACGCCCCAGTGATTCGTTGTATTTGATCCTGGGACCAAATACCCCTACACCAGTCCCCTCCTCGGTCTTGGAGCCATCAGTATACCACCTGATGACCTGATTCCCGAGGGAATTTAGGGTTTTCCCGTCCCAGCTAAGTTTATTTCCTAGCTCCACATGGAATTTCCTTTCAAAGTTATACTTTCTTACCATGGAATCCCTTGGTCGTTTCATCAGGTCCCTTAGGCCTGGCGGAAGTAGCTCCCCGCAAATTGTGGAGGAAGTGTCCAAGCCACTCTTCTCCATTCTAAGCAAGGTCTCCCTTGCTGTTCTCTCTACCACAAAGTGTAGGGGTGTCAGATTCAAGATGTATAAGAAGGGCTTATACACAGTATGGTAAATTGCTTTATTTTATACAGTTCCCGCAATAGGCTGCATTATTATCAGAACAATTCAGTATCCGACTGTAATATTTTATAACGATGATTTGTAACTTGTTTTACGAGTAGATACTCCCGTTTGTATTAGCGCATGTTTTTCCGGAATCGTTCGCCGTAACGGAAAAATTTCGAATATTTTCTTGACTCCCAACAGTCCGGATTTTTCGTAATCCGGTCGTCTACCACATTGATCCGAATGAGCGAGAGTCTACAGTAAAACGTAAAAATATCTAAACAATTCAAAGCAATACCCCCGTCGCCGCAGAACTGCATACTCAGTGAATTTCAAAATAAATAATATAATAATAATATATGACAAGTTTTATTAAAATCTGTCGATAAACATAAGAATTATTTGTCTATTCTCCATAAGATTAACATTGGAAAGAGTGTGTAGGATTGCTGCTGTGAGGAACACTGAAAGTAGGCATTTCTAAAATAAACAATTTTTATTTTTAACAATTGTACCAACTTTTATCATCATCTGTCCATAAATAAAGGAGTTTGCCTATTCCCTATATGATTAACATGTAAAAAGAGTATGCAGGTTTGCTGCCATGATAAACACATAAACTATGATTTTAAGCATTTGAAGCATAAGATCTCAACCACATGAAGGTAAATACCAAGTTTAATCCAATAATAACGATTGATAAGTGAAATATTAATTTTTATTTATCCTCCATAAGATTAACACGGAGCCCCAAAAATACAACGTACTGTGTTTAGATTTTTTAATATCTCGGTAACCGTTAGAGATAGAGAAAAACTTTAAGGAACTAAACTGTGTAGTTTTATAAACTGATTCTAATGGTGAAAGGTAAAATTTGAAATTTTTAAAAATTACATGTGAAAAACGCAAAAACCCCATTTTTGGTGTACAATCCCTCCCCCAAACTACCCGTTCCGATTGACCGATATAACTGGTTTACGAACCCGTAAGAGCAAATGTAGGAATACACGTCTCTACCAAATTTGGTCTCGATCGGACCATTTTTACGAGAGTTAACGTGTTCACAGACACACATACATATATAAATTTTAACGACTATTGTTTTTGGACTCTGGGCACCTAAAGATGAATAAATAACATAGTCCCGGGCTTAAGTCTTACCATGAGACCGACGGTAATAGCTTCTTCCCTATGAGAAATTCGCTAAAAATATCCAAAATATCACAATTAAGAGCAATACGCAGATAAAAATCTAATTTTATTTATATAGATGGATAGGAGCCCCTGTAAAGGTAAAGGGATGGTTTCTAATCCCTTGTCGGCTCACAAATGACATCGTTAGGGGCAGCCAAGCGGCAATGCCGCACCCCCGCTGCCGCTGCCGCCCCGCCGCCCCACCATTCTGAGAAATTCTGTTAGGCGACAACCGTTATGTCCGTAACGAACTTGACTACATTTTATGCAAGTATTAAAATTGCCCAGACGTATAATTTACTCCAGTTCAGTTTATCATTAATATTTTCCACCCGTTAATCTCTAGATTACATTTAATAATTATTTTTACTTTATTCCCGTGTACATACAGATGGAGAAAGTATTTTCTGTGTAAATATTTTTGAATTTGAGTTGAGAGTGAATATATCCGTTTTAACGAATTTCCCATAGGGAAGAAGCTATTACCGTAGGTCTCATGGCAAGACTTAATCCCGGGACCATGTTATTTTTCGTCTTTAGGTGCCCAGAGGTCAAAAACAATAGTCGTTAGAATTATATGTATGTGTCTGTGAACACGATAACTCTCGTAAAAATGGTCGAGACCAAATTCGGTAGGGACGTGTATTCCTAAACTTTCTCGGACGAGTTCGTAAACCAGACATATCGGTCACTCGGAATGGGTAGTTTGGGGGAATTTGTACTAAAAATTTGGGTTTTTTGCGTTTTTCATGTGTAATTAAAAATTTTTTCAATTGTATCTTTCACCTTTGGAATGAGCTTAAAAAACTACACAGTTTAGTTCTTTAAAGTTTTTCTCTATCTACAACGGTTACCGAGATATTAAAAAATCTAAACACAGTACGTTGTATTTTTGGGGCTCCAATGTTAATCTTATGGAGGATAAGGAAAAATTAATATTTCACTTATCAATCTATATTTTTGGATGACACTTGATATTTAGCTTCATGAGGTTGATATCCGTCCATTTCTGCTTAAAAATCATAGTTTATGTGTTTATCATGGCAGCTAACCAGCAACTCTTTTCCCATGTTAATCATTCAGGGAATAGGAAAATTCCTTTATTTATGGACAGATGTTTATGAAACTTGGTATACATGGTCAAAATACACATTTGTTATTCTAGAAATGCCTACTTTCAGTGTTCCTCACAGCAGCAAACCTGCATACCCTTTCCCATAATAATCTTATGGAGAATAGGCAAATAATTCTTATATTTATGGACAGATATTGATAAAACTTGGTATATGGTCAAACTAAAAATAGTTTTTTGTAAAAAAAGCCTAATTTCAGCGTTCCACACAGCAGCAAACCTGCATACTCTGTCCCATGTTAATATCATGGAGAATAGGGAAAACTCTCTTGTATATTACGGATATTGGTCAAAATTGTTATATATTATTATTGATTTGGAAATTCGCTGAGTACGCAGGTCTGCTGCGACGGGGTTATTGTGTTTCTGAATTAATTAGGTGTACTTTGGACAGACAATTATTTTAAAGAATAGTTTACTCTTATTGTAGTGACCGATAATCAGTAGCATCCAGTATTAACCAAACTAAAATGTGGAAAATACAAATTTTTCAAAATCTTTTTTAACGATTTTGATTAAAATTTAATTTATTAGGATCCCACATACTATGACACCACTTGTATGTCCATAAAACGAGTTCCTCAAACGTTATAGGCCTTTAAATGCGTGGGGCTTTGGTGCCCAAGGTCCCGGGTTCAAATCCCACCAATCACCAATGGCTTTTCGCTTTGTGATAATGCCGCAACCCACACAGGGTGCGCAAAAAGCCTTACGGCTGAAGTGCCTTGGGAGTAATCCGCCCCTTCCAATAAAGAAATAAATAAAAAAGGCCTTTAAATGTAATAAATCATTTTTTAATTTTTTGCAAAATAATAATTTTATATAATGATTTGATTATAGTTATTGACACCAGTTTAAAGACTAAACCAATTAGTACTTCTAATTATTAATCTACGACTAATGGTTTCAGAGGAAATTTAAATTACTATCTGCAATTAGCATAGTACTTTGTCTACGAGCTCTTAATGTAGTTCTTAAGGAGTTTACAACAAAATCGAATTCTTTCTTATTTTACAACCGATTTTGGTGAAAGTTGGTATGCAAAACACGAAAATGTTTTTAGTACCTTGTAAGGAGGGGAGAGTCGAGTATCCCTCTAAAAACTTCAAACTTTTATGGCTATATTTCAAATAATTAATGTTTGAAATTTTAAAATGGAAGTATAATATAATTTGTTTAGTTTACCATTAGAAGCAGGAAGTATGTGTCAGTTAACTGGCTCCGTTTAATTTACAATTTAAAGCCTAAAACTTTTATACGGTTATTTTTACAGACATGTGGTAAATGTTATATTATGTTATTATAATTTAACTTTTCTCTGGAACCGTTAGTCGCAGACTAATTATTCAACATGTGGTTTTAATGGCAATAGTCAAATTAATTTAATCCATCGTTTTACCAGAAAACGTTAGAATCCATTTTTTTACATTTAAAAGCCTTTGAACCGTTCTTTTTACAGGCACGCGAGTAATATTGTATTAGTTGATATCTTAAGAATTAAATATTTTTTGTTTTAAAACCCGCACCAACTTTATAAACCAAAATAGAGGGAAATTTTGTAAAAAAATATTTACTGCTTGAAACATTTTGTTTCCAGCTTTATTCCGGCTCAGTATCGTGTTCTAATCTTACCACGTTTTAGGTTTTAGCTTACCCGAGGACGGGAACAGATTCCAAATTTCGAAACCTCATGAAATTTTAGTTTTACTACTCATAGTGGAAAATATCAGCAATAACAATCTAAATAAACATAAACCCACCATCACCAACAACGAATTTCAAACAAAGATTTGATTTATTTCCTTATAACTTTTCCCTTGAGTCAACAACAATGAATTATCAAATTTCTAAGAGCATATTTCATCTTATCTCCCTCCCCCGCTCTTTATCTAACCTACAATACTAATACTTTTAAAATAACATGGTTACATCTCGTAAACCCGGTCGAGTTCACAGAATTTTCCGTAAAACTATTAAAGATAGTTGAGGTAGAGGTGAAAATGCAGTGGGTGTTTTTTTATTGATAAGACAATCGACAATAAATATCTGAAAAAACACCAACATCAATAATGTCACTGGGGGTTTCAGTGCAGAATATTTGAGCACAGATTATGAATGAGATCGAGTGTAAATAAATATTCTTTCTTGCACTAAAACCTGATTCCCAATTAAGCCGCCAGGAAGCGTCAGAATCAGTGGAGATTTCTGCATGTGGCGGTGGCGTTTTTCGTACAAAATTTATTTGATTATGAATGTGAAATTTTATGATATTGTTGAATATATTTTAATTTTTTCCATAAACTGTATTTTTGTTTGTGTGATTCAAAGTTTGCTAGCTTTACTGACCTGTATTTGTGTATTCAGAAATATTTTTTAAATATTGAACTCGTTTGAGCTGTCTGACGGAATTTACGTAGTTATTTAACACTTAAATACTTCTTAGTCTTACATACAGTTTAATCCTAAAATTAAAATCTCCGTCCTGCGTGAATAGCTTTTATAGAAAATTTTAATAACTTACATGGAAAACCGATGATGTTAATTTCGTAAAATTGTTACAGAAATAAAGAGAAAACCTTATATACTAGTGAAGCTAAATGTACATCATAATAGATGTGATAATTTGGTAATTTTCCGTTGTACCGACCACAGTTGAATAGGTATAGTAATAAGTAGAAAGCGTGTTTGCTGACATTATATAATGAAAATTAAACATATTTTTAACAAAATTACAAACTTACTACTAATTTTGCTGTTTATCAGGTGATTTCTCTGCCACCCATGTATGTCGGCAATATCTCGCATACTACGAAGCGGTCAACGGAGTTAAGTTAGGTTCTTTACTGATATTTTATCTCGTTAATAATATTTTATACCATCAAAAATACCTAACTTAACTCCGCAGTTATGTCGGCAAGTAATACACGTTGCGTTACATCGTAATATAAGAGATATTGGTACAGTGCTCTGCGGAGTTAAGTTAGGTTTTTTATATTTTTATGTCGTTGGAAAGTACCTGATGTTTATCTTTCAAAGATTGCTCCACAATAATCTGCTACTTCCAAGAACCCAAATGTAACTAGACAGTCAATTTATAGGTTTGGTCGGTATAACGGAAAAGTACAGATAAAATATTAGTTTCAAACATTTTTTTAACATCACCCTGACCATCAGTGTTATCACTTCTAGGGATATGCCCCGTTTCTAGGGACATTTTTGGCCTGAATGGGATTTTCTAGGGACATAATATATTCTAGCGACAAAACCTCGATGGATCCAAAATAGGGAATTTCATTGCTTATGGGTGAGTTCAGGTCATATAAAAAATAGTTATGAATCAGATGAACTTCCAAGCGGTATTATTTAAAGTTTTTTCACTTAAATTCTGTTGTCAATTTATGAAATATATATATATCTATTTAATGTAAATACTTCTTCTAACCAAACAAAGTTACAAAAGAGAGTTATAAAACTATTCTGTTTAAAACTCACTCATTCCTTTGAATTTGTAAAATAGATTAAATAAAAACTTATATGGACCTACCTAAACTAAAAATATTTGGTACATGAGTTAAAAATTACTTAGGTAGATTATATGTAATATAATAGTTTACCATTAGAAGCAGGAAGTATGTGTCAGTTACCTGGTTCCGTTTATTTTACAATTTAAAGCATAAAACCTTTGAACTGTTATTTTTACAGACATGGTAAATGTTATTATAATTTAACTTTTCTCTGGAACCGTTAGTCGCAGACTAATTATTGAACATGTGGTTTTAATGGCAATAGTCAAATTAATTTAATCCATCGTTTTACCATAAAACGTTAGAATCCATTTTTTTACATTTAAAAGTCTTTGAACCGTTCTTTTTACAGGCACGCGAGTAATATTGTATTAGTTGATATCTTAAGAATTAAATATTTTTTGTTTTACCATTAGAAGCAGGAAGTATGTGTCAGTTAACTGGCTCTGCGACGTTTAATTTACAATTTAAAGCCTAAAACTTTTGAACGGTTATTTTTACAGACATGGTAAATGTTATATTATGTTATTATAATTTAACTTTTCTCTGGAACCGTTAGTCGCAGACTAATTATTGAACATCTGGTTTTAATGGCAATAGTCCAATCAATTTAATCCATCGTTTTACCAGAATACGTTAGAATCCATTTTTTTACATTTAAAGCCTTTGAACCGTTCTTGTTACAGGCACGCGAGTAATATTGTATTAGTTGATATCTTAAGAATTAAATATTTTTAGTTTTAAAACCCGCACCAACTTTATAAACCAAAAAAGAGGGAAACTTTGTAAAAAAATTTCACTGCTTGGAACATTTTGTTTCCAGCTTTATTCCGGCTCAGTATCGTGTTCTAATCTTACCACGTTTTAGGTTTTAGCTTACCCGAGGACGGGAACAGATTCCAAATTTCGAAACCTCATGAAATTTTAGTTTTACTACTCATAGTGGAAAATATCAGCAATAACAATCTAAATAAACATAAACCCACCATCACCAACAACGAATTTCAAACAAAGATTTGATTTATTTCCTTATAACTTTTCCTTGAGTCAACAACAATGAATTATCAAATTTCTAAGAGCATATTTCATCTTATCTCCCTCCCCCGCTCTTTATCTAACCTACAATACTAATACTTTTAAAATAACATGGTTACATCTCGTAAACCCGGTCGAGTTCACAGAATTTTCCGTAAAACTATTAAAGATAGTTGAGGTAGAGGTGAAAATGCAGTGGGTGTTTTTTTATTGATAAGACAATCGACAATAAATATCTGAAAAAACACTAACATCACTAATGCCACTGGGTGTTTCAGTGCTGAATATTTGAGCACAGATTATGAATGAGATCGAGTGTAAATAATTTTTTTTTTGCGCTAAAACCTGATTCCCAATTAAGCCGCCAGGAAGCGTCAGAATCAGTGAAGATTTCTGCATGTAATGGGTGGCGGTGGCGTTTTTCGTACAAAATTTATTTAATTACGAATGTGAAAATATTATGATATTGTTGAATATATTTTAAAATTTTTTCATAAACTGTATTTTTGTTGGTGTAATTCAAAGTTTGCTAGCTTTTCTGACCTGTATTTGTGTATTCAGAAATATTTTTTAAATATTGAACTCGTTTGAGCTGTCTGACGAAATTTACGTAGTTATTTAACACTTAAATACTTCTTAGTCTTACATACAGTTTAATCCTAAAATTAAAATCTCCGTCCTGCGTAAATAGCTTTTATAGAAAATTAATATGGAAAACCGATGATGTTAATTTCGTAAAATTGTTACAGAAATAAAGAGAAAAACTTGTATTCTAATGAAGCTAAATTTACAGCATAATAGATGTGATAATTTGGTAATTTTCCGTTATACCGACCACAGTTGAATAGGTATAGTAAAAAGTAGAAAGCGTGTTTGCTGACATTATATAATGAAAATTAAACATATTTTTAACAAAATTACAAACTTACTACTAATTTTGCTGTTTATCAGGTGATTTCTCTGCCACCCATGTATGTCGGCAATATCTCGCATACTACGAAGCGGTCAACGGAGTTAAGTTAGGTTCTTTACTGATATTTTATCTCGTTAATAATATTTTATACCATCAAAAATACCTAACTTAACTCCGCAGTTATGTCGGCAAGTAATGCACGTTGCGTTACATCGTAATATACGAGATATTGCCGAAGTACAGTGCTCTGCGGAGTTAAGTTAGGTTTTTTATATTTTTATGTCGTTGGAAAGTACCTGATGTTTATCTTTCAAAGATTGCTCCACAATAATCTGCTACTTCCAAGAACCCAAATGAACTACACAGTCAATTTATAGATGTGGTCGGTATAACGGAAAAGTACGGATAAAATATTAATTTCAAACGTTTTTTAACCTTAACTGTCCATTACCTTGAGCCTAGGGCCTGTGCGGTGAATTGTAAACAGCGAGCAGTGTTGTCACTTCTAGGGATTTGTCCCGTATCTAGGGACATTTTTGACCTGAATGGGATTTTCTAGGGACATAATATATTCTAGCGACAAAACCTCGATGGATCCAAAATAGGGAATTTCATTGCTTATGGGTGAGTTCAGGTCATATAAAAAATAGTTATGAATCAGATGAACTTCCAAGCGGTATTATTTAAAGTTTTTTCACTTAAATTCTGTTGTCAATTTATGAAATATATATCTATTTAATGTAAATACTTCTTCTAACCAAACAAAGTTACAAAAGAGAGTTATAAAACTATTCTGTTTAAAACTCACTCATTCCTTTGAATTTGTAAAATAGATTAAATAAAAACTTATATGGACCTACCTAAACTAAAAATATTTGGTACATGAGTTAAAAATTACTTAGGTAGATTATATGTAATATAAAGTAATATAATATTTAATATAAAATATTATTCATATTCTTATGTATTATAGCCACAAATGTATTACTTTTTGTATAAACTTAGAAATTACTTGTGTGCTTATAATCAATGTTTCCTTCAACTAAATGAAGCCTCAACAATAATTGGTACTCAATATACTTCCAATTACAAAATATAAACAGGAACAATAGGTACTGAGGACGTTCAAGTGCGGACACTAATATTTTAAGTGTATAAAAATGTAAAAACAAACACCTATTTGATATAATTACCATAAATGATAATAATTTAAACAAATTACTGAAATTGTGGGGTTAGGGATTTTCTAGGGATATTTTATACTAATCTAGGGATTTCTAGGGACAAAAAATTTTGATTTTAGGGACTTTTAGCTTGATGATGGTGACAACACTGACAGCGAGGTACCGTAGCGGCATTAGTCGCATGGGTAAGGCAGAGGTGAACGCTCATGATCTGATAGGAGTCGCCGGCCACAGGTTTCGATCCAGCAACCTTTGACTTACTGGGCTAGAGCGTTAACCCTGAACTACAGACTCAGTGCTAATTTCTTTTCAACGTTGTCCGAATTATGTGTTATAATGTTCTAGACTCCAGCTCACCTGAGTATGGATCAGATTCCAGATCCCGAAACGTCGTGAAACTTTGTTCTACAAATCGTGATGGAAAACCCACAATAACGATCTAAACATAAATATTTACTTTCTTCTTAGGTGCAAATATGACGAAGGCTCACAAATAGTTTTTTTCAGATTAAGGGAGATATTGAATGATCAAAAATAATTCTCACGTTCACTTTGTAGCTAAAATTCGTTGGAATATAAGTTTGTAAAATAGTAAAGAAGTTGCATGGTGCATGGATGGACACGAACACAATCCAAAGTAGGTCATCAAGAGGTCTGGGGCACAGCTGGTAGCATCCTGGCAGTCAGCTGTTTATACATCACGTTTCAATAAGTTAGGGACGTGCTTTGACTTTGCACCAAGACGGACGCAGTCTTCAACTGATGTGCTTTGCAAAACCTGTCTCATACAGTTACCAATGAGTTATGCCTTGCAGTTTACAAGATACTTACAATGTTGTTGTATTCTGACGACATTATTTTACAAAATAGAGGAAATAGCTTTACTCAGTATTTGGGCAATATGAACCTCTTGGTAAGGAAGATAGCTATTTCACGTTTTTCGGTACAGCACAAAAGAATATATACAATTATAGGTTAGTTCTAGGTGTAGCATTCCTGGGTCTCAAACTGGATACACATTATTTGAGTAATTAAAAAAACCATCTATTTTAAACAAAAAAGTTTTATTTTTTGTGAAATAAATCCTAAAATTATTAATAACATTTTATATAATACTAAAGTATGTAGGTACACAATTCAAAACATAGGCTACTACAAGTTTCGAAATTTACTAGTACATTAAAAATCTAGAATTTATATTCCAAAAATTCATTGACAGTTATTTTTTTGGCAGGTGGTAACTCTTTATGAGTACCCCCGCTCCTGCGAGGGTTATGTGGTGACTCCACCGTTAAGCGGTGTTTACCCAAACTAAACCCACCTTCCCCCATCCGTCCAGA
Source organism: Nephotettix cincticeps (assembly GCA_023375725.1). Lineage (NCBI taxonomy): Eukaryota > Metazoa > Arthropoda > Insecta > Hemiptera > Cicadellidae > Nephotettix > Nephotettix cincticeps. The sequence continues at coordinate 52,286,904 of CM041784.1, forward strand.
CGTGTATGAGCAACTTAGAGCCCTATTATGCGCGGCGACTCTAGTGGTGAGTGGCCGCGACTGGTCACTCGCCACTAGTAGCGTGCCATGTTATCATATGGAGCTTATTAAGCGACGCGACTGCTGTGGCGAGGGGCGCGACAGCAGTGTTGCCAGGTGTGGGGAAAAATCACCACAGTGGGGAAAATTTGAGCTTTTATGAGCAGTGCAGGAATAGTGTGGGGAAATCGTGTAAGTGGGGAAAAAAGTGGGGAATTACCACTCGTAAATATTATTTTTAATTCACAATTATTTACTTGTCCCCGCGAATAACTATTTTATAACATCATGTTAGTAAATGTGTTGAATCCTGTCCTGGTTCCACAGTAGAGTGTTATCATACTACTGTATATTGTAGTGGCTATTAAGTCATCACATCCGGTATCACTTCCGTTGTCTCTACAGGCAGGATTCTAATATAGAAACGAGACCGAGGCTCTCAACTCTCAACTCACGCTTATAGTGATCACTTAATTCTTTCAAATCGATATAATTTTGAATTTTCTTTACTTTTCGTCTTTATGAATATTGAGGAAGGACCTTATGAGATACATTATTGTCTTTGAATAAAAAAAGGTACCCAAAACCCGCAACAAGATTGGTATTCCTAGCATCCCAAATTGAAACTATAAAATAAAAATACCATTGCAGTTAAACCTAGTTGTTTCGTTTTCGGAATACAAAACTTTAATTATTACAAAAAATTTCAAAAATTTCAATAGAGAATCCATCTCTACTGTGACATCATCACTACAAGTTAGTAATCTATTTTATTTTATATTCAGTTCTGCATATTTCTATACTATAAAGTAACATCACGCTATTTAACTGGTATGAGTAAACCTAGCATGAGTAGGCCGTTTTACATGGCGAGTGGGGAAATTTGGGAGAGAGTGGGGAATATTCGTACTTCAAAGTGGGGAAAAATAATTTTTCCACCTGGCAACACTGCGCGACAGTCGTCGCGCCTCGCGACTGGCCACTCGAGTCGCTCACCCCCGCTACTGTTGGCGAGCGCGAGCGACTGTCGCGCCGCTAGCGGACCATGTTGACATATGGAGACTATTATGCGCAGCCACTGTCGCGAGCCACAGCGCTTCCATGTTATTGTTCTTGCATATAACTACTATAAATTATGTATTTTCATACAAATATGATGATTTTTGTTATAGTATTCATAAGGGATTCTGATATAGGCCTTAATATAAAATTATTATGCTTCAATTTTTACTCTTGTAATTTAATGAAAATGCTCTAACTCCAGATGATCAAGTGTCCTTATGGGCATTTTATGCTTTTACAATTTTGTTAAGTAATGGGTTTGTCCATTAATCTATGTCATAGACTTTATCAATAATTATTCTTTGTCATTTTATTAAGTTAAGCCTGTGAGTCATAAATGTAAAAAATTCTCAGTGTTTATTTTCTAACCACAGTTCAAGCACATAGACAAACTTGATAGAATATCAACAAACCTCAATTGATTTTCAAATTAAGGGCCTATTCGCAACATGGCGTAAACCCTGACCCAGGAGTGTGAAATGAGCGTGACCCCCAAAACACATATTTCAGTGATTGTTGAAAACTGATACATATAATATATGTATCAGTTTTCAATATATTATATGATATAATATATCATGTGTATATTTGTTTTTAACTTATTTCAATTTTAAAGTGACTTGACAGTTATAATCAATTACGGTCATACAGGTAGGCCTGTCAAGCAACCTTAAAATATTATTTTTTTATTCATATATTAAAACTATTTATTTACCTTAAGGCAAGTGCAAGCCTCCTTTGCTGGAATGAAATTATTGACGTTCTTGAAGGTTATAGATAAGTCGGCTTCTACTTTTCTAAAAGTTCGTCAAAAGAGTTTTTTGACATACGAAAATATCCAAAAGACTTTTTGTCATCTTCTCTAAGATCTTCATAAAGTGAGTAAAAAACTCCTTTGAAGGTCTTCCTTTTAGTAATTTATGGACACCAATACTTCTGTTTCGCCTGCGTTTACGACGATTAAGTAACACTAGTAAAAATAGTTCGTCTTCTTCACTTGACGACGACATGATTCACACTGACAACCAAGCCAGTTTGTCAAGTCGCACGACCTCGCCACACCTTGTCGCCACCCCTTGCCACTCTAGTGGCTCGCGACCGCGACTGGTAGCGAGCCACTAGAGTGCATCAGCACGTAAATCAGCACTAGTAATCAGCACGTCCTCACAATTGAATACTACGTTAATCCGTAAAGACCATGTAGACCAATTCGTAGTTCAGAGGCCGTGGTTCAGATTCCACGTTAAACTGTAGGTCCCTTAGTTGCCATCGGCTGTTAATCAACAGTCCTGTCTAAGGAACATGTCAGCCTTAGTCAGTAACAATACTACAAGACCGCCACACAATCATCTTACAATCAATCCTCATTCATACTTGGCTTAAAATACCTACCATGGTCACTATTTCAATAATCTAATCTAATATCTAATAATTTAAAATAAAATTTAGACCTTTACAAAAACGATAAAATGGCTCTGGTCATTAAGTGTGTAATGGCGGTTTAAGTCAAGTACATTTTTTCTAGAAAAGGATTGGTAGCATGGCAAAATGTGCAATTCACATTGTATTTTGACAGAATAACTACTCCTCGAGGGAAATGCCAATCTAACTGATCGAGAGGGCAATAAAGTAGTGACAGGATCCGGAAACATGATTCATCGGGTAACAGGAAGTCGCGGACGTCCGCCGCGCATCATTAGAGAGCCAGTTAACCGGCATAATCCATAGAGGAAGATCAAATATTTTATCCGAACATTATTGCACTATATAATCGTCTATAAGGATCTAAGGGATCTAAGTTTGCCTATGCATGGTAAGCATGACGTAATTGTTGGGTGCTTATTGTAATAGGCACTACGTGATGACGAAAACCACTATACAGGGTGTTTCAGAATTCCCTACCAATACTCTAGGGCATTGTTCCTGGGTAAGAAACATATCGAAATATCATATTTAAATTGTCCGGAAGTTCTTAGTTACTCACACAGCCTCCATTTTGTTTTTTTCACTTATGATTTTTTTCTGAATAATGGTTAAACGTACGGAATTGGAACTTTGCACAAACATGTATGACAACTTAACAAAACTACAAAAAAATCATGACAATTTCTCAAATTCATAAAATAAAATGGCGGCCATTTAAAATTTTTATTTCTCTAATAACTCGGGAACCGTTGATTTAACAAAACATTTACAGGTACAACCTTTTTAGGTAATTTAATTACAAACCGATTGACACCAAATTGTTTTAAATTAGACATATATTAACTGAGATATATATGATATATATATGCATGTCAAGGCATGCACTGCAACTTAGGTCTAGCGGCCACCTATCACTAAAGCTGCCATATCTCAGTTAATATTTCTCAAATTTAAAATAATTTGGTGTCAATCGATTTTTAATTAAATTAACTAAAAAAAGGTTATTCCTGTAAATTTTCTGTTAAATCAACGGTTCCCGAGTTATTTGAGAAACAAAATTTTAAATGGCCGCCATTTTGTTTTATGAATTTGAGAAATTGTCATGATTTTTTTTAGTTTTGTCTATTTGTCATAAATGTTTGTGCAAAATTTTAATTCCGTACCATTATTTAACCATTATTCAGAAAAAAATCATAAGTGAAAAAAACAAAATGGAGGCTGTGTGAGTAACTAAGGACTTATTTAATTTAAATATGATATTTAGATATTTTTCTTACCTAGGAACAATGCCCTAGAGTATTGGTATGGAATTCCGAAACACCCTGTATAGCAAAAAGGTTAGCTTGTTCAGAAAAATACGAGCTATAATGTTTTGTAAAATACCGTATCTCAATCAATAAAAGGCTAAAAAATTTACAAAAAACCGGGTCTCAAAGGACATTTTTAAAACAATAAAGGATAAGTTGTTGATAGATATTGTATTAAACACGCAATATTAGGAACACTGTTTTGCATTTTATTAGTAATTCACCAAATAACTCATAAATTAAGTTTAAAAGATGGTTTTCTGAGGCAGCGCACCTGCAACACCCAACCCGGCCGGGTGAAAATCTCACTGAAGACTATTAATTATGCAATCTTAATAGTCGGCAGTACCTCCGCCATCTTGGATTTTACTACCGTAAGAACAATTTTAATGAATTACTCCACACATGTAGTCGTGAAAAGATGGTTGAGGTGCTCAATATAAACTGTTTATTAAGGGTATTACAGTCGAACCTCGCTAATTCAAAATTCAAGGAAAAGCCAATTTACAACGGATTAGAAGTAAATTAAGGAAGTTTAAATTAGAGGTTTGTATTATTAAATTTGAATTGAAGAGGTTCAATTTGGAAGTTTGAATTGTACTTAGCGAGAGCAAAACTCGAATTAGATAGATAGATATTTATTTCCTCAGATATTCATTAAAATGTATATACATTTCAAATCATAATAATAATTCCATTAGCCATGCTAGGTTAAAATAATACTTCTTACTCTCTCATGCTATCACTAGAATAATAAAAAAATAAACATTTTCACATATATTAAAATAAATAACACAAAGCATAGATAGCAATAACTATTAATAAACAAACAAATATATGACTCTCTGGGAAATCTAGGACCTCTTAAGGCAAGGCCTGTTTTAGAGGTTCCTTAATAAAAAAACAACTTAAATTAAATTTAAATACGCTCAAAATAAAATTTCTAAAATTCATATCCCGCTGTAGAGATTTGTGTTTTATAAAATTAAAATAGAAAATATTATGTCTTAAATTATGAGAAGGGAAACATATGATAGCAAAGTACATGTTTACTGAGTGTTTTAATTTGTGAAAAAGAAAAAAATATTAATTTACTAGTTATACTAATAAATACTACTAATAAAAGACTAAAGACTTATTTGTACAGTATTTACATTTTTATTCCTAGCTCTAAACATGTAAAATTATTTCTAGGATATTGACTTCCTGAAGCCATTTTTTCATTTTGATAGCGAAGACTTTTTTATTATGAGACCTTTTTATTTCCTTAGGAAGTGAGTTAAATATTCTGACCCCCAAGAATAAAAGGGTAAGGAAATATTTCCCATATCAATCAATATTTTTGGATGAAACTTGATATTTAGCTTCATGTGGTTGAGATCCACCCATTTATGCTTAAAAATCAAAGTTTATGTGTTTATCATGGCAGCTAACCTGAAACTCTTTACCCATGTTAATCATTCAGGGAATAGGAAAATTCCTTTATTTATGGACAGATGTTGATGAAACTTGGTATGCATGGTCAAAATAAAAATAGTTTATTGTAGAAATGCCTACTTTCAGCGTTCCACACAACAGCAACCCTGGATACTCTTTCCCATCTTATAGATAATAGACAAACTCTTATTTATTACAGATATTGATCAAACATGTTATATATTATTATTGATTTGGAAATTCGCTGAGTACGCAGGTATGCTGCAACTAGGGTATTTTGTACGTTTTCATAACTTTACAGGTGTGCCATGTTTGGTCAATCTCACTGACTTAACCCAGGCTACAAATACGATGCGGTGTCTTAATTTTTCACTTACACAGTATATCCCAATAACCGTTACAACAGACAACTTTATCAACTTTAGAAATTTTTACGAATCAAATTAAAGTTACGACAGAAAATTTTAGGTGTCTTGACTCTTTATACCTAATTTTATCGAGGTCGAGCCACTTAAACGCCGTATTTTGGCCAAGAGCCTACACATATTGTAGCATATGTAGTCAATAGTGTAATTTACTACAAATTATGTAGGTAAACTCGCTTTTATACTTACCAAGCCAAAAACCGTATCACCTCTATGTAAAACTATTAGAAGAATATTCATTTTATTCGAGTTTTTATTGATGTTATAATAAATCCGCTAAGATGGCAGGCACTATGGATTGGTTTAAATATTTAAAATCTATGTTTGCTTAATCTAATAGCAAAATAAACAATCCAATGTCAATTATTGCCTGATGAGTTTTTTACAATTGCCACATTTAATTTTGTTCTGTAAAGCTGAATAATGTATTCACCATTTATGATCGTAGAAATATATTTGTCTATGACTCCTTCATTTCATAATTTAACTGCAAAGAAGGATATGTTTAAATTAGTTTTAAGTTTCCAGGTTGCACGTTCGATCATTAAATAATACTTTGCAATGAAATAATTAAATGTAAACACATAAATATAGCGTAAACTGGTAATGCTGCCACTAAGTGTATATGTAGATTTGAACTGGCGGCGCTACCCGCGTGCGATCTGGAGGCAAAGAACGGAACCTATACGAGGAATACGCAGCCTACATTACCGACTCACAAGAACAAATACTACCTGTATTTATTTAAAATATAAAATTTTAAGTGTCGTAGTCTAGAAAATGGTGTAATAAAACCTTATAAATGGTTTTGGATTAAATTTGATGTATTCAATGATGTCTTGAGGATGGTAAAATTATTGGTTCTCGCGGGTGAGAATGCCTTTATTGTTGCGATATATACACCTGGAGTTGAATATACAAGCTCCAGCGCACATCAGTACTTCTTTCTCATGTAAGATATTTCTGACTAATTTCCTTCTTACACTCTTGGTCGTAGTGACTGTGCGCTCTTTTGGCTACCACGGAATTGATAAGCTCTGGAACGTTTTTACCTTTTAACCGTTGAACTGGACATAGTTTTTTTCTACGCGCACGCATACACCCTGACTTTATTTAATTTATTTATATTTTTAAATTTTGCCGCTCTACATTGGATCATTGTAAACAAACTGAATTTACTTTAGGCCGTCCAAGCGATGACCTGAATACACATACCTTGAAGGCTATTTAAAGAACCTTATTGTAAAAAACATATAGTAAAGAGAAAAATCAATAATCGTCTAATTTATCATTCACGTTTAAAAAATAATCTGCATTTCCTATACTCGCAAGATTAACATTTTCGAAGTAAATTTATATGCAAATCAAAGGATTCCGTAAAGCATTAATAACATACCATCAAAAGGAAAGCAAGAAAATATTAGGTAAATAACAATCAGGTGATGATTGAAGATTAATAATCTATAGCCTAAATAAATTTATCATAACTCATACAAAACCATCGTACTCGTATGGGCTGTACTTCCCAATAGAGCTGGGTATATATCTGCAGGACTCCCCAAGTCATTAGGGCAGTGTGGCCGAGCGGTCTTAGGTGCTATACACTCTTCCGTAAGAGCGTGAGTTCATTCCCACTATTGTCATTATTATTTGTTCTAGTTTGGAGATAATAAACGGTACCAGTGGACTGACACATACTTTCTCCCTTAAGTAAATTTAAAAAAAGACAATCTGTAATAAAACTATCATGTTCTACAAAGTAATTCTAAATATCATTTAATAATTTATTGTTCAAATTGTATGGGGGGAACCCCCCCCCCCCCGGTAATACCAAGCTTTTTGAGCTGGTTTTGTTCGGTGATTTGACCTTACACTTCCTACCAGGTTTCATGGAAAACGGTTGGAAAGTAAGGAAGAAATTGATTTTTTTATATTTTCCATAAGAATAACATTGGGCGCTTTCAGACAACGTACTGCGTTTATCTTGGACACTAAATTTAACTTTTCTCTGGAACCGTTAGTCGTAGACAAATAATTAAAAATACTAATTTGTTTAGTTTTTTAAGGTGGTTTCAATGGTACCAGTCAAGTTATACTTTACTTTTATTGTTTTTGCAGAAAATTTAAAAATTTGATTTTTTTGACATTTAAAAGCCCATAACTTTTGAACCGTCATTTTTACAGACATGCGGGTGGTGTCAAATTATTTAGTGCTCTGTGCACTATAAACTATGAAATTTTAATCAAAATCGTTAGAGCCGTTTTTGAGAAAATTGGATTTTTCACGTTTTTTAAGGGTTTTTAGGGGTGAACTACCCTTAAAAATCAAAAATTTAAAAAAATGAAAAAAACGCCTGGAGATACGGTGACTATATATATACATGCCAAATTTCATCTAAATCGGACAAACGGGGTAGGCTGTGGCACTGTACACATCCAGACACACACACACACACACACACACGGACGGACAGACATCACGCCAAAACCCACTTTTTTGGATTCAGGGGACCTCAAAACGGATATATCCACCCTCAACTCAAATTCGAAAATTTTGACGAAAACAATACTTTCTCCATATACTATGTATAAGGGGAGAAAGTAAAAATTGGGTACATAATAAAGATAGGTTTGAAATTTATGGTAAGTTTGTTGGCTATCCAGTGTGATGGGCTTCCTTGTCACCTGGGTCCCTTCTTGTCTCTCCTGTGGGCTTTACTGACTCCCAGTTGAACCTGAACAACCAACCAGACCAGGATTCTTGAGGAGTGATATATCTCCTTGCTCTCCAACCTGGAGAAGTGCCCTGCAGGAAGGATACTTGCTTGGCTCTGTGGGAATGTTCTGTCCTTGGGCGTGTACCTCATCAAATGAAAAGCTCATTGGGGTAAACCCTTTCCTTGTCTGGATAGTTTTGGAGTTGTTAAGTTCGGAGTATAAATCCTCTTAAGAGTGTTGCGGGAGGGTTACGCAACACTCTTAAGAGGATCAGGTTTGGTTTGGATATTCTATTTTCCAAACAATCTTTATTTTTTCAATAATACACTACAAATATTAAACATTTGAATACAATTTCGTACAGCTGTTGAAACCACAAGCGCCTAGGATATTGCCTGTGTTGGTGGGTTTAAACATAATCACATAATCACAGATCCCAACACTCTAAGAGTATTGTCTCAAATGGTGGGCAGTGAACATTGAAATGTGTTAGGGTCACTCCTGTATCCTAAAAAATTTATCTATACTAAAATACAAAAAACCACAAACTTAAAACTAAATTACAATTGAAAAAAGTATTCGACATTATCTCTTCGATTAAAAATTCCCATAGCTGTTTGGAAAACGACTCCCTACTATGACACTTTTTTAATTTAGTGGCAAACATTAATAAAATTTAGGTGAAAGATACACTTATAAAATGGGTTAAATTAGACCTAGGGAGAGCTATACCAAATCTATTTCTTAATGTATCAATTCGACACAACCTAAGAGAGGTTGTATGCCCACTTCTGTCAAAAAATAAACACTTTAAAAATAAATAGGTTTTTTGCAAAATCGTCAATGTTCTAAATAAGAGCCAAGAATGTTTGGTTCTACTCTAATCCATAATAATTCTAATAAAGTTTTTTTATATTTATTAATGGTTTTAAATTTGTAGTATACGCCCCTCCTGTATTATTAATCCGTATTCGAGTTTGGTATTTACTAAATCATAATAGACTGTTCTAAAAAGCTGCCGATACAAACAAATGATAAGGTATAAAATTTTTCAGACATACTTAACTAATTTTTCAAATAATTAATGTGGCTCTTCTATCTAATCCTTGAATTGACAATTAGACCCAAATACTTAATTTCATTTACCTGTCCTAACAATAACAATTTCTATCTGGATCGAAGGGTCCTCAGCTAATCTGGTAACTTAACTTAGTCAGGGAATTAAGTATGCACCTTTCCCATCATTTTGGGTACTTTCTTTTCATTAGATTCCACAAAAATACGTACCCAGCAGACACCAGGCCTCCTAAAATTGTCAAGAATTCAACATTTAACAACTTTTACCGCAATCACAAGTTATGCTAACAGCAGATGACCAGGTGTATAAAAAATAATAAACTATTTAAGTGACCAACACTCCATTGTAGCGACTTTTCCACAGGGAAGAATCTATTACCGTAGGTCTCATGGCAAGACTTCAGCCCGGGACCATATTATTTTTTTTGTCTTTACGTGCCCATAGTTCAAAAACAATAATCGTTATAATGTTTTCATTATATATATATTTAATGTGTTTAGGTATTTTAATGTAGGTAGCACAATAACTCTCGTAAAAATGGTCCGATCGAGACCAAATTGTATATTCCTACATTTTCTCGTACAAGTTCGTAATCCAGAAATACTGGTCAATCGGAACGGGTAGTTTGTGGGGATTTCGTACTCAAAAATTGGGGTTTTTGCGTTTATCATGTGTAATTTTAATTTTTTTAATTATATCATTTACTTGTAGAATCATCTTAAAAAACGACACAATTTAGTTTCAAGTTTTTCTCTATCTCCAACGGTTACCGAGATATTAAAAAATCTAAACACAGTACGTTGCATTTTTGGGCTCCAATGTTAATTTTATGGAGGATAAAGAAAACTTAATATTTCACTTATCAATCTATATTATTAGATGAAACTTGATCTTTAGCTTCATGTGGTTGAGATCCATCCATTTATTCTTAAAAATCATAGTTTATGTGTTTATCATTGCTAACCTGCAACTCTTTTCCCATGTTAATCATATAGTGAATAGGCAAACTCCTTTATTTAAGGACAGATGTTGATGAAACTTGGTATACATGGTCAAAATAAAATTTCTTATGTTAGAAATGCCTACTTTCAGTGATCCTCACAGCAGCAAACCTGCTTATTCTTTCCCATATTAATCTTATGGAGAATAGGCAAACTCATTTATTTATGGACAGATATTGATAAAACTTGGTATATGGTCAAAATAAAAATAGTTTATGGTAAAAATAACTATTTTCAGCGTTCCACACAGCAGTAAACCTGCATACTCTGTCCCATGTTAATATTATGGAGAATAGACTAACTCTCTTATTTATTACGGATATTGGTCAAACTTGATATTATTGATTTGGAAATTCGCTGAGTATGCAGGTTTGCTGCGAAGGGGTATTGTGTTTCTCTGAATTAAAAAAGTGGTTTGCGGTCTGTTGTCAAAATAAAAATTTTATTAACCATTTATACCAAAATGGTCAAAATAAAAATTGTTCATGGTAGAATGCCTACTTTCAGTGTTCCTTACAACAGCAAACCTGCACACTCTTTCCTATGTTAATCTTATGAATAATAGGCAAATAATTCTCATATTTATCGACAGATATTGATAAAACTTGTCATATATTATTATAATTGTTATTATATTACTGCTTTGGAAATACGCAGGTCTGCTGCGACGGGGTTATTTTCCATTCTTTCCTTATTTTGAGGTCCCAGCTGCTAAAAACGCCATTCGTTCGAGACTTCGATGTTTTAACATGTAATTCAATAAATAAATGCATTGATGTTAGCATTATTAGAATCTGACTAAAACATAAACAATTTAGAGTTTTGAATTTTCGCTCTATGATATTGGGATGCTGAGATAAAAAAATTTAATTAAGACAGCTCGTTGTTTTTTGGAGCCCCAATCTTAATCTTGGGGGGAAAGATAATAATTAAAATTTTGATTATGTTTTAAATATCGTTTAATGAGTAATGGTGTGAATGAGTGGACCCTATCCATCTTATCTATAAAAATCACCTTAAATAATTGGAAAAGTCGCTCGAGTTTAAGCTCTGCTATAATTCAGTGATAATTTTAAAATAGTTTTTACAAATATTCATTAAAACCACAAATATTTCTCACTACTTGTGTTTGGAGATCAGGCAAACCCATCAACGTCATATAATGATACATTTCTAATACATTATCTCCCGTTACCATTATTTTTCCCAGGCTCTCAAAAATTTAGATTTATTGAAGAAGTGTGAAATTTTCCTCAATTAATTACACCTGAATAATTTAAATGCGTGATCCTTAATACAAATTAATAATGTAAAAATATTCACCCAGTACATAAAAATTGCCTAATTTGTGTGTAGAAGATGAGAGCACTTGGAGGCTATTGTAATGAGGGGAGATTGTATCCCAACCCCCCCCCACAACCTCTCTACTTCCCCTTAGCTCAACACAAAAGATTGTGAGATTAAGTAACCAAGGGGAAATATTGAATAAACATTACAAACCTTCATTTTGAGTAAATTTCCTGAAAATGTACTTCTCTTATTCGAATATAGAAGGCGAATCAGATAAGGAGTGCAGTGTTATTTCGGTCATGCATCGATCACCTGTATTCTTATCTCACAGGACATGTGTTTATCTCGATAACGTGTCTACCGTCCGTATATCACCTTCTTATTTTACAGTACATGTGTTTATCTCGATAATGTGTCGATCGTCCGTATATCACCTTCTTATTTTACAGTACATGTGTTTATCTCGGTAATGTGTCGATCGTCCGTATATCACCTTCTTATTTTACAGTACATGTGTTTATCTCAGTAATGTGTCGGTCGTCCGTATATCACCTTCTTATTTTACAGTACATGTGTTTACATATATTTTGGTTATGTTTCAACCAATCGTATATCCCTTTCCTGTTGTATTATTAAGTTATATGACAGTTTCTAGGGTAAGAAACAGCTTCGGGGTGAGGGGGCTGTATGTTGACGGATGTTGACTTGAAACACCGGAAGTGTCTGTGATTTACTTCTGTTACAACGTATTCCGTAGTACTCTTCAAGTTGAATCGTTCATTTTAGGAAACAGTTTTTATTTTACAACTTTTGATTACATTTAAAGATAAATTTCATGCAAATCCCAAATTTTCCCAAAATAACCCTTTCGGCCACTTATGCAAACACGCTACGTTTATTTCATAAACAACTGAAGCTGTCGTTAAAGTTATTTTTGTCGAAAAAAACATTTCTTAACTCGCGGCGGTTAGTTGGTCTGTAAAATAAAACAGAGTATTAAGTACAAGTGTGGACTTTACTCATCTGTCTACTATAAAACACGCAACTATTCTTATGTTGGTAATTTCCAATTTATACGAAAAATAATCAAGAACTTGGTTGACTTGAAAACTAAATTAGTGAAATTAAATTTCTTTTTGACTGATGTGGTAGCCCAGGGAAAATTTCTGCCCTTGTACATCAATACCAGTTGTAGGTGACTCATGTAAGGTCACATCTGGTCGGAGAGGGTGACAATTACGTATTAGGACGACTTTATAACTTGGAAACGAAAAGAGATAATACAACCTAATTTGGCTTATCATTCATGGTAATAGTAAGCTACTTTTTGTGTACCTTGTAATTGAATGTCACCTATTGGGGATAGCGGTGGTTTGAAAATGTAAATTCATTAAATTCTTTTTTGTTTTGGTTGGACCTTTTCAGCTCTAGTTTCAAGCGTTGTATTCCAATTTAAAATGTCTAGAACTTAATACCAAATATGACTTATTCTGAAACTTAGAAATTTCCTGTAACTCCTTATTGGTCGATCTATTACGAATTTGAGGCAATTCTTAAGTCGCAGCATTAATAAAATTGTAGGCCTTTTTAATTGGAACACAATACATGAAACCGGATCTCAAAAGGTCAAACCAAAACAAAATGGTGGCGATTTGAGGTTTACACTTTCAATCACTGTCATCTGTATTGCGTTAACGTTTTAAGATCGGTTTTGTGGCATTGTTTTTAGTTCAACAAGCCCTTTAATTTGATGTACTTGTACATATCAACCTATGCTTACCTTTAGGATCTGAGCGTACTTCACTGGGCAATCCCCCATAGGTGATATCCAACCACTATGTACACAAAATTAGGTTAATATTACAGATAACGATAAGTCAAATTTGTTTGCGATATACAGGGTGTTCATTAAAGTTGGGGACAAACTTCGAGGGGTGATAGTACTCATCAAAATAAACAAAAAATTTCCTATAAACATATGTCGAAAAATCCTTCGTTTAGCCGCTAGCCGCCATTTTGTATTTCATACAAAAAACTTTATATATAAAGAACTATTTAAGATACAGAAACCAAACTTTGCACACATATTTATTGGCAAAAGAGAAAAATATTCTCAAAGTATCATTAAGTTTGCTTTTATATTTTCAAAATGGTGGCGGTTCTTAAAGTTAATGGTTTTTTGTTATTTAAATTAAAATATTTTTAACCGCCGTAATTTTGAAAATATAAAAGCAAACTTAATGATAATTTGAGAATATTTTTTTCTTTAGCCATTAAATATGTGTGCGAAGTTTGGTTTCTGTATCTTAAATAATTATTTATATACAACGTTTTTTGTATAAAATACAAAATGGCGGCTAGCGGCTAAACGAAGGATTTTTCGACATATGTTTATTGGACATTTTTTGTTTATTTTGATGAGTACTATCACCCCTCTTAGTTTGTCCCCAACTTTAATGAACACCCTGTATATTTTCGTTTAAAGTAATAAAATCGTCCTAAGACGAAATTGTCATTCTCGCCCTGTACACTATAGTAATATATGATACTCACCCGGCTACGGTACATCTTCTTCAATTCCAATGGTGTGAATAGCTGAGGCTTTCAACTTAAAAATAAACTTTAAAATAATAAAAAGTAGTAGAAGTTAATTAAACTTTAAAAATATTCATTTACAGATTTTAATAATAAGGTCTCTTTCAACAGCGCCAAACTATGGGACTAAAGCAACGATCGAGTCTTAAAACGGTTAAGGTATTAAGAGTCTACAATACCTCCGCCATCTTGGATTTCAGTCGCATAGGACTGTTAAATTTGCTACAACATTACTAACAATGCGATATTCGTAAAAACGTGATTGAGGTGTCAAATTACAAGTTTATAGGTAATTATGTTGTCCATCTTTTTTACTTTTCTATCATAAATAATAAGTACTTTTCAAGAAAATAAAAATAACTAATGTAATTTACTAGGTAAACACTTTACCTTTAATTTGACTCCGCAATAATATGTTTACGACTGTCATCTAACCAGTAATGCTGTCACAAAATTAATATTGATCCTATTGGGCTAAAACGAAATAATTAGTCAGTAAGGCAGTCTCTTATAACGAATTAGTTTAGGTGAAAATGTTACACGTATTTGACAAGTCAAATACTACATGTGAGCCATCCTTAATAGCGATAGGTTAATATCCTGTTTTCCAAGTTGAATTACATAACCTCAAAGCAATCAATGCAAACTATCAGCTGACCGTTCAATAATTAATTAATACTGTCAGCTGCGATTATTTCTGATGGTTCAGTAAAGAGTGTGCCAGATATCTCCCTATATTTGCCCTGCAAATATAGGGAGAAATCCTATATGCATCGCGTATTACATTTTATTATATTCACATTTGTATATTGTTATTCTTATTAGTTACTTTTTCTCCCTTGGGACTAAAGGTACTTTAGTACTCTATTCCAGAGAGTAAAGTACGGCTTTTGCTCCAAGAAGCTACATTTCAATGATGTAACTAATGAAGCACAAATTAGGCTATAAACAAAATAACTATTCTCTATCCACAGTTAAAAAATTTTTGTTTTTGTTTTAGAACAAAATAACAAACCTAAAATTTTATTTCCTAACCCAAAATCTTCTCTACCACTGTCCATTTTGTCAACAATAAAATCACCGTACTCGCAGAATAATACCGTAGACGCAAAGAACAGTTCTTCCACCACAACGATATGTATGTTGCTCAATTGTCTATGTTATTCTTATAGGATTACTTTCCATCCTTTAGTACACAAAAGGCAAATCACGTAATAGTTCGGTGTTGAATATTTGCTAGGTCAAAAAGTGCCAAAAGTGCCTACTTTTCGTCCCTTGGTACTAAAAATGTCCCTTGGAATGAAAATTAGTACTTTAGACTTTAATGCTCTATTCCTGAGAGTAAATTAAGACTTTGCATAGTAGTTTGAGGAAAATTGATTTTCTTATTATAAATAAAGGTCGTTAAGTTATACATTTTATTTCCAGGACAACTAATTACCTACCGGTACCACGTAATTATCCTTTTTATCCTGGAAAAATAGAAAATTATATTTCATGTTTTAGTGTAACCATTAATGTTGTCACAAAACTAACATTGTACTAATCCAAATAAATGGCTGAGATATTTCATAGGGGAAAAATTATTAAAGCACGACACGTTCATTAAAAATTCGAACGCGCATTTGCTTGTAAATACAATGACGGGAACCAACGAGTTTGAAATCCCTATAAAAATAACCCACACGCGATGAGCGGTCCACGAGTGTTCAGTGGAAATAATTTACGATTTCCTAATGCATTCGATCAGGAAACTGAAAGGGATCAGTCACAGCGAGAACCAGCGATTAACATCCACGCTGGCTAAGATGTTTGCACAACCAATTAACCGTCCGCCAATAGGGTTTTAATTACGGCAATGTTGTTGAGTCACAATAACCCAGGGTGAGGTCGTTAATTGGTGTGTCTGGATGTCGAGCACCCTCAGCCTTGTAATGAGGTCTCCTCTCGCGCCCGCACCGTTTATATGCCAATGGAACGGTGAAATACACCCGCCGCAGCATATCTGCGTACTCATCGACATTTCCGTATCGTCCATATCATGGATATGTCTAAGAAGACTTTATCTTGTGACCTAGCTGTTGCCTGTACAGCAATAAAGATGATAATAAAGTCAAATAAAAACAAATTTATCCCAGAAAAAAACTTTATAACAAAATAGATTGTAAATATTTTTTGTATGGTATGGTAACAGAAATAAATTTAAACAAATATCTCTACATAAACTTAATAAATATTTTTTAACCCGAAACCATCTACATAGACCTAGAGTGGTCTTTCGTAGACCAGAGTTCTAGGAACTTCGTGACTTTACCTATGGAACAACGTAACAGTTAAAATACGATTGACTAACCGTTACATTTTTTTCGTCTCGCAACTTTTTAACTCCCCCTCGCTCCAGATCTTAGACATATCCATGTCAAAATCTACCTAAACTATTCAAGAAAATTTCATGAGATTTTGAAAATGCCACGTCTTATCACTCCGTTGACCTACTTTCATAATTAATTCATTTTCATTTTAAAAGTTATTTTAAATGATGGAGGTACTTATTATTCGATGGTTTTCCACTTAAAAATTTTGAGTTACCCCAGAATACCCCATTTTGGGACAGATAAAAACAATGATTCATGTCTCTTAAAAGTCTCTCTTTATTATTTGGCAGGTGCACTATGACTATTGGTTAATCTCATTTAACCCATTCAACATTTGTGAAGAGTTATCTGTTTTTTTACTAATTCCTTTTATCTTAATAACCGTTTGACATAGAGAAAGGATTCAAATTATAAAATTGTTTGTTTTAAAACTGATTGTAACTATGCTAATGAGCTCCGCATATTTTTAAACAATTATGTGTGAAAACCTATAAACCCAATTGAGAATAGAAAATGAAGGTTTCCCATCCTGTAGAAAATTAAGGTTTCCAATCGTGTAGAATTGTATAGTTTCTTCTTGTTTTGTTGGCAATTCTCCTTGTTTAGCTTTGCATAACTTGCATTTCTACACGTTTGGAGACCCTAACTTTTCTATAAAATAGGAAACATTCATTTTCTACAAGATGGGAAACCCGCATTTTCTACAGAGTAACACACATCCATTTTCGGAATATAGCACTGATGTTGTTATCCAATAGCATCTGTCACCAATTTATAGTGAGCTTATTAGTCATCTCCAGCCTTGCTCCCATCTGTGAACTGAGACTTGAACTATTTCAAGAAGTTTGCACAGTAAAATTGTCACTGGAATATGCTAAATACACCAATAAGTGTTTTCTTAAGTCCTGTGGTCAAAGCATTCACTGATATAAGAAGTATGTTTTAAAAAATTACAACTTCCAACCATGCAGTTTCACCAATTTTGCTTTGTAAATGTTTGTATTTGGGCAGTCTTATATCTTTTCATTATTTTTGCGAATTTATTTTGATTTTATCCTATATATAACAGACAAACTACTTTAACATGAAGGCCACGATTGTATTTGACTGCTGAATTTTGTTCTGCGTCTGTCTTTTAGTCTTTTTAAGTCAAAAACCAAAAGAATTGTTTTATCAAAGATTATTAAGTTTGTAAGAGAATAACAAGTTATCGCAGAATTTTTACCCCCAGGCTGCACGTTTAAAACAGAAAGACAATTAATTTTTATGTCATTTAAAAAATTAGTCATTACTAAATGTAAGAATGTGTTCTATGTTTTGTTTTTTTATCAATCAATGAGACTTTTTTATTATTTATAACAACAGAGTATCAATTACAGAGCTTTAATGAGGTTAAATTTAATTATCTTGAAAACTTGATGTAACGATTATCCGTTGAGATTGTTATATCAATTTACTGTTCAAAATAATGTTTTCTTAAATATTGTGGTAAATTCACTGACAAAAGGTTAAAGCCAGAATATGTTGACTACTTAAATGAGCAGTCCCAATTTTGCTTTCAAATGTGTGGTACAGTAGTGGTAGGGCCCACCTAAAAAAAATGGTGACCAGCTTTGGTGGAAGTTGACAGCATTTGTAGGCTTGATTGGGATTGCAGTCCACACCTGTTTTGCTCCTTTTACAGATTGTATGGTTAAAGGGGAGGGCATTTTTGTGCTTTTTTGTTTATACTGATTATTTAAAGATAAGTTGCGTAATGATTTTATCATACAGTTAAGGATAAAACACCTGCCACTTCTAGGGTTAAGTTCCCTCCAGGTAAGCAGGAGTTGACTGTATTTAAGTTAATGGTACTTATTACTCTTATTTTTTGCATCACGTTTAAAATTTTTTTATTCCAAAGACTGTGATTATTTTATGCTTAAAACTATTTATTAATAGATAATCATATGACTGCTTCAGCTTTTATGCTGCAGTTTAGGGCAGGAACATGTGAGATGTATGAAAGTGTTTCTAATGAATTTAAAGTTTATAGGCTATGAACACTCTATAATTAACGATTCCTAATTGATTTTGTTTACATTTTTTACTTTTCATTGCAGGGAGTTTTTTAATGTTTTAATAGGTAACAATCCAAACCCTCCTGGTTACAAAAATGGTTTATGGATCTGGAATCTGGGTCGAATCAGACCCTCTCGATTTTCTTAAAAATACTGTATCAATTGGGTGACTTACTGTGTGTGTTCTAAAATATCACTTTAAGCAATTAGTTCTAGTCTCTGTATTTTATATTAAACTTTATCCAGACAAACTACTTCCACTTTGCATTATTCTAGCAAAACAATCATGCAATTTATGATCTATTAATTGAAATTTCTATAATAGATTTAAACACAAGTATAAAACTTTCCACAAAAATTAAAAAAAATATTCAGGGTAAGCCCTGTGATTGCCGGGGAATATTTATGTATTGATAGCATATAGTGGCAGCCCTGCCTCTTTTGTTTCTGTCTGATCATTTGCTCGCACATGTGATTGTGCAACTAGATTCATTTTCTACGTTCAATGTGTTAATATGTAGTCTACAAAAAATTGTTATGAAAAATTGAATGTTACCCTGGCAATAACCCTGATTGCCCTAGCTTCAAACCCATTACACTAACTATTGTCATTAAAATATTGTGTGATATATTATAACTCGTTAGCTCAGACCATAGGACAGATGATGCTGGGTTGTTAGGTCAAGTTGTGCTAGTGCATAAGAGTATATATTTATGTTGTTATCTATTTGGACTTATTGGGAGTGGGCCTTAACCCTCTTTCTACATTGATAAACAATTCGCCAACCAAAAATCTCATTTATAGTACTTTTTATAGGTGTTTATAAAATGTTATTGTAATGAGTGTTACGAATTGTAACACTGAAGAGACATTTCTAAAAAAATAAATTAGGGTTATAAAGAGCTTAGTATTTTTTTAAACATGTGCTTTATAATACTGATTGTAAATGTAAGAATACCTTCTCAATGATAGAAACACATTTGGTTCATATGAACCACAGGGGTATTTAGGAAGTCTTTGTAATGTGCTTAAGTAATTGTGTCTTACACAAGTGAGACCCTGCTGTAACATATTGTTTAAGAAATATTACATTGTGGTAAACATTTAAATAAAAATTAATTGAAAAATTAAAAAATTTTTTAACATGTAAAAATTAGTATAATGTATGTTTACGATAAATGCTGTGTTATAATTAAAGTGTTTAACTCTTTTAAAAAAAACAAACTTAAACATACCATTACTACCATTAAACCATTTTTTTAAAAGCTAATGAAAAAGAAAAAAAATTTAATTTACAAATTAAGTTGTATACAGTACTCAACAATACACGTACTTTTCTTCTGGAAATGGTTTTTTTTGTTTTATTTACAGTTGTAATCTAATATTTTACAAATTGTTTTAGTAAACCGAATTTTTTACTTTTATCTTTAATTATGCATATTTATTGTTTAGTCTTAATGTATTTATAAACTTTTTTGTCATTGTTTAATGATTTTCGATGTTAAATTTGATTTTAATTAATATGAGAAAAGAATATCCACTAGATACAAACATATTTTTAACTACATTACACCAAAATTTAAAGAAAATCCTCCGTTTTTGAGTTGTACCAAATATATTTTTAATATTACAAAATACTCTTTAATGTTTTTTTTGGATTGAAAATTGATTACATTTTGTAAAATAAGTGTATTGAACAACATATATAAATGATAAAGCAGTAGAAAAAATCGTTTGCTCAACAATTACAGAAAGATTTGTAACAAGTTAAACTTGCGCTAGTGCAATACTGTGGGCTATCTGTAATAGACAATTGTTTTTTTTTTTTGCACAGATTAAAAGCCCAGACTTTAATTTTGTAAAAACTATTTTTAGTTTCTTGCTAAACGGTTGATTTTCTTTATTTAAGATCTTTTAACATCCTGAGTCAAAGTAACTCAAATCAAAACAGTTTTATATTTGGTTTCTTGTTAAATCCGTTTAATATTTTAAAATTTTTTTTGAGATTGTTTACGGTTCTAAAATTTGATTGTAAAATTGTAAAAAGGAAAGAGTTTCCAACATTTTGATTTTGCTCGTTGTATTCTTAATCGAAAAACCAAAATTAAGAAATATTTATCTTTGCTTTTCATCCTTATTCTTTACAATCATATCACAATAAAAAACAAACGTATGGCTTTTTTTGTATAAGTTACCAATTAGGTTAAAAATCTTAAGAAAGGACAAACGGTACTCTTGCTTGATCAAAGGTCGTGATCGATCAAAAAGTGAAAAACAATTTTGTTCAGTAAACAATTAATTATTAAAAAGTTCTTATTTAAAAAAAATGTTTTCAGAAAAAACAATTCGTAACGTCAATTCTTCGGAAGCTCGGTCAAGGTATTAAGATCGGTCCTTCAAGGAAATGTCGTTAGAACGAGTACGATCGGAACTCGATCTCATTTCTACTCATACTGGCAAAAATACCTACGGTATAGTCGATTTCAAATCATCTTCTAGACAATCTAATTCTCATATTAGTAGTCAAGTACTCAACGTAACGGATTGTGATGGCATTGTTTGATGATTTACCAACATGCCAATGAATGAGTTGTTGTGTAGAAATAATGCAAATTTTAATGTAAATTTTCACTCAGAAAGAAGTGTGAAACTGCCTTGTTAGGATAAAAAATTGAACTACCGTATATTCCTTAACCTGTAAAAATGTGTTTGTAATTCAACATCATTGGTGTTTGTGTTAATTGCATAATTTTCTGTCGGATGAGAATGATGAGATGTCCCGGAAATATTTTATACACTTGTTGTTGGACTCCAAAAAATATATAGAATTTAATTTCAAGCAAAACTATCCGGTAACTGTAAGAAGCTGTGTAATTGAAATTGATCGGTAAAATATAGGCTTCAAATAAAAGTTGGCAGTACTTACAAACAAACCATTCACTAACCATTACACACAAAAGAAACCAAACACGTCCGCTCGTTACGGAGAGCTCCACTTAATTTACAGTTGTATCTACAGTTGTCTGAGTCTCCGTAACGAGCGGACGTGTTTGGTTTCTTTTGTGTGTAATGGTTAGTGCATGGTTTGTTTGTAAGTTTTTTTTGACTGCTTTAAACTTTTATGTTTTCAGCTTTATACCGGTTTGGTCCGGATTATATGTTATTTAATTGTGATCTTAACCCTTAATCTCCACAATCATATAAAAACTTGAATTACCTGATCATTTTATTTCGGTGTCCTTTACACATATCCAAGAGTAATTACTTTCTCGACTTTAATCATCGAGGAGGACGAGAGACTCCACAACATGGTTAAGGACGGCCAATCATTTTCACGTATGACATCGAAAGAAAAATCCATTTTCTGACTAACATCCTGTATTTTGATATTTCTACCAAAATATTGATTTGTATTTCACTTGTTTGATAGAAAATAAAACTGTCCTAAATGTTCTGACCTATATTTCGAGAAATTTTAAAATCGAGAACAAAACAGTCAATAGCTCTCTCGTCGTAGTCTTGTGGACCTCTCTCGGATCGACTGTGTCTCATGCAATTCTTAATGGAAAGCTTGAAAAGTATGGTCTCGGGAAGTGTGGGCTCAGAATGGCCAGATTGCATCTAGTCAACAGAGGACAGATATTCAAGATGGGTCTTCGGTATGATGTGATCGGATATATTATAAGTCAGAGGAGATTCGGAATTTAATCTAAAAAATAACGAGTAACGTCGGATATGATCGGAAAATGGTCGGGTGTCTTCGGCTCAATATCGGGTCCACTTCGGAAATCATCGGGAAGTGATCGGAAGGACTTCGTAAGACTTCGGTATATGTTCGGCTACCTTCGAGAAATTTTTAAAAGAACGAGTAACGTCGGATATGATCGGAAAACGGTCGGGTGTCTTCGGTAAATGTTCGGCTCAAGATCGGCTTCACTTCGGCAATCATCGAAAAGTGATCGGAAGGACTTCGTAAGACTTCGGTATATGTTCGGCTGCCTTCGAGAAATTTTTAAAAGAACGAGTAACGTCGGAGATGATCGGAAAACGGTCGGGTGTCTTCGGTAAATGTTCGGCTCAAGATCGGCTCCACTTCGGAAATCATCGGGAAGTGATCGGAAGGACTTCGTAAGACTTCGGTATATTTTAAAAAGGACGAGTATCGTCGGAGATGATCGGAAAACGGTCGGGTGTCTTCGGTAAATGTTCGGCTCAAGATCGGCTCCACTTCGGAAATCATCGGGAAGTGATCGGAAGGACTTCGTAAGACTTCGGTATATTTTAAAAAGGACGAGTATCGTCGGAGATGATCGGAAATCGGTTGGGTGTCTTCGGTAAATGTTCGGCTCAAGATCGGCTCCACTTCGGAAATCATCGGGAAGTGATCGGAAGGACTTCGTAAGACTTCGGTATATGTTCGGCTACCTTCGAGATATATTTAAGAGAACGAGTAACGTCGGAGATGATCGGAAAATGGTCGGGTGTCTTCGGTAAATGTTCGGCTCAAGATCGGCTCCACTTCGGAAATCATCGGGAAGTGATCGGATGGACTTCGTAAGACTTCGGTATATGTTCGGCTACCTTCGAGATATATTTAAGAGAACGAGTAACGTCGGAGATGATCGAAAAACGGTCGGGTGTCTTCGGTAAATGTTCGGCTCAAGATCGGCTCCACTTCGGAAATCATCGGGAAGTGATCGGAAGGACTTCGTAAGACTTCGGTATATGTTCGGCTACCTTCGAGATATATTTAAGAGAACGAGTAACGTCGGAGATGATCGAAAAACGGTCGGGTGTCTTCGGTAAATGTTCGGCTCAAGATCGGCTCCACTTCGGAAATCATCGGGAAATGTTCGGAAGGACTTCGTATGACCGGGATATTTTAAAAAGAACGAGTACCGTCGGAGATGATCGGAAAACGGTCTGGTGTCTTCGGTAAATGTTCGGCTCAAGATCGGCTCCACTTCGGAAATCATCGGGAAGTGATCGGAAGGACTTCGTAAGACTTCGGTATATGTTCGGCTGCCTTCGAGAAATTTTTAAAAGAACGAGTAACGTCGGAGATGATCGAAAAACGGTCGGGTGTCTTCGGTAAATGTTCGGCTCAAGATCGGCTCCACTTCGGAAATCATCGGGAAGTGATCGGAAGGACTTCGTAAGACTTCGGTATATTTTAAAAAGACCGAGTAACGTCGGAGATGATCGGAAAACGGTCGGGTGTCTTCGGTAAATGTTCGGCTCAAGTTCGTGTTCACTTCGGAAATCATCGGGAAGTGATCGGAAGGACTTCGTATGACTTCGGGATATTTTAAAAAGACCGAGTAACGTCGGAGATGATCGGAAAACGGTCGGGTGTCTTCGGTAAATGTTCGGCTCAAGATCGGCTCCACTTCGGAAATCATCGGGAAGTGATCGGAAGGACTTCGTAAGACTTCGGTATATGTTCGGCTACCTTCGAGATATATTTAAGAGAACGAGTAACGTCGGAGATGATCGGAAAATGGTCGGGTGTCTTCGGTAAATGTTCGGCTCAAGATCGGCTCCACTTCGGAAATCATCGGGAAGTGATCGGATGGACTTCGTAAGACTTCGGTATATGTTCGGCTACCTTCGAGATATATTTAAGAGAACTAGTAACGTCGGAGATGATCGAAAAACGGTCGGGTGTCTTCGGTAAATGTTCGGCTCAAGATCGGGTCCACTTCGTAAATCATCGGGAAGTGATCGGATGGACTTCGAAAGACTTCGGGAAATGTTCGGCTGCCTTCGAGAAATTTTTAAAAGAACGAGTAACATCGGAGATGATCGGAAAACGGTCGGGTGTCTTCGGTAAATGTTCGGCTCAAGATCGGCTCCACTTCGGAAATCATCGGGAAATGATCGGAAGGACTTCGTAAGACTCGGGATATTTTGAAAAGAACGAGTACCGTCGGAGATGATCGGAAAACGGTCTGGTGTCTTCGGTAAATGTTCGGCTCAAGATCGGCTCCACTTCGGAAATCATCGGGAAGTGATCGGAAGGACTTCGTAAGACTTCGGTATATGTTCGGCTTCGAGAAATTTTAAAAAACGAGTAACGTCGGAGATGATCGGAAAAACGGTCGGGTGTCTTCGGTAAATGTTCGGCTCAAGATCGGCTCCACTTCGGAAATCATCGGGAAGTGATCGGAAGGACTTCGTAAGACTTCGGTATATGTTCGGAAATCATCGGGAAGTGATCGGAAGGACTTCGTAAGACTTCGGTATATGTTCGGCTACCTTCGAGATATATTTAAGAGAACGAGTAACGTCGGAGATGATCGGAAAATGGTCGGGTGTCTTCGGTAAATGTTCGGCTCAAGATCGGCTCCACTTCGGAAATCATCGGGAAGTGATCGGAAGGACTTCGTAAGACTTCGGTATATTTTAAAAGGAACGAGTAACGTCGGAGATGATCGGAAAACGGTCGGGTGTCTTCGGTAAATGTTCGGCTCAAGATCGGCTCCACTTCGGAAATCATCGGGAAGTGATCGGAAGGACTTCGTAAGACTTCGGTATATACCTTTATAAAAGGACGAGTAACGTCGGAGATGATCGGAAAATTCGGTGTCTTCGGTAAATGTTCGGCTCAAGATCGGCTCCACTTCGGAAATCATCGGGAAGTGATCGGAAGGACTTCGTAAGACTTCGGTATATGTTCGGCTACCTTCGAGATATATTTAAGAGAACGAGTAACGTCGGAGATGATCGGAAAACGGTCGGGTGTCTTCGGTAAATGTTCGGCTCAAGATCGGCTCCACTTCGGAAATCATCGGGAAGTGATCGGATGGACTTCGTAAGACTTCGGGAAATGTTCGGCTGCCTTCGAGAAATTTTTAAACGAACGAGTAACGTCGGAGATGATCGGAAAACGGTCGGGTGTCTTCGGTAAATGTTCGGCTCAAGATCGTGTTCACTTCCGAAATCATCGGGAAATGATCGGAAGGACTTCGTATGACTTTGGCAAATTTTAAAAAGAACGAGTAACATCGGAGATGATCGAAAAACGGTCGGGTGTCTTCGGTAAATGTTCGGCTCAAGATCGGCTCCACTTCGGAAATCATCGGGAAGTGATCGGAAGGACTTCGTAAGACCTCGGGAAATGTTCGGCTGCCTTCGAGAAATTTTTAAAAGAACGAGTAACGTCGGAGATGATCGAAAAACGGTCGGGTGACTTCGGTAAATGTTCGGCTCAAGATCGGGTCCACTTCGGAAATCATCGGGAAGTGATCGGAAGGACTTCGTAAGACTTCGGTATATTTTAAAGAACGAGTAACGTCGGAGATGATCGGAAACGGTCGGGTGTCTTCGGTAAATGTTCGGCTCCACTTCGGAATCATCGGGAAGTGATCGGAAGGACTTCGTAAGACTTCGGTATATGTTCGGCTACCTTCGAGAATATTTAAAGAACGAGTAACGTCGGAGATGATCGGAAAATTCGGGTGTCTTCGGTAAATGTTCGGCTCAAGATCGGCTCCACTTCGGAAATCATCGGGAAGTGATCGGAAGGACTTCGTAAGACTTCGGTATATGTTCGGCTACCTTCGAGATATATAAAAGAACGAGTAACGTCGGAGATGATCGAAAAACGGTCGGGTGTCTTCGGTAAATGTTCGGCTCAAGATCGGCTCCACTTCGGAAATCATCGGGAATGATCGGATGACTTCGTAAGACTTCGGTATATGTTCGGCTTAAATTTTAAAAAACGAGTCAGATGATCGGAAAACGGTTGTGTCTTCGGTAAATTTCGGCTCAAGATCGGCTCCACTTCGGAAATCATCGGAAGTGATCGGAAGGACTTCGTAAGACTTCGGAATATTTTTAAAAGAACGAGTAACGTCGGAGATGATCGGAAAATCGGTCGGGTGTCTTCGGTAAATGTTCGGCTCAAGATCGGCTCCACTTCGGAAATCATCGGGAATGATCGGAAGGACTTCGTATAGACTTCGGTATATTTTAAAAAAGAGTATCGTCGGAGATGATCGGAAACGGTATGTCTTCGGTAAATGTTCGGCTCAAGATCGGCTCCACTTCGGAAATCATCGGGAAGTGATCGGAAGGACTTCGTAAGACTTCGGTATATGTTCGGCTACCTTCGAGATATATTTAAGAGAACGAGTAACGTCTGAGATGATCGAAAAACAGTTGGGTGTCTTCGGTAAATGTTCGGCTCAAGATCGGCTCCACTTCGGAAATCATCGGGAAGTGATCGGATGGACTTCGTAAGACTTCGTTATATTTTTCTATCGAGATAAATTAAAGAATATCGTCGGAGATGATCGAAAAACGGTCGGGTGTCTTCGGTAAATGTTCGGCTCAAGATCGGGTCCACTTCGGAAATCATCGGGAAATGATCGGAAGGACTTCGTAAGACTTCGGTATATGTTCCGCTACCTTCGAGAAATTTTTAAAAGAACGAGTAACATCGGAGATGATCGAAAAACGGTCGTTGTCTTCGGTAAAATTTCAAGATCGGTCATGGAAATCATCAAATCGGAAGACTTCGTAAGAGAATTTTAAAAGAACGAGTATCATGATCGGAAAACTTTTTTCGGTAAATTACTGATCGGCTACTTCGGAAATCATCAAGTGATAAGGACTTCGTAAGACTTCGGTATATGTTCGGCTGTATGTTCAGTATATGTTACTTAAAAATATCCCGAAGGAAGTTAAACATATCCCGAAGTTTTATAATACTCTTTTAGAATACTAAGACCGGGAGCAAAAGTTAAGTTAACTTAAGAAAAAGTTAAGTTTTGCTCCTGGTTTTAGTATCTGGGGACCATAACGTAGTAGGAACCACAGTGTTGGTTGGGTGATTCTCCACAAAAAAATTTGTTCAGACTATTATACTAGATTGGCATATTGTGGTAGGAACTATGTCAGCAGATCTACTATGTCACACTCTTAATGCTGAAACTTCCTCTTTTTAAAAGTTTCTTCAAATATTCTACAAGGGTGGCATAACATGGCAAGAACCATATTAAAGGTAAAGAAATAAAAAGACAAGAACTGCAATAATTAAACCATTTATTTAAA